>LR738711.1:561442028-561456496 GCA_902687465.1 Secale cereale | reverse complement strand
AGGGGGAAAACTGCTCCTGTAGTGCCACATGCGCTATAACCTCAAACGGGGCATTGACTATCTGAATAGTGGCCGTGAGCGTACCTGGGGTCGGCTCGGTAGCTGCCTCGATCTACTTGGAGCTCTCTGTCTCGTGGGGATCAGCCTCCCGCGTCTACTCCAATATCGGCAGATCTTTGCCTGGTTCTCCTTGGTCCATCATGAAACTGACGAATACTAGGAGACCACTGAAAGGAAAACACAATCGCAATGACAATGAAACAAAAAAGAGAGTGAGGATCGGTTACTACTTTGCAAATGTTCTTTTTTTTTCTCTGAACGAAAATATACCAACATCACGGATCCGCTTACCTTCCCTTCGTTGGGAGAGAAGAACAGTGGCAGATACGAGTGTTGCCTTTCTTGAAGACGGTGAGGGAGAAGGAGATTCAGCGAAGAGTGAAATGATGGTTGCTTCGTCCGTCAAACTTAGACTGCGGGGAGGTGGGGTTTTGTGATACGACAGCTCGTTATTGCCGCGCTACGACAAAGGTGACTCTCCACCTGGATATTGCCTTCTAATTTGGTGGATGGCACTTGAGCCCGCTCGCTGCATGGCCCGCATGTCGGTGAACAAAAGTATAAAGACATTCAGTAGAGGGAGACATTTCGATGACCTAGGAGGAGCCAGAAGCGGTATTGTATCCACTGTACTAGTAGTAATTGTTTTTCTGGGTAGCTGTAGAGTGTCTCCACTGTACTAGTAGTAATTGATTCTCTGGGCCCAAGACAAAACAGTCCATCCACCCTAGTAACTAGTAACAACGGGGCTGTGCGGGGGCTATGGCCCGTCTAGTCCGGGTTTTATTTATGTTTACCACATCATGAGCCCAGTTGTGTTTTTTTTCTTGCTGAATGTGGCTGGCCCAGTTCTATTTTTTTTTAAGAAATACCCAAACGAGGCCTAGATGCTTTATCAGCCCTGCTGGGCTGCAAATCTTTCAAGACGAGGAGAGTTTCATTCGGTTTGCCCAGAAATGAGATGTACTTTTTTAAAACACATCAAACCGAGAATTAGTTTCAATTTTTTTTCATTACAAGATTTTAAATTCCATTGATTTTTATGCGTGGACAATTATTTGGATTTTATATTTATATAAATTATTTTTCAAAATAGTTGACCGCACCGAAATATGCAAAAAATTCGTATACTTTTTAACCATGGCCACAATATGGGGTGTAATACTAATAAAAAGAAGATGGGCTCCAAAAAAAATCTTAAGAATTAGCAAATGGGTTGTACATTATTAGAAATAATGCACACGAGAGCAGTAACTGTTGGATGTCCATCCAACGGTTGTCGTGCATCTTCATTCTCTGCTCTTCCTGCTCCTACCGCTCCAACAAGCGCCGGCGGGACTGCCTGCTCTCTCCTCCCCACGGCCGGCTCTGTTGCCGCGCAGGCCTCACCGCCCCACCGTACTCCCATCGCTGTCCTAGCCATCCCTATACTCAGCCACAACTGATGTTATTCTCCAGGGACGATAGACGAACCAGTAAACCCTCGTACTCCTCCGCATGGGAAACAACTGTTGAGTCTTCCCTGGCTCCGTGTCGTTCCCTTCCTAAGCCTCACCATCGTCCACCGCCCTGGTGCTCTCGGTGCGGCCTGGTCAATGTGGTCAATGAACGACATCCATCGGAAGTGGACTGTACGAAGAGAGGCTAACACCTGGGTCCACGGCCGCACGCAAGGAAATGCCTCCTTATTACGCGCAAAATAATGATTCCTCAACCTGACAGCTAGGACCCACAGGAAGGACTTCTGTATTTTGCGAAAAAACGTTCCCCCCGCTGACAGGTCGGACCCACTAGCTATATCTTCGCACGCAAGGAAGTGCCTCCTTATGACGCACAAAAAAATGAGTACCCCCTGCTAGCTGGGACCCACCATTGTGGGTGGCTGACTTGTGGGCCTACTAAGTTGACGGGGACAGAGGGCTTTGTCAAGTTAGTCAATATGAACGATTCTAGCTCCAGTGACCGTGCGATGTCCATCCAACGGCCATAGTGCTTCTTCAACCTCTCATCTTCTTGCTCCAGCCGCCCAAAACAGCGCCGGTCGTGCCGCTTGCTCCTGCCTCCCATGGCCGGCTGTGCTGTCGCGGAGGCCTCTCCGCCCCCATACTACTCCCACCGCTGGCCAGACCATCCCTCTACTCACCCACACCCCCTGTTATTCTGCGGTGACGGCAGCCTCACACCGCAGCCAAACTAGTGAACCCTCGTACTGCTCTCCGCGTGGGCATCCACTGCCGCGTCTTCCCCGGCTCCATGTCATCCCCTTCCTAGGCTTTGCCGTCGTCCACCGCCTTGGTTCTCTGGGCGCGGCATGGTCAATGTGGTCAACGACCGACTTCCATCGGAAGAGTACTGTACATGGAGAGGCTGACAGCTGGGTCCATGGCCGCAACTGGGTCCACGGCCACAGCCCACTTTTTTGTGATTTGCCAAGTAAGTAGCTTTGTCAGACCTGTTGGGCTGCAAATCTTTCAATACGAGGAGAGCTTCATTCGGGTGGCTGAGAAAATGGCCTGTCAGTAATGAGAAATGGGTTGTACATTTTTAAAACACATCAAACCGGCAATTAGTTTCAAATTTCTTTTTTTATTTCGAGATTTTAAATTGCATTGATTTTTATGCGGGGACAGTTTGCTGGATTTTATATTGATATACATTTATTTTTAAATTCAGTTTCAATGTGACTCATAATTTCGGGATTAAAAACAGTTCGGACCGCACCGAAATATGCAAAATTTCGTATAATGTTTTAACCGTGGCCACAATATGGGCTGTAATGCTAACAAAAAGAATATGGGCTCCAAAAAAACCTTAAGAATTAGCAAATGGGTTGTAAATTATTAGAAATAATGGCAGATGGGCTGTATGATGTTCTCCATAGATTTGAGGCTTTCCTAAAAAAAGGTTAACGTACAAGTAGTGACTATTGGATGTCCATCCAACGACCGTCGTGCTTCTTCAATCTCTGCTCTTCCTGCTCTAGCCGCTCAAACAAGCGCCGGCGGGACTGCCTGCTCTCTCCTCCCCGCGGCTGGCTGTGCTGCCGCGCAGGCCTCACCGCCCCACCATACTCCCATCTCTGGCCTAGCCATCCCTCTACTCACCCACACCTGCTGTTTTCTCCGGGGACGGCAGACGAACCAGTAGACCCTCGTACTCCTCCGCGTGGTAAACAACTACCGAGTCTTCCCTCCCTCCGTGTCATTCCCTTCCTAGGGCTCGCCGTCGTCCACCGCCCTGGTGCTCTCGGCGCGGCCTGTTCAACGTAGTCAACGACCGACATGCATCTGAAGTGGACTGTACGTGGAGAGGCTGACAGCTGGGTCCATGGTCGCACGCAAGGAAATGCCTCCTTATTACGCGCAAAATAATGATTCCTCCACCTAACATCTGGGACCCACCGAAAGGGCCTCTGTATTTCGTGAAAAAAAATGTTACAGCCGCTGACAGCTCGGACCCACTAGTTATATCTTCGCACACAAGGAAGTGCCTCCTTATTACGCACAAAAAAAATGAATACTCCCCATATTAGCTGGGACCCAGTATAGTGGCTGGCTGACTTGTGGGCCTACTATGTTGATGGGGACGGAGGGCTTTGTCAATTTAGTCAATATGCATGATTCTAGCTCCAGTGACCGTACGATGTCCATCCAACGACCGTAGTGCTTCTTCAACCTCTGGTCTTCTTGCTCCAGCCGCCCAAACCAGCTAGCAAACCAGCGCCCATCATGCCTCGTGCTCCTTCCTCCCATGGCCAGTTCTGCTGTCACGGAGGCCTCACCGCCCCCTACTACTCCCACCGCTGGCCAGGCCATCCCTCCACCAACACCCCCTATTATTCTGCGGTGACGGAAGCCTCACACCGCAGCCGAACCTGTGAACTGTTGTACTCCTCTCCGCGTGGGCATCTACTGCCGCATCTTCCGTGGCTCCGTGTCGTCCCCTTCCTAGGCCTCGTCTTCGTCCATCGCCTTGGTGCTCTCGGCGCGGCGTGGTCAATGTGGTCAACGACCGACTTCCATCGGAAGAGTAATGTATGTGGAGAGGCTGAAAGCTGGGTCAACGGCTGCAGCAAGGAAGTGCCTCCTTATTACGCGCAAAATAATCATTCCTCCAACTAACAGCGGGGACCCACCGGACGGGCCACCGTATTTCGCGAAAAAATGTTTCCCCCTGATTGCTGGGACCCACCGGCTACATCTGCGCACGCAAGGAAGTTCGTCCGGGCAAAAAAAGACATTCGCCCCCCTGACTGCTGGGACCCACCAGCTACATCTTCGCGCGCAAGGAAGTGCCTGACAGTCGGGACCCACCTGGTCGAAGCGTACGTAGCACTGTCATTCTGGTCGCGAACATGTACGTACATACTGGTCGATGTAGAGGCGCGCACGTAGCATGTACACGTACGTACAACGGCAAGTCTGCAAGAAAGAAAATACGGCCATGTATGTACATATGGGCAGGGTCCCGAACGCCTACTCGCGCATACGTCCGGCTAGGGCTCGTTTACATGGTTGGGTCAAAACGGAGAAACATTGTCGTCTTCGTGTTCATGGGGAGCCAACTAGCTGGGTCGGAACGGAATGTGTCGTCGTGTTCATCGGGAGGGCTTGGACGGAACAGCCGATGGAAACGAGGCATGGCGTACCACAGAACGGAGGAAACGAACTTGTGTTCGACCGGCCACGTTCGAATGGGATCCTGTTCATCCGGAGGGGTCTAGCATACCGCAAAACGGAGGAAACGGACCTCCTACGGTCGAAACGGGGATCCTGTTGATCAGGAGGGGTGTGGTGTACCGCAAAATGGAGGAAACGGACTTGTGTTGGAATGCTACGGTCAAAACAAGGGTCTGTTCATCGGGAGGGGTGTCGCGTACCGCAAAACGGAGGAAACAGACTTGTGTTGGAGCGCTACGGTCAAAACGGGGGTCCTGTTCATCGGGAGGGGTGTGGCATACCGCAAAATGGGACTCCACGGGATACTATTCATCACCACCATCGACCCCCTCCAGCCTCCACGGGCTACTGTTCATCCACCGTTGACCTCCTCCAGCCTTCACCTGCGACTGTTCAGCCTCCACCGTGCGCTACTCCACCGGCTACTGTTCAACAAGCCCTCTCCACGGGCTCCTGTTCAACCACCCCTCCACAGCCTACTGTTCATCCAGCCCTCCACCGTCTACTATTCATCCAACCCTCCACAGGGTGGTCCTGTTCATCCAGCCCTCCACTGGGTCATGTTCATCCAACCCCAACCGGCTCGATCGATCGGGGTCCTGTTCAACACCACGGGGTCCTGTTTAGCCACCCCCACCGGGAACTGTTCATCCAAACCCCCCAAGCAACCCTCACTGTTCATGCAGAGGCAGCATCGATCGGCTTCAGTTAGCAACAGTAGCGAAGGAATCGCTCGATCGGGTTCGGTTAACAGCCATCGATCGATCGCTCGGGTTTAGTAACGCGTAGCCTGTAGTGCAATCGCTCGGGTTTATTAACGCGTACCCTGCAGTGCGATCGCTCAGGTTCACTTAGAGCCCAACGCCTCGCTCGGTTTTAGTTAGAGCCCAACGCCTCGCACCCACGCGCGTGCGTGTACGAGGGAAACGCGCATCGCTCGGCCCCGACCACCCACCGTAACCGGCAACACCCCGATATTTTCCTCGCCCTCGCTTCTACCATGGTTTTTTCCGTCATGGACGGCGCAAAGAATGTCATGCAGCTGCGTCTCCGGCCCACCTAGGAGGAAAAGCCCATTTTCTATCATGATTTTTTGTCATAGAAGTAGGACCCCACCACATCTATGAAGATACCGGGTTTTGTCACAATTATCGTCATAGAAGTGTCATAAGTATGACAGAAAAAAGTTTCGTCCGGCCCAAAATGTCACGGATGTGTCTTTTTTTATAGTGGTGTGGCTCATCAGGCGGCCTGGTATGGCCCAACTTCTTCAGCAACCACTCAAGACCCTTGCGAGGGTCCGAGCCTCGCGAGGTGGACAATGCAAGACATCCCCTGGGACGGCCTCATTAGGCCGGCTCATGAGGATCAGAGATATCAAGGCAGGGGGCACCTCGCGAGGTCCTTGTGACGTGTGCAGTGACGACCAAGGCCAAGCGGGCACCAGCGGGCGCAGGGTGTCAGTTTCCTCTTTGGTGCTAAAGGAGCAGGTGCAGGCGAGGAGTCCTCGAGGCGTCATGCAAAGGTTTCCATACCGGTGCAACGAGACCAATACCAGTAGGACGGCAGAGCGGATGTCACCACGGAGGCCATGATGGTGTCACCACTAGAGCCTTTGGCACGCGAAGACCACCTTTTGTAAGGATAGCTTGTACTAGTTGTCCCCCTTCAAATTTGGCCATTGTGGGATCCCTTCCCGCTCAATATTTGAGAAGAGGACCCGGGCCACTAAAAATAGGACTAGCCACCACCATTGGGATCATCTCATCTAGAGTTGATCAGATAGAAGGCCACACACCCCAAGCTCACTCGAGCACAAGAACTCCTCTCCTCAGGAGGCAGTTCATCCATGTACTAGCTCTTCCTCAGCCTACAAGGCCATCCACCACACCACACTGGATTAGGGTATTACTCCACAACAGTGGCCCAAACCAGTATAAACCTTGTGTCCCTTGTTCTTCGGATCTGACGAGCTAGGCCTAGGGATCGGCGAGTAGACGAGATAGGGTGGAAGGAGAGATCTTCTTGCGCACCCCAGAGTTCGAACCTCAAGGGTTTTGCCGGAACACAAGCTCCGACAATTGTGTGCTTAATATGAAATGTCAATTAGATTAATAAATGGAGTATTAATAATAGGCCAATTAACCTACTAATTAGGGTTTTCTCTTGCAAATGGTTATTGAGAAAACACCATGGACGATGACCTCAGACAACGCACATAGTTTCTATGAATAAAACATGTTGGATCAATGAACAATCGCACATGACTTCCTCTTGAAAACTGTTTGCGTTATGCCACCATGCGCAAACGTTTACCACATAGAAAGTGTGCATGATGGACAACCTATGCCACACAGTTTCTTCTACACACTGTGTGTGATGCATTCAATAACGCAAACGCTAAAATTGTTAATATCATCTGCAATGGCAATGCTATCACAAATGATTTAATGGGAAAAATGTGTGTGATGTACGTACGAACGGACAGGTTTTCCCTGGATTGACTATGTGGGATGTACATAGGAATGGAAATGTACTTCTTGGATTGACTGGGTGGGATGTACATACAAATGGAAACGTATTCCTTGGATTGACTATGTGGAATGCACATACGTACGAAAATGTTTAGCCGGGACTGACTATGTGGGATGTACTTACGACCGAAAACGATTGGCATGTATAATTGTATTGTTTAACACAACTGTACGTATAACCATATTTCACCGCTCACCCGTCGCACACGACCTCATATTGCCGAGCGTTTGTGACCAGAGGGCCTATACCCGGTGTTTTCTGGGCCGTGTGGGAAGGACCCCCCTATCACCCACACTCAGTTGGTGATGGTTCCAAATGCCATCGCGGAAAGGGGTTAAAAACCGTTTGTATAGCACCTTGTTGTACCAATGGATACACACAATGTCTTCCTTCGGTGTGAGTGAGTTGCATGATCTCATGGTCATAGGAACATATACTTGACTTGAAGAAAATGATAGCAATAAATTTGATACCATCATATCCTACACTAACAGTTTGGGTCTTCTCCATCACATCATTCTCCTAATGATGTGATCCCGCTATCAAATGACAACTAATGTCTATGGCTAGGAAACCACAACCATCTTTGATCAATGATCTAGTATTGTAGAGGCTCCCTACGGACATGTTGTTGTCTATGTATCCACACAAGTATTTGAGTTTCCAGTCAATACAATTATAGCATGGATAATAAATGATTATCATGAATAAGGAAATATAATAATAACCACTTTATTATTACCTCTATGGCATATTTCCAACATCGTGTGATAGCTATATTGTTGAATTCATTCATTATTCAACTGAAAATTACTATGAGAGAGGAACATTTGCTTGTCGGTATTGCAATAATCTCAAGTTTCCTCGCGATGTGTTGAAAATCATGAAGTCGTGCTTTTTTGCCTTCCTATGCTTGTTCCCATAAATTATTTGGTCACAAAATCCCTATGCATAGGAAGTGGGTTAGACGTAAATGTGCTTGTCATGTCATTAATGATGCTCCATGTCGGTGTACAAAAGTAGGGGTCCTTTTGCACCCCTTTGCTTGTGCATGTGCAGTTGGAGCCGCGACCACGGCGACGCCTGGCGGAGCAGGAGAAATAAGGCATGAAGCCGCCTAGGAAATTCTCAAGCTAGAGACATGAAGGACAAAGGGGCAAGGTGGTCTCCTCCCCCGGCAACACCCATGCCGGGGTGGCCTACACGCCCCCGGTAAGAGCCTTGCCGGGGGCCGCTCGCCCAAACACCAGCAAGCCCACCGCCCTTGGGTCTGAGAGCCCAGACACCATCGACAACGTCAAGACCAAGATTCAAGGAGCACCTGCATAGTGGCTTGCAGACCATTGTAGGGCCAAGGGAACAGAAGGCCAAGACCCCCGGCAAGAGCCTTGTCGGGGGCGACCGAAGACCCCTGGCAAGAGCCTTGCCGGGGACGGCCACAAGACCCCGGCAAGACCCTTTTTCTAGGGGCGTCTGCGGGGCCATAACCAGGCCTGCACCCGCTAAGGTTTCGCCGCCCCGCGGCCACTCCTACATGATGACCAGCTCGCCAACTGGACAAGCACATACGTGGCAGCATGCAACTCCTACGCCAACTACAAGCACCTACGTGGTGGCATGCAGATCTTCGTGAAGACCCTATTATCGGTGTCAAAACCGGCAGATCTCGGGTAGGGGGCCCAAGCTATGCATTTAGAGGATCGATAGTAACATGAGGCTGGGGACACCATGTTTACCCAGGTTCAGGCCCTCTCGATCGAGGTAATACCCTACTTCCTGCTATATTAATATGGATGAATATGAATACAAGAGTTGATCTACCTCGGGATCGTAATGGCTAAACCCTAAATCTAGCCTATGAGGATATTGTGATGATGATGATCCCCTCTACAGACTAAATCCCTCGGCTTATATATGGGCCAGAGGGGACCTAGGATTACAAGGGTGCCTTGAGGAGGAAGTAATCGACACATCCGGACTCTACACTTGCCTTTCTATGTACATAAGAGTCCAGACCGAATACATGAGAGGGTCTTCTGCTTCTTCTTTACGCGGCCCAACAATACGGCCCAGCTTCAACGACCCGGATGCCAGAGGACCCCTGAATACAGGACTCCCTCAGTAGCCCTGCGAACTTGCCTTCAAGGACGAGATTGTGTCCGGCTTCATGTCTTCGGTCTTGCAAGGTGAGTCCTCCTGGATGATAGTTCGACTTCTATAAATATTGTAGTCCGTCAATTCCTCGTCGCCGTCGCCTTGGCTTCTACGTGTCCAACGTATGCGAACCGTCTGGGCATTTTTGCGAATACCCCCTTGACTATGCAGAGAAGGCGCCTATATAGGAGAATAAATCCCAACTGCCTCTCCATCGCATTCCACGCGGAAGAAACCCTAGTGCCAGACAAAATCTTGAAACATGGCTAGCACGCCAAGCTCTTCTTCGCGCCCTCACGGCCCTCGTGCAAGAGATTGGAAAAGTTGTTATGTGTCCCATGAGCATCCGAGGACACTTCAAGCCCAGGGATATCTCCCCGTATGGGCCACTAACATCTATTGACAACCAAGCCCTGTCAGATAGCTTTCCCAACCCCTCTGATGGAGAGCAGGTATGTTTCGTCCCCTTCCTTTTAATAGGCATAGGGTTTCCCATCCACCCCTTTCTTAGGGGACTCCTGGAGTTCTACGGTCTTCAACTGCACGATTTTACGTCGGGGTCCATCCTGCATATTGCGGGTTTTGTCGCTTTATGCGAACTGTTTTTGGGCTGCGAGCCTGACTTTGAGCTATGGAGAAAGTATTTCTGCCTTGTCCCTCAATCGGAAGAAGGATCCATATTTGAAGTTGGGGGCGACGAAGTATGGCGCATAGCCGGGACAGGCTATGTGCCCGGTAGTCCGAAGAAAGCATCCAAAGAGTGGCCTTCAGAGTGGTTCTACATTGAGGACGTCGCTCTTCCAGATCCAGTTCGGCGTGGACTCCCCAAGTACTCCAGTTCTCCACCAAAGAAGCTTTACAACTGGTGTCCCCGCAATCCCTCGGAAGAAGAGAGAGCGGAGGTCAGCAGACTGGCTGACAAGATCAAATTGCTCACCAATTCAGGGTTATCTACAATCGAAGTGATGGCAATTTCAATAAAGCGATGCGTGGAGCCTCTTCAAGCTAGAGGATTCCCAATGTGGCACTATAATGGCGAAAATGCTGCCTCGCGCTACTTACGCATAGGTCTAGATGATCCTGCCGCTCTAGCCGCTGTCCTCGAAGGTCTCTATATGGGAGAGAAACAAGACATCACTCGTCTAGCATGCCGGTAGGGTTTTTCAATGTACAATCCTCCTGACTGGGTTAGTTTTTCTCATGACCGCCCATTTTTTTCCTTTGTTATGATATATTATCTGAATTGAACTCGCCTTCTCCTAATAGGAGTGGAGGAAGGTGATCGAGGGGATTAACAGTCCTGCCCCTCAACCAGAGGACCAGTTTCAAAATGCAGGCCCCGGATACGATGAAGATCCGGACGTAGGTATAGAGCTAGAAGAAGGAGTCTTCTACCAAGCCTGCCGTGAGGGTCCCCTGGTGGCTATAGTAGCCGATTACCCAGGCCTCATTCCTTCCTCCTGTGTAAGTATTTCAGGACATATCTCTTTAAAAGAGAAGATTCCCAATGCACCTTACCCATTGTATTCTATCATACTTGAACAGGGACGACGCTCCTCACGCCGAATTGCGCGTAGACCGCCAACCCAGAGGATGGCGCCCGCGTCGGGCAAGGCCTTGAAGAGAAAAAGGACCGCGAACACTAGCGGACCTTCAAAGAGGTATGTTTGTTTTAACATGTGCTGGGTGGTGAGATCGGTATTATAACTTTTCGCTTTGTTTATTCCTTTTAGGAGGAATACACACCGGACTGTCTCCGGAGGCAATGCAGGCCAAGCTCCAGTCAATCTGGCATCAGGCCCGTCGGGGGTAAATGCTAATTCGGTGCCGGATTGTCCTCTCCAGGAGGATTCGGATGAAGTGTCAGCTACCAATTCCGAAGTGGAGGTTGCGATGATTCACCGGCGGCGGAAAGCAGCCATGCTTGACCCCGCATTTTCCGAGGAGGCGTTTAACGCCCTCAACTCTGCAGATGCCTATATCCGAGCCGCTCAAGACGGACTCGCCGAAGCCACTCATTAGCTTTCAAAAGATATGTGGGTAAGTATTCATTTTGAGTGTTCCCATGCCAGTAGCCCCGGAGACTTAAAGCAGTTGGTACAGCTGATTTGAGGATCGTTGTATTTTTTTGTAGGTGCTTCAAGAAAAGAATAACTCTTTATCCAAGGAACTTGAAGAGTGCCGGACCCAGCTCGACGAATTGAAAAATTTGAAGGAATCCAGAAAGGATGCTGGTGGTAAGAATAATTGTGTCTGGAAGCTATGATAGTTCGGCTGATTAGTAGTATGTATGTACTAATTTGTAATACAGCAACAGGATCGACTGACCAACTGGAGAGGGAGCTAAGAGCTGCCTTAGTGGACAAAAAATTTGCCGAAGGGGAAACAGCCGCTGGCGAGCGTGCACTGACGCAAGCTATGGACAAAAGGAACCAAGCGCAGGATCGAAATATTAGGCTCAAACAGGAGCTAAAGGGCGTAAAGGACCAACTCTCTAGCGCCTTGGAAGAGAACCGGAGGCTGAAAAGTGACATGTTTAGTATGTCTCTTATACCTAGCTCTTCTTATAGTGTCTTATTTTGAAAGTTTCTTATAAAACTTTTCCTGAAGGTTTGTTGACTGGGCAGCCTAAAGGCGGAGTGTCTGGTTTTGAGGGTGACGTGCTGTAAGAGCTTTCCAGGGTCCACGAACGGGCTCAGAAGGCCATGAAGAGTATGGCCAGAGCTCTATGGCCTGGCAACTCATCTCCAGAAACTATGGAGGACTTGGCGGACATGTTTAAAGGAGGTCGAGGTAGCCTCGAACTATGGAAAGCATCAGCATGCCGCATGGGTGCTCGAGAAGCCTGGGCCATGGTGAAGACGCGCTACACTCGTCCTGATCCAAATCACATGGCCCACGTGGGACCTCGAGGGTCTGATGGACAAGAAATTCCTCCCCATTTGCTCTATGACCAGGTAGAGATAGCTGCCAAGCTTTCCCAACAGAACTGTAAGCTAGAAAGCCTGATAGAGGGAATAGAAAATGAGTAGTCGTTTGATTCTATGAATTAATGTACTTATACCATCAAACTTATCTCTAGCCAAATTTATATAAAGTTTGTCATGGCCGACCATGTGCTTTAACCTTGATAGACCTAAAGGCTGGAGTGCTTCCGAATACTATATATGTGTTAAAACACGTGATATGTTCGGAAACTAGGCAATCCGGTCATAATTGCTTGAACAGACGAACTGTGTTTGGGGAGTTATATTATATTAGTATTTAACGTAAGAAACATCTTCTAGAGAGAATAGTTCCATTAGGGGTTCCTTTCCCTTGGTCAGTGTGCATAAATATGCGGGGGCTAGGCTTTCAATCCTATGAGAAGGATAGTAGGATTCCATCTCCTATGATAGTTTAAAATACGCTTTAGTATGCGATATGTCGTATATCTGCGGACCAATTATTCCCTTTAGAGCGCTAGCTTTCGGCTTCACCTAGTCTGAGGTACATATCCGGATTACCCGGTTGTAACAATCGCACAGGTGCTCCCTTTACACCCTAGCCGAACAATCGAGAACGTAGGGGTGAGCATAGGAGCCAGGCAACCCAGGTTGGCCAGAACTTAAGTCATATCGGTGCATATCATGGCAAGGAAGAACTATAAAAACAGATGACATTTTAAGCAATAAGCTTTATTTATAACGGGCTTCGTTAAACAAGCCCCCGGGTATATTTGGGGTCGATACATTCGAGGATGTACTTATCATGTGGCAGTTCGGGCGAGCCGAATACTTGCCAATGAGAGAAAAATATAAAAAGGAAAATAGAAAATATGAAAAAGTAAAAGACAAGACCTAACTTATAAGGAGGAAGAAAAAAATTGCTACCGTACTATCCATAAAATCGTCGGAGCCTGGCAGCATTCCACGGGTTCGGCTCAAGGCGGTTATCCTGTGCATTGCGAAGGCGATAGGCTCCCCCGGAGAGTACTTCGTCGATAGTGAAGGGGCCCTCCCATTTTGGTTTCAGATTGTCATTTTTCTTCTCCGGGAGGCATAAAACGAGTGCGCTGACGTTGTATGTCTTGTCCCGCACTTCTCTGCTCTGGTATCGCCCGGCCTGTTGTTGATAGAATGCGGAACGCGCTTGCGCTGTGTCGCGTTCCTCTTCAAGTCCATCTAGGTCGTCCTGCTGATCTAGCTAGGCTTCTCTCTCCTCATACATGCGCACTCGAGGTGAGTCATGAATAATGTCGCAGGGAAGAACAACCTCTACGCCGTACACCATGAAAAAAGGTGTATATCCGGTCGTACGATTGGGTATGGTCCGCAGCCCCAGAGTACGGAGTCAAGCTCTTCGACCCTGTGTTTATCAGACTCCCGTAGGGAGCGCACTAGTTGGGGTTTAATGGCGCTCATTATCAAACCATTGGCTCTTTCTACTTGACCATTTGTTTGAGGATGGTATACAGAAGCATAGTCAAGTTTAATACCTAACTTTGCGCACCAATTTTTTACCTCGTCAACTTTGAAATTGGAGCCATTATCTGTGATAATACCATGTGGGACACTAACAGTGTACTATGCCGGATATAAAATCTATCATAGGCCCTGCTTCAGCTGTTTTTACTAGCTTGGCTTCTATCCATTTAGTGAATTTATCTACCAACACCAATAAGTATTTCCTTTTATGACTTCCCCCTTTAAGGGGTCCGACCATATCAAGCCCCAAGACCGCAACAGGCCAAGTAATGGGGATTGTTCTCAGAGCGGTGGGAGGCATGTGACTTTGATTTGCAAAGAGCTAGTAGCCAACGCAGTGTTGGACTGAGGTTTGTGTATCTTCTCGGGCGGTGGGCCAGTAAAAGCAGCGCGAAAAGCTTTGCCTACAAGCACCCGTGCTGCGGCGTGGTGGCTGCCTATTCCAGCGTGTATGTCAGTGAGAATTTGCCTTCCCTCCTCTTTGGAGATGCACCTTTGTAGAATACCAGTTGTGCTTTTCTTATATAGTTCACCTTCATGAACTTTGTAGGCTTTAGAACGCCGGACTATGGGG
>LR738711.1:561399660-561441989 GCA_902687465.1 Secale cereale | reverse complement strand
GGGGGGGGGCTCATTTTGATCATCGGGGAGTTCCTGCCTTTTAAGGTAAGCTAGGAAGGGCTCTATCCAGTGGGCTATGACAGCCATGATTTCGTGAGCCGAAGCAGCTATCTCCATATTTGGGTCTTCGATGACGTCTTGATTGAGTCCGGTTGGGGGTGTGTTTGGATCCAAATTCATATCGCTGCTCTCGTCCTGCCATGTTACTGATGTCTTAAATAGCCTTTCCACAAATGTGTTAGGCAGAATGGGGTAACGTTTAGTGCCCATACGAGCGAGTACTTCAGCGGCCTGTTTATTATCCAGGGATACGTGATGGAATTCCAACCCCTCAAATCAAGCCGATATTTTCCATATAGCATTGCGATATGCTGCCATTTTTGAATCTTTCGCATGAAAATCTCCGTTAATTTGGGATATAGCGAGGTTTGAGTCTCCGCTTACCTCGAGGCGTTGTATGTCCATGGATACAGCGAGGCGGAGACCGTGTAATACGGCCTCATATTTGGCCGCATTGTTCGAGTCTGTCTACATAATTTGAAGAACGTACTAGACTTTATCCCTAGTAGGAGATATCAATATTACGCCGGCCCCCAATCCGGCTAGCATTTTAGAACCGTCGAAGTACATTGTCTCATGGGAGTATGAGCCGTACTCTTTAGGGAGTTCGGCTTTGGTCCATTATCCGACAAAATCGGCCAACACCTGGGATTTAATAGTCCGGCGTGGCTTATAGGATATTTCGAACGGTAAGAGCTTGATGGCCCATTTGGCTATGCGTCCCGCGGCATCTTTATTGTTGATAATATTGTTGAGCGGTACCTCGGATGCCACTGTGATCGAACACTCTTGAAAGTCATGTCGGAGTTTCCGAGATGACATGAAGACCGCATAGGCAATTTTCTGATAGTGGGGGTGTTAGAACCTCGGATACATAGTATACGGTTTTTTGAACGGGGAATTTATGTCCCTCTTCGGCTCGTTCGACAACGAGCATGGCACTCACAACCTGGTGAGTGGCTAATATATACAACAACATTGGTTCGCCAACACCGGGGGCGGCTAGGATTGGGTTGCTAGCTAGTAGAGCTTTTATTTCTTCCAATCCAGTTGTGGCCGCATTCGTCCATTCGAAGTTGTCAGTGCGTCGTAGCAATCTGTAGAGTGGCAATGCTTTTCCTCCTAATCTGGAGATGAAGCGGCTTAAGGCCGCTACACAGCCTGCTAGTTTTTGCACTTGCTTGAGATCGGTTGGTATTTTGAGTTCTGACAAGGCCCGGATTTTTGCTGGGTTACCTTCATTCCTCTATGGGATACGATGAACCCTAATAGCTTTCCGGCTAGAATGTCGAAGACACATTTTTCCAGATTGAGCCTTATGACGTATTCTTGGAGGTTGGCAAACGTAAGGTGGAGATCCTCCACCAAAGTCTCGACATGTTTGGTCTTTACGACTGAGTCGTCAACATATGCCTCCATTGTTTTGCCAATTTGCTTTTCTAAGCATGTTTGAATCATGCGTTGATATGTGGCGCCAGCATTTTTAAGTCCAAGGGGCATAATGTTGAAACAAAAAGGGCCATACGGGGTGATAAATGTCGTTGCGGCCTGATCGGATTCCTTCATCTTTATCTGATGGTATCCAGAATAAGCATCAAGGAAGCACAGCGAGCCATGCCCGGCTGTTGCATCGATAATTTGATCAATGCGGGGCAAAGGAAAGGGATCCTTTGGGCAGGCCTTATTCAGGTATGTGACGTCGATGCAGAGGCACCAAGATTTATCCTTCTTCGGTACCATGACCAGGTGTGCTAGCCAATCCGGGTGTTTAATTCTCTGATGAATCCGGCTTCTAATAGCTTGGCTAGCTCTTCTCCCATTGCTTGTCTTTTGGGTTCGGAAAACCGTCGCAATGACTACTTGACCGGTTTCAACCCTTTGATAATATGGAGGCTGTGTTCGGCTAGCCTGCGTGGGATTCCCGACATATCTGAAGGGTGCTAGGCAAATATATCCCAATTTTCCTGAGGGAAGGCGCGTAATGTGCTGTCCACCGCCGGATCCAGCTGTGCGCCGATGGATGCTGTCTTATTAGGGTCCGTTGGGTGCACTTGGAATTTGATGATTTCATCTGCTGGCTTGAAGGAGGTAGACATCGATCTTTTGGCGAGGATCACCTTGTCCTTATCCACCTTCGATCGTAGGGTAGTTAATTCTTTGGCCGCGAGGTCTTCGGATAATGCCTCTAAGGCTAAGGATGCCGTCTTGTTTTCGGAGCGGAGTGCTCTATCCGGATCACTTGTTAATGTGATCACTCCATTGGGCCCGGGAATTTTAAGCTTCATGTACCCATAATGGGGTATAGCTTAAAAGCGTGAGAAAGCGTTCCGTCCGAGAAGGGTGTGGTATCCGCTATGAAAGGAAACAATGTGGAAGAGTAGTTCCTCCGATCTGTACTTATCGAGTGTGCCGAATACTACGTCGAGCTTAATGCTTCCCGAATATCGGGCTTCGCGGCTTGGTATAATTCCTCTAAAGGTTGTGTTGATGTGCTCAATGCGGGATTTCTCGACCTGCATTTTTGCAAGCGTCTCCTGATATATGAGGTTTAGTCCGCTTCCTCCGTCCATAAGTACTTTATACAGGCAGAAGTCGTCCACTGTTGGATCTAGTACAAGAGCTGCGGATGCTCGGGTCGGCCGAACTCGAGGTGTGTCATCAGCAGAAAAACTGATTGCCGTGTCTCTCCATGGGCTTGTAGAGCTAGTTTGGTAAACCTCGGCAAGTTCGCGATTTGCTCTCTTACAACGGTTATTTGAGGAGAACGCCTCGAAGACGATGAAAACGTCGACGTCCCTCTCCCTTGATATGATGCTGACAAGAATTGTCGTACCGGTCTTTGCTACCTGTCGGAGTACCCTGCATGCTCTAAGGCAATGGTTAGGGGCATTGCCCGGGGTTGCATGCATTTGGCAAGGTGTGTCGAGTAGTTCGTCTAGTGCGTACCTATACCTTAAAAAGGTTTGTTTTTCTTGCCAATTGGCATGTTATCGGATGAACTGCTAGGGTATGTCCGTATAGCCTTGATAATGTACTGTCCAGATATGGACTATTCCAGAGGTGTATTCTAGGCTTTCCAAGTATTTTCCATTGCATAGTACTTCCGTACTAACTGGGATAATTCTGTGAAACTCAGAACACGACATCAGTTGAGGGTGTTCAAGACTTCCTCGTCCGTGCAATTGCGGTGAAATAGGGAGACCTCTTTGTCGTCGCAGCAGTCCCTTATCTTGTTTTTAACAAGTAGGAATCTGGCCCAGAAGTGGTTGACCATTTCCTCGGGCTGTGGCTGTATGTTCGCGAGATCATCTATGTCTGAAAGTCTGGATTTTCTTGGAGAGTTTTTCCCAGGGTGGGTGGGTGTTCGAAATTTTGGATCCCGACCGAAAGTGATATTCGGGGTTTTGACAACCTCCGATGGTGATAATCCGGATTTGTCGGGAACTAATCGCCTTTCTGGTCCGGTGTGAGTCCCAGAGCTCAAAGAACATAAATCATCTCCCGACCGGGACGTGTTCGGCTCAATGGGTTCGGAGATCCGAACTGTTCCGGTCTCCGTCTGGAGAGGAGAAGTCTCTGTGGCTCCATCCTCAACTGCTGCTACCAGATGAGTGATCAGAGAAGGATCGACCTCATCATGGCCGGATTTAAGTCCGATTTGATCTCCTAGTGATGAAAGCCCCAGGGCGTTGATGCGATCAAGCAACTCATTTATGGGCGCGAGTTCTTCCAAGGTCACGATCGGAGTGGTCGGAATCGGCATAAAGGTGGTGCTCGTTGGCTGCAGGAAGAGCGGACGGCCCAGAGGCCATGCGGGCGCATACAGCGAACCCGCCGAGCTGGAGAACCTGGCAGACATCCAGGCTGTTTCCTAGGGTGATCCCGTCGTTGATGACGAGACGAGCCATCGATCGCTCATCGTGAGCGCACAGCGGAGCTCTCAATGAAAGCACCATTGTTGGTGTCAAAACGGGCAGATCTTGGGTAGGGGGCCCAAGCTATGCGTTAAGAGGATCGATGGTAACATGAGGTTGGGGACATAATGTTTACCTAGGGTCAGGCCCTCTCGATCGAGGTAATACCGTACTTCCTGCTATATTAATATGGATGAATATGAATACAAGAGTTGATCTACCTCGAGATCGTAATGGCTAAACCCTAAGTCTAGCCTATGAGGATATTGTGATGATGATGATCCCCTCTACAGACTAAACCCTCGGCTTATATACATGCCAGAGGGGACCTAGGATTACAAGGGTGCCTTGGGGAGGAAGTAATCAATACATCTGTACTCTACACTTGCCTTTCTATGTACATAAGAGTCCTGACCAAATACGGGAGAGGGTCTTCTATTTCTTCTTTACGTGGCCCATCAATACAGACCAGCTTGAACGACCCGGAATGCCTGAGGACCCCTAAATACAATACTCCCTCACCTTCCAGCACTGTAGCAAGCAGCCAGCGTGGCGCCGCCCCTCGTCAGCCTGGACGCGTGTCGGAGCGAGGTGAGGCGGCAATGGGTGGGACAAGCTTTCTTGCCGTCCCCAATAAAGGTAGGGGACATGTAGGCAGCGCATTAAATGCGTTGGTCCTAAGATGCCAGGGGATAACCTTGTATACTGTAGTAGCTTTACACCTCATGTGTGTCGCTATGGCAACCCCTTGGACGTATAAAAGGAGGCCCAAGGCAGACTGAGAGAGGATTCAGACTTTTTGGACAGCCACGCATAGAGGCTACTGCAAGAGCTCAAGAACACGAAATATACACAGACAAGCAGGACTAGGGTTTTGTGCATCCTCTTGCGGCCCGAACCTGGGTAAAAACCGCGACGCGTTAATCGCCCAGACCCGCTCTTTGCAGAACACTACGCCCCGCAACTGCGCCAAAAAGGGATCCCCGGGATCCCATAGGTGTTGTTTCACCAACATATTTGGCACGCCAGGTAGGGGGCGCTAGGTTGTGAAAATCCGGTCTAGGAGTTAGCGCATCCTTTCCGTCATCGCTATGGGCCCCAAGAAGAAGGGGATCTTGGTGATCGCCCCGTCTAGGGCCGCATAAGCCATGCCAGCACGGATGGGCGATAGGGTGGCTACGGATGGTGGCGGAGGCGTGACCCGCAAGCTTCCATGGCACTCTAGTCATCGGATCCAGGCAAGCGGCGTTGTTCGTGCCCAAGACGATGAGCCACACGCCGCTGGGTCTAAGAGTGTCGCCGTGCTATCCATGGGCGGCGCGGCGACCTCCGGGACACCTCACCAGCGCCCACTCCACAATCTTCTCAGCTCATACATGGCGAGCAACACCGCGACATCGGTACCTCCGGGCACCGTTGTGGGAAGAGCCCTTTGCGTCACTCTCAAGACGCACTGGGCTAGCATGCACGTCCGGATGCTGGCGGTAGCGGCGTTCAGCAGCGGGACCATGACGGAGCTCCTTCTAACATGGTTAGAAGTCAGAGTGTGTCACGGTTCATGCAGCTTTCACTACCACCTACACGAGCAGAAGCGTTGGCACGCGCGCAACGGCTCCTCGACTTTCCTCCCGCCGCAGAGATGTTCAACGAGTGGAGAGCCACTATCTGGAGCCTCATCAGCTTCGCCAATAGAGATGAACCGCGTCTAGCGGGACCCTCGCACCGGCGCTCTGGCGAGCGGACGGACGCTGGCGGTGGGAGGGCTGGAGCAGCTGCGACCACGGTGCACTCTCCTCCTCCACGCCAGCAACAGCAAGAAAGCTAGCCCCGCCCATTGCCGCCTCACCTCGCTCTTACACGCAGCCAGGCTGACGAGGCGTAGCACCACGCTGGCTGATGTCGGCGTTCTGGGACCTAGGGTACCCAGACTTGCCTGCCTGCGGCCCAGGGTGTGGCTCACCAAACGGCCTGGTACGGCCCAGCCTCTTCGGCGACTGCTCAAGACCCTCACGATAAGGGTCGAGTCGTTCCCATACCTGAAGTGAAGGGTGCACCGTCCGCCCAAGCCATGTGCACGGGCGAACGTCTGCCAGCCATGAGCCAGAGCCACGGCGCTCGAGGCAGAGGCGTCCACTGCGACCCACGAAGCTCTATTGCAACAACCGTCCGCCTGCAGCCAAAAGCCACCGGAGCTCGTTGCGAGGAGTTCGCCGGCTAGGGAGCGTGGGAGCTGGAGCTGGGTGCCGCCTGGGCTCTGTGACCACACGACGAACTCTAGCATCACCTCGGCCGAGTGGGAGCGTGGCTGGGGAGGCCTGACGACCCCAGAGCGCCTCCTTTCGTTCACAGGGCCGCCGACGCCACGGCGGCCCCCGCCGCTCGTAGAACCGCCGCCGCGGTTACCGAGGGCAGCTACGGGTGCCATGGGGGTCCGCCCACGTCCGCCAGCAGTCGCGGCATGCTTGCGAGGACGGCCTCGTCCCCTCTTGACTGGTGGTGAACCAGGCCCCTCCTGTCGGGCTTTCCCCTTCTCCATGGACGAAAACTTCCTGGTCGGCGCCATGAACAGATCGGCCAAGCGAAGGGCAAGGAAGGAGAAGAAGCGAGAGGAACGGGGGAAGAAGATGGGCGTCAAGGACCCCCAGCTCGCCGCCTTATTTATAGTGAGGAGAATGCCAAGCGCAGGTAATGATGATCTGCTATGCATGTAGGGAGTTGTCAAGTCGCGTAGTCGCCTAGGCTGCCGAGCCTCGCAAGGCGGCCGACACAAGGCATCCCCTGGGGTGTCTTCACCAGGCCGACTCGCGAGGATCGGTGATATCAAGGCACGGGGCACCTCACGAGGTCCTCATGACGTGAGCAGTGACGACCAAAGCCAGGCGGGCGCCAGCGGGCGCAGAAGTGCCAGTTTCCTCTTTGGTGCTTAGGGAGCAGGTGCAGACCAAGAGTCTCGAGGCATCAGGCAAAGGTTTCCATATCGGTGCAACGAGACCAAGACCAGTAGGATGGCAGAACGGAGGTCATTGTGGATCCCACAGCGGCGTCACTACCAGAGCCTTTGGCAGGCCAAGACCACCTTTTGTCAGGATAGCTTGTACTAGCTGCCCCCTTCAAATTTGGCCGTTGTGGGATTCCTTCCCGCTCAATATTTGGGAAGAGGACCCGGGCCACTATAAATAGGACTCGCCACCACCTTAGGAAGGGATCGGATCATCGAGACCTCTTACACACTCACAAGCTCGCCCGAGCTCAAGAAAACCTCTCCTCAGGTGGCAGTTCATCCATGTACTAGTTCTGCATCAGCCTACAAGGCAATCCACCACACCACACTGGATTAGGGTATTACACCACACGGTGGCCTGAACTAGTATAAATCTTGGGTCCCTTGTTCTTTAGATCGGACGAGCTAAGCCTAGGGTTGTTGAGTAGATGAGCTACAGCGGAAGGAGAGATCTTCGTGCGCACCCCAGAGTTTGAACCTTAAGGGTTTTGCCGGAACCCTAGATCCAACAACTGCTTGCTGTTGTAGTGGCAGGGTCTTCACGAAGATCTGCACGCCACCACACAGGTGCTTGTAGTTGGCGTAGGAGCCGCATGCTGCAATGTATGTGCTTGTCCAGTTGGCGAGCCGGTCATCGTGTAGGAGTGGTCGCGGGGCAGCAAAACCTTGGCGGGCGCGGGCCTGGCTGTGGCCCCGTAGACACCCTCGGCAAAAGGGTCTTGCCGGGGTCTTGTGGCCGTCCCCAGCAAGGCTCTTGCCGGGGGGTTTTGGTTGCCCCCGGCAAGGCTCTTGCAGGGGGTCTTTGCCTTCTGGTCCCTTGGCCCTACAAGGGTGTGCAAGCCACTGCGCAGGTCCTCCTTGAATCTTGGTCTTGATGTTGTCGATGGTGTCTGGGCTCTCAAACCCAAGGGCGGTGGGCTTATTGGTGTTTGGGCGAGCGGCCCCCGGCAAGGCTCTCGTTGGGGTCGCGTAGGCCACCCCGACAAGGGTGTTGCCGGGGAAGAAGCCCACCTTGCCCCTCTGTCCTTCATGTCTCTGGCTTGAGAATTGCCTTGGCGGCTTCATACTTGAGGCGCTCATCCACATAGGCCTCCATCAACGGGCTTTGGTAATCTTTGTTAACTTTCCTAATGACAAGCTGTGAATCACCCCTAACAACAAGCTTTGTGATTCTGAGGTCTGCAGCGATCCTAAGACCAGCAAGCAGTCCCACCTACTCTGCAGTGTTGTTTGTTGATTGTTCCCGGGAAAAGCGCATTTGAACTACATACTTGAGGCGCTCTCCGGTGGGTGCGACGAGTAGCACGCCAGCACCAGGACCTTGTAGTGAGAAAGCTCCATCAAAGTACATAATCCAATCACCGCTCGTCCTCTTGCCGGGAAGGGTGATCTCCTGGGCCTCTTCGTCGGGCGTTGAGGTACATTCTACGATGAACTCTGCCAAGTCTCGGCTCTTGATGGTTGAGGTACTTTCAAACTTGAGGCCAAACCTTGACAGCTCCAACGCCCATTCCAAAATCCTCCCAGTTGCATTTGGGTTGTGCAAGACCTGTTGTAGAGGGACGCGAGTGACAACGGTGATCTCGTGTGCCTGTAAATAGTGGCGCCGCTTCCTCGAGGCCATAAGGAGGCCGAAAAGTAGCTTCTGCATACCGGAATACCTTGATCTAGCCCCCTGCAAGAGGGAACTGAAAAAATAGACCGGGTGCTGCACCATACTCTTCTTCTGGGGGACCTCGCCTTCTTTCGCATACTCTGTCTTGCCGGGGGCCCCGCCTTGCAGGCGTCGGTCCATGCCAGGGAGGGCTCTGGTCAATCATGTGATGCATCCGCCGCCATTGTTGCCTCTTCCTCAAATTCCCATTGTGCCACTAGTGCAGCACTGACCACTTGATTCGTCGCCGCTAGGTATAGCAGCAACGGCTCTTGCAGTTTAGGCACGACAAGTGTTGGCTAGGAGGAGAGGTATCTCTTCAAATCTTGCAGCACCGCCTCTGCCTCCGGAGTCCATTTCATTCGACCCGCCTTTTTCAAAATTTTGAAAAAGGGGAGGGCGCGCTCAGCAGATTTGGAGATGAACCTACTTTCTTGCCATTGCTGGCATGGAGGAGGAGAGTGCACCGTGGTCGCAGCCGCTCCGGTCATCCCACCAGCAGCTTGCGTCCGCTCGCCAGAGCGCCGGTGCGAGGGTCCCGCAGGCTACGGTTCATCTCTATTGGCGAAGATGATGAGTCTCCGGATAGTAGCTCTCCACTCGTCGAACTTCTCTACGGTGGGAGGAAAGTTGAGGAGCAGTTGCGCACGTGCCAACGCTTCTACTGGTGTAGGTGGTAGCGAAAGCTACGTGGACCGCGACGCGCTCTGTATTCTAACCATGTTAGAAGGAGCTCCGTCATGGTCCCGCCGCCTCACGCCACTACCGCCAACGTCCGCACGTGCATGCTAGACCGGTGCATCTTGAGAATGACGCAAAGAGCTCTTCCCGCGGCGGTGCCCGGAGGTATCGACATCGCGGTGTTGCTTGCCATGTATGAGCTGAGAAGACCGCGGGGTGGGCGCTGGCGGAGGTGTCATGGAGGTCGCCGCATCGCCCGTGGGTATCACGGCGACAGTCTTAGACCCAGCGGCGCGTGGCTCATCGTCTTAGGCACGAACGACGCCGCTCTCCTGGCTCTGATGAATATAGTGTCGTGGAAGCTCGGGGGTCGCACCTCCGCCACCATCCGCAGCCGCCCCATCGCCCGTCCGCGCTGGAACAGGCGGTGCGGCCCCAGACGGGCAGATCGCCGTGATCCCCTTCTTCTTGGGGGGCATCGCGATGACGGAGAAGATGCGCTAATTCCTAGACCGGATTTTCACAACCTAACGCCCCCTACCTGGCGCGCCAAAGATGTCGGGGAAACGACACCTATGGGATCCTGGGGATCCCTTTTTGCTGCGGTTGTGGGGCGTAGTGTTGGGCAAAGAGCGGGTTTGGGCGATCAACGCGTAGGTTTTTTTACCCAGGTTCGGACCGCAAGAGGATGCGTAAAACCCTAGTCCTGCTGGTCTGTGTATATTTCGTCTTCTTGAGCTCTTCAACTGGCCTCTATGCGTGGCTATCTAAAAAGTCTGAATCGTCTCCCAGTATGCCTTGGACCTCCTTTTATACATCCAAGGGGTTGCCACAGCGACACACATGAGGTGTAAAGCTACTACAGTGTACGAGGTTATCCCCTAACATATTAGGAAAGCACATTTAATGCGCCGCCTACGTGTCCCCTAGATTTATTGGGGACGGCAAGAAAGCTTGTCCCGCCCATTGCCGCCTCACCTCGCTCCAACACGTGTCCAGGCTGACGAGGCACGGCGCCAGACTTGCTGCTAGCTGCTGTGTTTGGTAAGGTATTTACGAAGATCTGCATGCCACCACGCAGGTGCTTGTAGTTGGCGTAGGAGCAGCATGTTGCCACGTATGTGCTTGTCCAGTTGGCAAGCTGTTCATCGTGTAGGAGTGGCCGCAGGGCGGCGAAACCTTAGCGGGCCCGGGCCAGGCTGTGGCCCCGCAGACGCCCCCGGCAAAAGGGTCTTGCCGGGGTCTTGTGGTCGTCCCCAGCAATGCTCTTGCCGGGGGTCTTTGGTCGCCCCCGGCAAGGCTCTTGCCGGGTGTCTTCGCCTTCTGGTCCATTGGATCTACAAGGGTCTGCAAGCCACTGCGCAGGTGCTCCTTGAATCTTGGTCTTGATGTTGTCGATGGTGTCTGGGCTCTCAGACCCAAGGGCGGTGGGCTTGCTGGTGTTTGGGCAAGCGGCCCCGGCAAGGCTCTTGCTGGGGTCGCGTAGGCCACCTCGGCAAGAGTGTTGCCAGAGGGGAGCTCACCTTGCCCCTCTGTTGTGACGCCTGAAGACCGACGTCCCAGAAGATTCCAGAAGATTCCAGATGTTCCGGGTTCTCCCGTGTGTTTCTTTTGTGCTTGTGTTATTTATTTTGCTTTGCATCATGTCATCATGCCATCATGTCATTAATCTTTGCTTCTCAACTTAAATAAATTGTGTGGACCTTTGGTCCATTTAAATCGAGGGAAGGATGACTTCTCTTTATAACATATCCTCCTAATATTATGGAGCTATTATAAATAAATATTCCATTGGTTGGAATTCACCATAACACACTTGCAAATATTCCCCATGCCTCTTAATTCAAGTTTCACCGTCAAAAACCTTCCCTATATTTCTTTTCTCGTTTATCGAGGTTCCTCCAAAAACCTCAACACTTTTGGACACTTTCTAGTCATGCCCTGATTCAAACCATTTGAATTTAATTCAAATGAGTTTGAATTTAACTCTTGCATTTAGCCAACTTCTATTTTTCTCGGTACAAGCACATTTTTGCGAGTCCAGGAAAATTAACCCCATGCCTAAACACTATCCCAAACTACTTCCTCTTTTCTCCTTTTCTTCTTTGCTTTTTTCTTTTCTTTTCTGTTTTAGAAGAGAAGAAGAAGACAGCCGCAGCTGGCCTGCTCCCAGGTCGGCCCAACCTTCCCAGCCGCAGGCCGGCCCTTCTCCACCTTGGCCCAAGGCCAATCTCTCCCCACTGCCCGACCGCTTCCCTAACCCTAGCCGACCGCACCCCGTTCCCCTCGCTCCTCCATCTCCCTCACAGCGCCGCTCCTCTCCTTCTCGCTCCCCTGCCTCTCCTCCCGAGCACTACGTCCCCATCTCTCGCCAGCGCCCGATCTCCCATTCCCCTACCTCCTCTGCCCTCGTCGAGGCCCCGCGAGCCGCCCCGCATCGCCAGGCCGCAGCGCCCGCACCCTCTAGCACCAAGGCCGCCCCCCGACGCGCACGTCCTCGCCACCCCGTTGCCCGCCTCGCCTCCAGCCAAGCCGGCCAGGAGCTGCGCCTCTCCTGCCGCGACCCTGCGCCCCTCCGTCTCCTGCCCCGCAGCCTCAGCTCCGTACACGCCCCGGCCCCAACCTCGATCTCCTGGCCGCGAGCTAGCCGCCTCGCCATGGCTCCACATCCGGCGTCCGCGACGGCCAGCCGCACGACAGCAGCACCGCGCCTCCTCCTTCCCGCTGCAGGCGACCAAGTCCACGGAGCAGCAAGTACATCTACGACCGGTTACGCCAAGACCCCCAAGTTCGACTACTGAAAAAAAGGGAGCAGCACCAAGTTCCACCATTGCAGTTTTCGTCAAGTACCTCTACGGAAAATGTATACATCTACGAACGTGAACGAAGATGCCGAGTACATGGATGCGCCAAGTTCCTCTCCGTCAAGTTCGTCTACATGCGTGTACGACGACCGTCGCCGAAGAACCGTGTACCCCTATGTCAACGACGACACGACAAGTACCACGATGCCGATGTCCTTCAAGTTCGACTACACAGATTCCACAAGTACCCCTTCGGAAACCCCAAGGTCGACTATGCCCGGAGGTGAAACAAGTACATCTACGGATACCCGAACGCCTACGACCCGTGTACCACTACTTCCTCGACGAACGTGAATGACTACTTCCCTCGACGACTCGAACCCCTCCGAGAACGAATGTTTTGAAGGTATAACCCCGAGACGATGCCCGTGGACGAATGCGTGTGGTTATATGAGATGTATCGAATGTTTGCTCGTGCCCGTTTCATCTTTTGTCATGCTCCTCGGTTGCCTCGTCGCCGACTCGTGGGAACCCGGTGACGGGATCACCCCACCTTTTCATCTTGTTCGACTCTCTCACGCCACCTATGCTTTTGCACCGGTCTCTCAACGAGAAACCGGAACCGAGATGTTGCGTTGCATCATTTTCGGATCGTTGCCGTGGCACCCTTTCCTTCCACCATGGTGATAAATACTCCTTAACATCTTCATGTCAACTTTAATAAAATTTCATAAACTTGATCATGTCATCCGCATCATGTTAACAACATTAAAATGTGTGAATTGTTGTTTGCTTAAAATTTCTGAACATGCATATGGGGATTTTCCCGGAATTGTTGTTGGTATTTCCGGCCTCGTTTAAATTGCCTAGATAGGTAGTTTACTTTTGTTTCACCTCTTGCTATGTTAAAAACATTTAATCTTGTCTTGTAAATAAACGAGAGTCAATTAAATAATTAAAATGTGGTGTTTCGTCAATATGCAACTCGTTGCATATTGAGCTCCACTTAACTTGTAGCTTTGTTTGTGCACATTGCCATGCCATGCATAATTAAACCAGACATGCATCATACTTGGATGTGCATCGTATGCCATGTTTATGCTTGTGTGTTTACCGTGTTGTTTGCTTCTTTCCGGTTGCTTCTCTTGTTAGCTTCGGTTTCGTTCCGGAAGTGTGAGCATTTGCTCGACTATGTTGCTCCGTCTACTTCATGGATCCGTTCTTCTCCCTTGCGGAATCCCAGGCAAGATGATCATACCCTTGGATACCTTTACTACCATTGCCATGCTTAGTTGTCTCGATGCTATCGTTACATGTCGCGCTACCCATCTTTTATTGTCAGCCCTCTCCTTGTTGCCATGAACCTCTAACCTTTTGAAACCTTCCTAGCAAAACCACTGTTTGGCTATGTTACCCGCTTGCTCAGCCCCTCTTATAGCGTTGTTAGTTGCAGGTGAAGATGAAGATCGTTCCTGGAGGGAACTTGTTGTTGGAATATCACAATATCTATAATTGTTATTAACACACCTATATACTGGGCATGGGTGGAAGGCTTGGCCTTTTGCTCGGTGTTTTGTTCCACTCATGCCACCTTAGGCGCCGATAAACCGGCATTATGTTCCTTGATTTTGCGTTCCTTACACGATGGGTGGTTGGGGACCCCTTGACACTTCGACTTTGAATAAAACTCCTCCAGCAAGGCCCAACATTGGTTTTAATTTGCCTCATAATAACAACTTAATTAATTAATTAAAATCGCATAGGGGGTCGCACCCTCAGGGATTCTTTCTACATAGCAGGGGGGGCTAGTGCTGATGGTGTTGGTCCCAAATGGGGGTCCTGCGGGGCCACCACGGGGAAACTCGAGGATTGGTTTTACCTGTAGCATCACCCATTCGGTTGTGGCCTGAGACGAGATACGCGCGTCTACTATCAGGGTGTCGGCACGCCGGGAGGTCTTGCTGGACTTGTTTTACCATTGTCGAAATGTCTTGTGCACCGGGATGCCGAGCCTGACCGGATTTCCCTAAGATAAGGGGTGATGATATTATATTTATCACTTCAGCTAATCGTGAGAGCTCGTGATGGGCTAAGTTGGGACACCCCTGCAGGGTTATGATCTTTCGAAAGTCGTGCCCGCGGTTATGTGGCAGATTGGAATTTGTTAATGTCCGGTTGTAGAAAACTTGACAGAGGATCCGAAGTAAAACACACAACTGTGTGAGTAACCATGACTGTCTCTTTTCACTTTGAGAAGAGAACACGGTGGGGTTATGTTTGACTCGTAAGTAGTTCAGGATCTTTAGCGATCACTACTAGTTGCGACCGTTTGCGTAGATGCTCATCTTACTCTTGTACTCGTAAGTTAGCCACCAGATTATGCTTAGCCGCTACTGCAACCTCACCACTTTACCTCTTCCTACCCACAAAGCTTTGCTAGTCTTGATACCCATGGTTATGGGATTGCCGAATCCTCGTGGCTCACAGATACTACAACACCAGATGAAGGTTCAGCCCAGTATGATGCAGGAGATGGATCAGAACTTCTGGGAGTTCCACAAAGAGAGTGGTCGTATGCTTGTGACGTTTTCGACGATCAGTAGTGGTTTCTACTAGGGGCGATTCAGACCTGTGGCTTTATGTTTTTGGTATCTTTCTTTTGGATCTTCGCCCGTAGTCGGGTTCTGATGTTTTGGATGATGATGTGCTTATGTAATGTATGGTGTGAAGTGGCGAGTGTAAGCCAACTATCTCCTTTTGCAATTTCATCCCTATTCTTACATGAGTCGTGCAAAGATACCAAACTTGAGATCATTCCAGAATGGGCTTATACCTTTAAGTCGTGCCTCGACACGTAGAAGGTATAGTCCCATCCTGGGCATTACAAGTTGGTATCAGAGCCTTCTCCGACCTAGGAGCCCCTCTGATTGATCGAATTGTTGACGGTTGAGTCTAGGCACACACTTGAAATTGCTTTGAGTCCTATATATATATCGGAGAGTAGGATTTCTTTGCTCCTCATCTCTTTTCATTCTGGTGAGCACTCCTGACGACTACTCTTCTCTCTTCTACTTTCAAAAATTGCACCAATTTTTTTAGGAATCTCGCGAGTATTGTTTGGATTGTTTCGATGTCTTTGTGACGAGAATATTGTTCTCGATGCCTACTGACATTAGGGGCTGTGGCAGTGTCCCGGGGAGTTGAGCTTTGGGCTATTGTTGTCACAAACATATCGCGGCAGTACTAGAATACTTAAGACGGCCGACATCGAAAACTCTCCTATGCGGTTAGTGGCAAGATAACCCCGACATCACCCAGTACTGGGGAGGTAGTTCGGGAGTATTGCCATAGCTTGTATAGTAGATGCGTTTCGAAGGTCCGAGGTAAATGGTTTCCAGAAATAACTGGTTATGTGTTGAAGGATGGATACAGCTGGATGTAGGATTAGAGTTGAGTGTGCGGTGCTTCCCCTGTATCCCCAACACCTGATTGCATAACTGGAAACTTTCGGAAATTAATAGGTGGGTTCATCTAGTAGCTCGTAGGCATTCTTCCAACGAATGCATGATATGGAGTTCGGGGTTCTACATTGAGTGAAGTGGTTTATGGGCTTGTTCCGATCGGGAGTTGCATCTTAAAGGGTCCTTGGCTATGCTGATCCAGGGATTGCAAAACCCTTTTGTAACACGTTCCATGAGCTTTCAGCACGAATATGTCGAATGAAGCTTCTATCTTGTATTTGTTCTATCTGCTCCTTATTGCTTTTATTTGCCTTTTGTTCTCCCAAGTGGCTTCTCGACAAGTTGATGTCCCTGCGGAATTCATTCGTTCAATTCTCCGTTCGAATGATATTGTGAAGATTATGCTGCAACATATCTATCCTTTGTTTTGTTTTGATTCTGGTATTCGAGTTGCTTCGATGTCAAATGTTGATTACATACCTTTCCTAATCGGTGTTCTCATATTTCTATGGGAGTGCTAATTCTTCTTGACCATCGAGATTGTCATGGTAATCCTTTTCAACCGGTGTGCCTTCTCTTCAAATTATTCCATACGGACGCCGTTGAGAAATCTGACGATTTGTCTGTTTCATTCATCTCAAGTTGTCTTTGTTTTCCCCACCCTCCCACCCTTTTTCTTATGGAGCTGGAATTCTTAATCAAATATCCATTTTTTCATGTGATGTTTCTTCATTCTTTTCCTTCAATGTTCTTATCCGGTGAATTATCGTGAAGATGCTCAAGAGCTTCAAGTTCACCATTCTTTTGTTCTCAAATTCTGCCGGTGGATGTAATTCAAGATTTCGGTGTTGATCTTATCCTTTTCCTCATTTCACAATGCTTTCTTATTCCGGTGCACCAATTAAATCATTATCCTCTTGCTATTCATATCCGGAGTGCTGAAGATTCATAATTCCATTCTTAATCCGTTCAAATCATTTTTGAGGATTGTCATCTTATTCAAGCCATTTAATTCAACCGGTGCAATATCTCTTAAGCAATCTTTTTCAACGGTGATTACTTTGAGTGGGCCCTAACCCACAGGTCTTTTTCCAGGATCTTACCTGACTCTTCTAATTTTTCTGGAGTTATACTCAAATTCTCTTTAATTGTGACGTAAGTATGGATTCCATCAGTCATATGACTTAAGATCGCTTTCAATTCTTTTCACCTTTGGTTCAACCTTTTAATTCTTCATTCTGGAGTGCCTCAACAATTCACGGTGGTGTATCTCATCATCTTCTCAAATTTTGAAGACTCTAAGACGAGTTCCTCTTGAATCCTGGCGCGTTCTCTTCAAGATTCGTGGTTCTAGCTTCTTGCCATCCTCATTATTGTTCCGATTGTGAGGAATTCTTTTATACCCTTCCGAAGCCTTTCATGGATTCTTTCCATTGTGATCCTCCGAAGGCCATCATTTCAGAAGATTTCTTCGCTCTCAGTTTTCAACTTGTCCTCCAAATATTCTTCATTGATGCCTCTTCATTCATCTCCATATTCTTACGGTGGTTCTTTCAAGATTACCCTTCCGTTGTTATCATTTTAATTCATCTGTTCTTTTCACAATCCTACCGGTGGTTCGTTGTATATTTACCCAAGTTTGTGCTAGATCTCTCTTTAATTCCTTGCAACGAGAATAAGTAGTATGCCAAATCCATTGCTTGTCGTCAATTTAAATTGATGAAGGATATGCATGACATAATTCTTATTCTTATTCCTTCAAGGTGATTTAATTCTTTTGTCTGGAGCTTGTTCATCATATCATATCCTTGGTTCTAAGTTTTTCATCTTGTTTTCCGGAGCTTCAAGTTATTTAATTATATCATTTCAAACCTCCATCTAATTCATCGCAGGGCTTGAATCTTATTCTTTTCATCTTTCACTTCCCATGCTTTTCTTTACCGGAGTTTTCATGGTGGTTCATCATCATTTAATTCATCCTCGTAGTCTTCATCAAGATTCTTGTTGGAACTCAAGCATTCTTCTTCATGCTTTCCAAGTGCAATTCTTTCTACCTTTATTGTTTGAGATGGTGGTACGCCATATTTGACAATTTCCCTTCATGTTTCATGACTCACAAGTTGTCAGGAATGAGATATTTAAAACCATCATTTTCCTTGTTCAGGAGATCATTTCAACCCTTCAATTATTCGTTGGAGTCATCTTGGGTTATAATTCACCTAAAAACGTTCCCTAAGGATTGTTGCTATTATGGTGCTTATAAATGACCCAAGTTCTTCATTTATCATTCCGGCAAAATAAGTTTTTCGTCTCCTTACTGATCTCAATCCATTCAAATGTTCTCGTAAGTGGCTGGTTGTCACCTCTTAATTTTGAGATATTTACCATAAGCCCACATCAAGCTTATTCGTTTTCGTTGTTGATTTTTCCATCAACCCCATTCAACCCTTCTTTGTAAGGAGGATTTCGTAATTCATTTGTGGGAGAAGTTGTCATTTTCTTCTCCGTTCAATTCTTCATTGATCTATATTCTATTCTTTCATTCCGGAGGCTTTGTGATATTGCTCTCTTTGACCATCATATCGTTTTATCGAGATCATGTTCTTTCCCTTGCTTATCATTTAACCTGAGTGTTGTATTCTTCATTCAAGTTCTCTCATCTTTTCATGTTTTGCCTCTCTTTTCAACCGGAGTGCTGTCTGAATCTTTCTTACTCCTTGTGCCATTCTTTCAATTGTTTCGGAGGCAATATGCTATTGATTTCATCAAGTATCACTCCATCTCCTCAAGTTCTTGTTAATTCCTTCCATTTGCAGACGGAGTGCTGTCCAAATTATTTCGTTGTTATTCCTTCTCAATCTTGGTCAACCGGAGTGGTTTCGAAATTCTTTCGTCATCCGTGAGCTCTTGTTTCATGTCATCCAACCTACAAGGTTCTCATAATGTTCCTTCTTCCTCCTTCTACCGGAGTGCTTTTAACTTCGTTCATCTCCATTGTATTCTTTCTTTCAAGATTGTTCAACCTCTCAAGGTTCCTTGGTTTCACTCGTTTGTCAAAGAAGCAACTTTGTTTTACCTCTTCCTCTTACGTTTTTATCCGGTGCCATCTCTAGGATCTCGGGTCGAGATCCTCTGTTAGTGCGGGAGAGTTGTGACGCCCGAGAACCGACGTCCCAGAAGATTCCAGAAGATTCTAGATGTTCCGGGTTCTCCCATGTGTTTCTTTTGTGCTTGTGTTATTTATTTTGCTTTGCATCATGTCATCATGCCATCATGTCATTAATCTTTGCTTCTCAACTTAAATAAATTGTGTGGACCTTCGGTCCATTTAAATCGAGGGAAGGATGACTTCTCTTAATAACATATCCTCCTAATATTATGGAGCTATTATAAATAAATATTCCATTTGTTGGAATTCACCATAACACACTTGCAAATATTCCCCATGCCTCTTAATTCAAGTTTCACCGTCAAAAACCTTCCCTATATTTCTTTTCTCGTTTATCGAGGTTCCTCCAAAAACCTCAACACTTTTGGACACTTTCTAGTCATGCCCTGATTCAAACCATTTGAATTTAATTCAAATGAGTTTGAATTTAACTCTTGCATTCAGCCAACTTCTATTTTTCTCGGTACAAGCACATTTTTGCGAGTCCATGAAAATTAACCCCATGCCTAAACACTATCCCAAACTACTTCCTCTTTTCTCCTTTTTTGCTTTTTCTTTTCTTTTCTGTTTTAGAAGAGAAGAAGAAGACAGCCGTAGCTGGCCTGCTCCCAGGTCGGCCCAACCTTCCCCGCCGCAGGCCGGCCCTTCTCCACCTTGGCCCAAGGCCAATCCCTCCCCACGGCCCGACCGCTTCCCTAACCCTAGCCGACCGCACCCCGTTCCCCTCGCTCCTCCATCTCCCTCACAGGGCCGCTCCTCTCCTTCCCGCTCCCCTGCCTCTCCTCCCGAGCACTACGTCCCCATCTCTCGCCAGCGCCCGATCTCCCATTCCCCTGCCTCCTCTGCCCTCGTCGAGGCCCCGCGAGCCGCCCCGCATCGCCAGGCCGCAGCGCCCGCACCCTCCAGCGCCAAGGCCGTAGCCCGACGCGCACGTCCTCGCCACCCCGTCACCCGCCTCGCCTCCAGCCAAGCCGGCCAGGAGCAGCACCGCTCCTGCCGCGACCATGCGCCCCTCCGTCTCCTGCCCCGCAGCCTCAGCTCCCTACGCGCCCCGGCCCCAACCTCGATCTCCTGGCCGCGAGCTCGCCGCCTCGACATGGCTCCACATCCGGCGTCCGCGATGGCCTGCCGCACGACAGCAGCGCCGCGCCTCCTCCTTCCCGCTGCAGGCGACCAAGTCCACGGAGCAGCAAGTACATCTACGGCCGGTTACGCCAAGACCCCCAAGTTCGACTACTGAAAAAAAGGGAGCAGCACCAAGTTCCACCGTTGCAGTTTTCGTCAAGTACCTCTACGGAAAATGTATACATCTACGAACGTGAACGAAGATGCCGAGTACATGGATGCGCCAAGTCCCTCTCCGTCAAGTTCGTCTACATGCGTGTACGACGACCGTCGCCGAAGAACCGTGTACCCGTACGTCAACGACGACGCGACAAGTACCACGACGCCGATGACCTTCAAGTTGAACTACACGGATTCCACAAGTACCCCTTCGGAAACGCCAAGGTCGACTACGCCCGGAGGTGAAACAAGTACATCTACGGATACCCGAACACCTACGACCCGTGTATCACTACTTCCTCGACAAACGTGAACGACTACTTCCCTCGACGACTCGAATCCCTCCGAGAACGAATGTTTCGAAGGTATAACCCCGAGACGATGCCCGTGGACAATTGCGTGTGGTTGGATGAGATGTATCGAATGTTTGCTCGTGCCCGTTTTGTCTTTTGTCATGCTCCTCGGTTGCCTCGTCGCCGACTCGTGGGAACCCGGTGACGGGATCACCCCACCTTTTCATCTTGTTCGACTCGCTCACGCCACCTATGCTTTTGCACCAGTCTCTCAACGAGAAACCGGAACCGAGATGTTGCGTTGCATCATTTTCGGATCGTTGCCGTGGCACCCTTTCCTTCCACCACGGTGACAAATACTCCTTAACATCTTCATGTCAACTTTAATAAAATTGCATAAATTTGATCATGTCATCCGCATCATGTTAACAACATTAAAATGTGTGAATTGTTGTTTGCTTAAAATTGCTAAACATGCATATGGGGATTTTCCCGGAATTGTTGTTGGTATTTCCGGCCTCATTTAAATTGCCTAGATAGGTAGTTTACTTTTGTTTCACCTCTTGCTATGTTAAAAACATTTAATCTTGTCTTGTAAATAAACGAGAGTCAATTAAATAATTAAAATGTGGTGTTTCATCAATATGCAACTCGTTGCATATTGAGCTCCACTTAACTTGTAGCTTTGTTTGTGCATATTGCCATGCCATGCATAATTAAACCGGACATGCATCATACTTGGATGTGCATCGTATGCCATGTTTATGCTTGTGTGTTTACCGTGTTGTTTGCTTCTTTCCGGTTGCTTCTCTTGTTAGCTTCGGTTTCGTTCCGGAAGTGTGAGGATTCGCTCGACTATGTTGCTCCGTCTACTTCATGGATCCGTTCTTCTCCCTTGCGGAATCCCAGGCAAGATGATCATACCCTTGGATATCTTTACTACCATTGCCATGCTTAGTTGTCTCGATGCTATCGTTACATGTCGCGCTACCCATCTTTTATTGTCAGCCCTCTCCTTGTTGCCATGAACCTCTAACCTTTTGAAACCTTCCTAGCAAAACCACTGTTTGGCTATGTTACCCGCTTGCTTAGCCCCTCTTATAGCGTTGTTAGTTGCAGGTGAAGATGAAGATCGTTCCTGGAGGGAACTTGTTGTTGGAATATCACAATATCTATAATTGTTATTAACACACCTATATACTGGGCATGGGTGAAAGGCTTGGCCTTTTGCTCGGTGTTTTGTTCCACTCATGCCACCTTAGGCGCCGATAAACCGGCATTATGTTCCTTGATTTTGCGTTCCTTACACGATGGGTGGATGGGGACCCCTTGACACTTCGACTTTGAATAAAACTCCTCCAGCAAGGCCCAACATTGGTTTTAATTTGCCTCATAATAACAACTTAATTAATTAATTAAAATTGCATAGGGGGTCGCACCCTCGGGGATTCTTTCTACATAGCAGGGGGGGCCAGTGCTGATGGTGTTGGTCCCAAACGGGGGTCCTGCGGGGCCACCACGGGGAAACTCGAGGATTGGTTTTACCTGTAGCATCACCCATCCGGTTGTGGCCTGAGACGAGATACGCGCGGCTACTATCAGGGTGTCAGCACGTCGGCAGGCCTTGCTGGACTTGTTTTACCATTGTCGAAATGTCTTGTGCACCGGGATGCCGAGCCTGATCGGATTTCCCTAAGATAAGGGGTGATGATATTATATTTATCACTTCAGCTAATCGTGAGAGCTTGTGATGGGCTAAGTTGGGACATCCCTGCAGGGTTATGATCTTTCGAAAGCCGTGCCCGCGGTTATGTGGCAGATTGGAATTTGTTAATGTCCGGTTGTAGAAAACTTGACAGAGGATCCGAAGTAAAACACACAACTGTGTGAGTAACCGTGACTGTCTCTTTTCACTTTGAGAAGAGAACACGGTGGGGTTATGTTTGACTCGTAAGTAGTTCAGGATCTTTAGCGATCACTACTAGTTGTGACCGTTTGCGTAGATGCTCATCGTACTCTTGTACTCATAAGTTAGCCACCAGATTATGCTTAGCCGCTGCTGCAACCTCACCACTTTACCTCTTCCTACCCACAAAGCTTTAGTCTTGATACCCATGGTTATGGGATTGCTGAGTCTTCGTGGCTCACAGATACTACAACACCAGATGCAGGTTCGGCCGAGTATGATGCAGGAGATGGATCAGAACTTCTGGGAGTTCCACGAAGAGAGTGGCCGTATGCTTGTGACGTTTTCGACGATCAGTAGTGGTTTCTACTAGGGGCGATTCAGACCTGTGGCTTTATGTTTTTGGTATCTTTCTTTTGGATCTTCGTCCGTAGTCGGGTTGTGATGTTTTGGATGATGATGTGCTTATGTAATGTATGGTGTGAAGTGGCGAGTGTAAGCCAACTATCTCCTTTTGCAATTTCATCCCTATTCTTACATGAGTCGTGCAAAGATACCAAACTTGAGATAATTCCAGAATGGGCTTATACCTTTAAGTCGTGCCTCGACACGTAGGAGGTATAGTCCCATCCTGGGCATTACATCTGTCCTTCATGTCTCTGGCTTGAGAATTGCCTTGGTGGCTTCGTGCCTTCCTTCTCGTGCTCCGCCAGGCGTGGCCGTGGGCGCGGCTCCAACTGCACGAGCACAAGCAAAGGGGTGCAAAAGGACCCCTACTTTTGTACACTGATACTCCCATCATGTTTCAATTCATTACTCCTATGTGAGGATCATTGAAATCATCATGCCTAGCTAAAAAGTTATTAATGAAAAGCGCTTGTTGTGAGACAACCTAATATTTCTACGTAATGTTTTTTTGTGTTCACATGATTAAGATACTGTAGTAATCATGTTTTATAGCTTGTTTTCAACAAAGTGCCAAGTAAAGCCTTTCGGATAGTGTGGAAGATAGTTGACTTGATTTTGTGCAAAATCTGAAAGTTTTGCATTCAGTGCAGAAAATCCTATAAATTACAGGAACATCATATTGGTCTGAAATTTTCACACATGATTTATATACAAATTTACTACACTATACAATTTTTAATTTTTTTAGAGTTGCATAAGTAGGGTCATTGTTCAGATCATTATAGACTGTTTTGTTTTATAGAAATTCTATTTTCAATGCATAGTTTGCTTGTTTTATAATTTCTATGAGTTATATTGTTCAATATAAATTGTAGAAATTATAGGGTACAATAGGAATTGTTTGAGATTAATTATGAATATTGTCTTGATAGTACCAAAGTGAATTATTTGGTCTTTATCATACTGACCTATCTCACGAAGTTCAGTTAAGTTTTGTGTGATTGAAGTTTTCAAGTTTTGGGTGAGTTATCGATATGAGGAGAATAAGGAGTGAAAAGGCCCTATGATTGGGGATTCCAAGGCACCCCAAGGTAACAATCAAGGAATAACCAAGAAACCAAGCTTGGGGATGCCCCGGAAGGCATCCCCTCTTTCATGTTCAACATTATATGTAACCTCACTTGGAACTATATTTTTATTTGTCACATGATATGTGTTTTTTCTTGGAGATTCATTTTATTTTGTTGATATTTTATTGCTTTTAATTAGAGTTATGTTTTGTATCTTTTATTTCAATAGAAGTGTCAAGTATAGCCTTTACCATGCACAATTTACAAGTATACGAGTTACTGTTTCAAAATGGAAAGTTTTCCGTTCTTGCTTAAATTCCCTAGAAAAGATACATTTTTACGGTGAGGTAAAGGTTCATAATTTTTTGAGTTTAATAAGTATGGATCTTGCTTCATCCTTTATAGACTGTCATGTTAAGACTAATTGCTGTTATTATTGCATTCTTTTGCATATGTTCGCTTGTCTAATGATTCTATTTGCGGGTAGGAGTATTAAATATGCAGAGGCATTTTGTATGTAATGTTTAATAATAATTTTAGTAATTTTGTACAGTAGATAATGATAAGGTTTTGCATTGATTTATACTAACTTATCTCACGAGTTCTTGTTGAGTTTTGTGTGGATGAAGTTTTTAAGATTTATGGAAACCGTGATATGAGAGGAATTAAAGAGACAGAAGAGATCAAGCTTGGGGATGCCCAATGCATCCCAAGTTAATATTTCATAAAGTCTCAAGCATCTAAGCTGGGGGATGCCCGGTAGGCATCCCACCTTTCTTCATCAACAATTATCAGTTAGTTTTGGTTGAACCTAAGTTTTTGCATATTCGCATGAGATGTGCTATTATTGGAATGTCATTTTATTTTTATTTTTTTATTTTTGAATAAAATATGTAAGATCTAAAAAAATTAAATAAGATATAGTCCTCACATATCTACTTAATTATTTAACTACTCATTGATCTTCACTTATATCTTTCAGAGTAGTTTGTCGTTTACTCTTGTTATTCACTTATAACCTAAGAGTAAATTGTTGAATGAATTGAATATCATAAAGTTGAAACTATCTATGCTTTATATGCTTGTATAATGTCAAGTAGTAGTTTCACTTTTGGCATATGAAGTAAAATCTATTAAAACTTTACAATCACAATATTGGTCATACAAGCAATTCATGAAAGATGGTATATGGAAGAGAACTTCACATACAAATATATTATCTTGGTCATCTTTTATGATTGTGAGTACGCATTAATTATTTTCAAACTTGAGAAAAATAGTTGAATTTGTACAAGGAAGCCAACATAATGAGTTATGGTTTGGTATATTTGCATCGAAGTTATATTGTTATGGATCCTCCAACATGCGGTGGTTGTTTAGACTATTTTGCTAGCCAAAATTTCTATACTAAGTGGTAATCCTACTTGTGCACCCAAAATCCTTGACCCAAGTTTCTTCCATGAGCATCCACAATATCTACCTATATACGGTATTATCATATTTTTCCAAGTAATCTTTCATGTGCCATCTCTAAATCATCAACTAAACATCTGTTTTCTATGCCCATACCACTCATGAAGCGGCAGGGGTAGGCCAGTATCTTCCATGCTAAGCGGGTTATTCTCAATATGGGTGTTTATTCACTTTTCATTGTACGAGATAGGCTGGTAATTGGGATGCCCAGTCCCATGATCAAAAAGGAAAATAATGAAACAAACTCCCCCGGAAAGTTGATTTTATGTAGGGCACCAAGGATTCGGCTAGCCATGGCTTGTGTTTGAATGGTTGAGGGCTAGTAAAATTACCTTTACGCTAGGGAACCTCTTATAATGTGCTTAGCATGGAAGATATTGAGAACTCCCGGTCATGACATTGGTAGGAATGACATGCCTCTCAAAATTATATCATCTCTGTTTTAAGCAATGAGCTCTGGCACCTCTGAAAATCCATGCTTCCCTCTGCGAAGGGCTTATCTCTTACTTTTTTATTAATTTTATTTTTGTTGAGTTAATTTATTATTCCAACTTAGTCTTTAGTTGGCAAGCATCATGTGGTGGGGAAAGATCCAGGCATATATGGCCATTCAAATATATTTGATCATGAATTATTATTGTTGACAATTATCTCTATGATAAATAAGTTGGGAGGCGAAACATGAAGCCCTATCTTTCTCTGTGTTTGATGGATGCTATTTGTTATAAAATATGCTTTGAGTATTAGAAATCATAGAAGACTATATGATAATTGAGTATGTGGAGCTCTTACTTAGAGTTTGTTGAAGTTAAGTTGAATTGCAATTGTTTGGTGACTAAGAACATAGATTGTTAAGTTTCAAGAGAATGCATTGTTTGAACCAAAACATGTGGATCGATTACTACTTTATCATGATGAGTTTTATGAGGAAGAGTTCTTGTTATGATGCTAGGAAAAGAGATTGAAATTATCATTGATCAAAATTCTACACTATGCTAGCATCCACACTTCATGAATTATTTCTTTTATCATTTACTTACTTGAGGACGAGGAGGAATTAAGCTTGTGAATGCTGGTACGTCTCCAACTTATATATAATTTATGAAGTATTCATGCCATGTTTAGAACAATTTTATATGGTTATGGTATGATTTGAATGGAACTAACCTGGACTGACGTTGTTCTCAGCAGAACTACTGTGGTGTTGTTTTTTGTGCAGAAATAAAAGTTCTTGGAATGGGCTGAAACTTTTTGATGATTTATTTTGGAAAAAAAGAGAGCTCCAAAGCTTCGTGGGAGAACCAGAACAGCCACGAGGGACCCAATCACCACCTAGGCGCGCCCAAGCAGGTTAGTCGTGCTCGAGTGCCTCATGGGCCCATCTTAGCTCCTTTTCACGTAATTCCAACTCTGAAAATTCTTATAAATAGGGAGGAACATGAAAGTTAACCTAGAACTATGAGTCCGCTGCCGCAAGCCTCTGTACCAAAGAGATCATATCTAGAGCCCTGTTCAGGCACCTTGTTGAATGGGGAAATCATCACTAGAAGCCATCTTCATCATCCCAACAGCCACCATCACGAGGATGGAGTAGCTCACCATCGGGGTAGAAGGTATTTACCAGTAGCTATGTGTTATATCTCTTTCTCTCTCTCTCTCTCTTGTGTTTTTAATTTGGCATGATCTTGATGTACTGTGAACTTTGTTAATATAGTTGGATCATATGGTGTTTCGACCTCTCTATCTTTTTGTGATGAACTGAGTTTTTACCTTTGAGGTTTCACTATCATCAGATTGAATACTTGTTGGATTTGAGAACACTTTATGTATGTATTGAATATGAATACAGTTGGTGACAATGGGGTATTATATTGATTCACTTGATGTTTGTTTTGGCACTCAACTCGCGTATTCCCGAGGTGACATTGGGGTAATCTATGCATAGGGGTTGATGCACGCTTTCGTCCTACTTTCTCCGGTAGAAATCTTGGTGTACTCTTTAAAAAAATTGTGTTGGATTGAATAATATGAATCTGAAGTTGTTTGATGCATATCGAATAATCAACTCAAGGATACTTTTTTTGACTAGACACTATAGGGTAAACCCCCATAGCCTTAACTCTTTATTCCACATAAGCATACAATATTTACAAGGTCATGAAGGATAACTCAAAAGAAAATTTATCCTATAAAGGGAGAAAAGGTAGAACAACAAGGGGTCAGAAAGGTTACCCAGCGTACAAGGCTATCTTTAAACCTAGCCTTAATCCTAAAGGAGAGTAAAGAGATATCATGTATAAAGGATATCCTGCAGTGATTGAAGCTAGTTCTGACTTCTCAAAAAACTTTAGCATTCCTAATAAGCTAGATATTTCAGCAAGCAGTGAACACCACTTCAGCAAAAAAAGGCATGTTGAAATCCCTCCTAGCATTAACAACAATATCAGACATGTGGTTGCCATGAGTCCAGTCAATCTGAAGGTAGTTCCACACACGCTGTCTAAACAGGCAGTTGAAAAATAGGTGGTCTCTGTCTTCCCTGATCTGCAAATGACAGAGTACACAAGAGATACCATCATCAATGTTCCAATGCCTTCTCTCAATCGTATCCTTGGTATTCAACCGGTCCATGATCATCGTCCATGCAAAAACTTTGATTTTCATAGTACATGAGCTGGCCCAAACGCAATTCAGTAATTTGTTGAAAGACAAGTTGATATGCATTTGGATATAAAACCTCTTGGGAGTATAAAATTTGTCAGACCCACTCCAAAACCACACATCTTTTGAGTCAGGCTGCACCTCATGAAGCAATAGTAGATTCTTGAGAGAGAGAAACTCATTGTATGCTTGGTTAAACATATGTAAATTAAACTAGGTGGTCAAGTCTGAACAATCTAGGCTGTCTTTTACTGTGGTCAAAGAATCTTTATAGTAAGAATATAGCCTTGGGAATCTATGCTGCAGAGGTATAACTGAATTTCCTAACTGCCATTTATCCGACCAAAACAAAGCAGAGGTGACATTGGAGTATCTAGGTGACATTGGAGTATCCAGGTGACATTAGATTTGGTTGATGTGCATCATATATTGTTATTTTAGTATGGACTCTAGGGCTATTTGTGACACTTATTGGAATAGCTCAATAGATTGGTCGAAGAGGATAACTGTGCGGTAGTTTCGTACCCTACAAACAATTTCATCTTGTGTTCTCCGCTAGATAAGAACTTTGGAGTTATTCTTTGTCGCACATTGAGGGATTCTTATATGATTAAATTATGTTAGCATCATTGAGAGATTGCACTAGTAAAAGTATGAACCCTAGGCCTTGTTTTCTAAGCATTGCAATGTCGTTTGTGCTCCATTTTATCACTTGCTACCTTGATGTTTTTTATATTTTCATATTAGAAAAACCTATATCTGCTATCCATACTACTGTTGTATCACCATCTCTTCGCCAAACTATTGAATGTATACAACTTACCACTGTATTTCGTGTGTTGGGGACACATTCTTGTATTAGATTGTAGGGTTGTTTGAGAGAGACCATTTTCATCCTACGCCTCCCACGGATTGATAAACCTTAGGCCATCCACTCGAGGGAAAATTGCAACTATCCTACAAAACTCCATGCTTGGAGGCTCAACACGAGTCTAGAAGAATTTTGTGTAGTAGACATCACTCTGCCATCACACACAGATCGTCTTGTTGCTGACGGTTTAATTAGGACATCATTTGCGATTCATGCATCACACACAGTTTGGCCGAATGGTTTTTGATTCATGTGTCGCGTTAGCAGGTCGCTACACCAGTGATTAAATATCCAGATCCTAAAACATATACAATACCCCTTTGATCTTGAACATGAATATGATTTGTGAATAGTTACTTTTGTTCTTGAAGACATGAGAGAAGTCTTGTTATATGTAATTATAACATACCAATTTTCAAACTGGATGTAAATAATTACATCATTTGTATGCATCCATGATTTATGCATTTTGCCCCATTCACTTTCATTTGAATCAGATACAAGGGACTTTGAGGAACTCAAGGACCAAAAGAGAGAGTTGGAAGTTTTCCCTTAAACCATTTTGAAAATTTCAAAGTTGGGAATTTGCATCAAAATTAATTCCATTAATTCAAAAAGAAATAAAGAGAGAAGATAAAAGGACTTCTTCACATAAAGAGGGGAAATATTAAAAATTCAATTTGAAATCATAATGTATTTATTGGATTTTATTTGCAAGTTATTTTTATGCAAATTTTATTAGTATAGCGAAAGTGTTTTTTTAACTTACATTTTAGGCCTGTTCCCTAGGTCATATATGACACCATATAATTATGTGAATTTTCTGGGAATTCTTATACTTATATTTATTTGTATTTTTAGTGCTTTTGTGTTAAAAAAACAGAAAAACGATTTTGTAAAAAAAATAACCCGTGCCCTCCAGCAGGCCCAGGCCCAGCCACCAGGTGAGGCCACGGCGAGGGAGCCGCCAGCCAGCGATGCCAGCGAGGCCATGCACCACACGTAAAAAATAGAGCGAACGCTCCAGGCTCGCTCGCCCGTTCCCAGCATCCCAGATGTGATGAGAAAAAAAAAGAGATCTAGCGCCCACTGCCTCTCCACGCACACTCACCCCAGCGCTCGGTCGCTCGTCCGTTCTCTCCCTCCCCATGCCCGATCTCTCTCTCACACACACCTGGCACTTGGCCCCACCTTCTTTCTTCCTCTTCACGAACAAAAACAGAGAAACCTATGCATACACGCACCGACGCCGCTCCGCGTCCGATTTCTTTGGAAACCCTATCCCGAGTCGACCCCATCCCCAAGAAAGTTGTCCTATAAATATCCCAGACCCTCCTGGACCGATTCCCCTCGAAACCCCTCCCCAAAACCCACAGTATAGCACGCCCTCGCCATTTGGATCTCGCCGCATTAGCTCCAGTTCATCTTCGGATTCCTACACCGGTGAGCTATCCCGAGCCTCCCTCTTCAACAGTTTGGCTTATTTCGATCCCCGGATTTGTTTTGACAAGGTCTTGGGATCCCTCTTCATCTACAGCCACCGCACCGACCTCGTCTTCTTCACCGGAGCACCCAAAGCACCGAGCTTCACCGGTTCATTATGTCGCTGTTCGTCGTCGCCGACCATCTTCGACTGCACCACCGGACGAGACACTCTCCGTTGCTTCTTCTGGACACTCCCGCCGCCGCCCGCTACCTCTAGAGCCGCCACCGCCACCACGTTCGATCGCCCGCAATGCTTGTTTCTCTTTGTAAGTGCACGAGCACATCATCGTTCAGTTAAAAATGGTTTAGTAGATCGGGTTTCTTTGGTTTAGTTCGAATCGCGCTCTTAGTTTTTTATAAGCCGTTGGTACCAAAACCTTTGGATAGCAGTCGTCCACCCTGAAACCCACAGCAAACACCTATTCAGCCAACCAAAGAGCGCCACTTGTCTCTGGTCGAAATCTATTTTTTTCAGGAATTTTCCAAATTCAGATTCCATACCAATTCTTCTTTCTAGTATATCTTTTAATCTATAGATCCGATTTAGTTGATTCTTTTTTTGTACGGTCTCATAAAAATTCCCTCTATCCAAAGGGCCGAACAAAAAATATTTTTGAAAGTTTTAAAATTCGAATTCAATCAGATCTGAATTCAAACTTCGAGAGGCCATAACTTGAGTTTCATACCTCCATTTTAGGTGATTCTTTTTGCAAATCGAAGCTTATGACATGTACCTTCTGTTAAGATCAAGACCATATAATTTTACTACTGTCCAAATTATGTTCTCTACAGTGACTTAATTTGGTTCATTCGGCATTTTTCACAACTTTTTCATTTCTTTTTGGGATCTTTGAGTGTTATGCTTATGTATGTTGTTGCTTGCTCAAGCTAGATAGTCCGGAGTGCCAACAGTACAATTGTCAGGACTTTGAGTGCGGAGTATTTCATCAAATTTAACAGGCAAGTTTGCACTTTTGATCATACCAATCCTATGTTTTACTTTTCATGTAGTGCCCTCTATCAACAAAGTAGTATGTATGTAGGACTATTGTGCTATGTTAAACCCAGACAGAATAGCCATATGTGAGCCGGATCTTGATAGTTTTTGCCGCCACATTGGGAATCATGATAGTGTAGTTATTGCTTAGCCATGCTATGGTAGACGTGTATTGGGTACCGTGTGATTTAGGAAAGTTGTGAGAGAAATTAAGCAATGACTACATTAACAACTTATATGTATTGTATTTCCCGGGAGGCTCTGCAATACCAATTAATCAATCATCTGGGTGGAAAGGTTTGTCGGGACCAGTTGACAAGTATGTATCCTCCGGGAGGCTCTACATTATTCAGGAAAAGGTGGGGAAATCCGCCCAGGTTCAAAAAGCCTGGACATGTTTCATATCAAGAAGCTTACGTGCGTACCCTCAAGCTATTATGGGCTCTGGCTTGGTTAACCCTAGTTGTGTTTCTAGTCTGACGGTGCCACAAGGTGTAGAAGAACGGTAGGATTGGATGGGAACCGGAAGTGGCCCAGAGGAACTTTTCGGAATACCATGTTCCGTTCATCCCGTTCTCAAACGCCGGGAAGTGCGAGGACATGAAGAGAGGGATCGGTTCTTGTGGGGAAAAGTGCACAAACATCTGCAGAGTGTACAAACTAATCATGATTAGTTATGTCCCCGGTTACGGACAACTATGAGCAACTGGACTTGAAACCTCTGGAAGATCTTCCCATCCCAAATAATTATTGTCATGTGGGTTTAACTAAAAAATGACCCCGAAGGGCTCTCATGGAAATTAGAATTTGGGAACCTATGATCCTCGGAGACTCTTATAGGTGGGTTAAATTGGAGGCGGTCCAATTTAATAATAAGTTAATTAAAATGAAAGAAACAAAATTTGTCTAGTGACTAAAGTAAGAAAAAAATTAGCTTTATGCAAAATAAACCTTAGAGCTTTCCACTTGTTATATCCTTGCATGTAGATGATAAGTATGTTTTCATACTTTCAGTGTGGCTTGCCAATACATTCAATGTATTGACCCTTTGTGGCGGTAATGTTTCATGTTGCAGATTTTTTAGACGAAGAGTAAGGTGTGATAGTTCATTGTTCTGGACTCAGTTCTGCTGTGGAGTTGATGGATTCATTTACCTTCGATGCTTACGCAACTATTTTTATTTGGATGGCCTTCAGCCATATCGTTGTAATAAATACTCCTTTGGAGGACTTCAATGTAATAAATGTGTGATTGAACTCCGTTATTTTCATCTTGTACTGTGTGTCCTAGCATACTGATCCAGGGATAGCACAGAAGCACAGAGACTACGATCCTTTTGGGTTGGGTCATTACAAGATTGTATCAAAGCACACACTGACTGCAGGACGTGGCCTCTGAGAAATGGAAAGCCATAGGATGAAAACTATATTTACAACTTATATATCCGTTGGTCTATTCTCTTCTCTATTTTCTACCTCTTCTCTATTTCAACAAGATTGATCATGCCCTTTGTAGACGAGCCTGGCGAAGATGAAGCTGGAGCTGACATTGTTTTGAGGAGAACTACATTGACCACCACTACCAAGTAAAGTGACACCAATAAACGATTCTACAGTAGTATGATGAGATCATATCCCTTGTGGATATGACCTTACGTGCAGGTTTTTCTTGTATGGTGTGCCTTGTGTGAATTATTTGATTTAGAATTTATTGCCTCATTTGCATATGGGTAGTGTTAATTTCCCCAATAGGCCCTTGTTCTATTCTAAATTATTATCCAGTCTAAACCCATCAGATGCCTCTGAGACGCGACACCGGATCCAACTTTCCGTCGGAACTTACCCAATTGATCCAAAACCAGAATGCCCTCATGCAAATGATCCTCTAGAACCAAAACCAGAACAACAACAACCAACCGCCACCACCTCCAGTTGATAGCCTTACCTGTTTTCTAAGCCTGAACCCACTAGTGTTCTCAAGTAGAACCGAGCCCATTGTGGCAGATGACTGGCTCCGTAAGATGGAGAGAGAGCTGATTGCCGTTGGATGCACTGCAGCGGAAAGGGTGCGATTTGCCGCCGATCAGCTTGAAGGGCCAGCAGTTTCCTGGTGGGAGAACTACACCACCACCTACCCCACTGATTCTTTGACATGGGATCAGTTTAAGCAGGCCTTCTGCAATGCACATGTCGCAGTTGGAGCCATGAGCTTGAAGACACATGAGTTTTGCAACTTACGCGAGGAAATCGTACAGTGGCTCAGTACATGGACGAGTTCAGCATGTTGGCCAGGTATGCTCCCTGAGATGTGGTTGATAATGCAGCAAAGTGGTGAAGTTCTTGGAGGGACTCAATGATGATCTGAGTTTCCAGTTGACTATTTCTACCTTCAACAACTACCAGGAGCTGGTAGACAAGACCCGCATTCTAGAGGGAAAGCAGCAACAGATGGAGAACCGCAAGAGGGAGCACAGACATGAAAAGTACAACTTTGGACCTCAACAGAAGCCTCATACTTCATCATCTTCTTCTGGATACGATAATTCTTCAAGGAATGAGCATAATGGTCACAAACACCGTAACCACACCGGCAATCCTCACGATGGAAATGGACATAACAACAATGGAAGTAACACCAGTCAGTCATCCAACCATTCGACACCCATGAAGGGCATCAACCAGATAAGATGCTTCAATTGTCATTTGCCGAAGATTGTCCGGAGCAAATGACTGAGAATAGAAACTCTGGAGAGAGGAAGCTCAACCCCTTCAACAGAGGCCATGTGAACCACACCAGAGTGGGAAGAGCATATAACACCCCAGTCTTCCATAAGATTTCCAGTATGATCATTTTTTCGGTATTGATGCATTATTTTCATTCATATCAGGAGAGTACGGGTATCAAGCATGGTTCAAGCAGGATATTTTTGATGGATTTTTTTGAGTACCCAACACTAACCTATTGCTAGACAAGTCGAATCTCGATGATGAGATTCATCTTAAGGGGGTAGGTTTGTAACATCCCAATTTTCAATTTGGATGTTAATATTAGATCATTCATATGCATCCATGATTTATGCATTTTTGCCCTGTTGACATTCATTTGAATAAGATCCAAGGGACTTCGAGCAACTCAAGGATCAAAAGATAGGGTTGGAAGTTTTCCCTAAAACCATTTTGAAAAATTTAAAGTTGGGAATATGGATCGAATTTGGTTTCACCAAAATTTATTTCCATTATTTCAAAAATAAAATAAGGAGAGAAGATAAAAGGACCTCCTCAAAAATAGAGGAGAAATATTGGATATGAATTTGGAATCAAAATATATTTATTGGCTTTTATTTGCAAGTTATTTTCATGGAAATTTTATTAGCGCAGCGAAAATCTTTTTTTAGAACTTGCATTTTAGGCCAGATAAAAGTTCACTATGTTACATATGAGACCATATAATTATGTGAATTTTCTAGGAAATCTTAGACTTATATTTATTTGTATTTTCGATCCTTTTGTGTTTCTATAAAAACAGAAAAACAATTTTGTAAAAAAAAAATTCACGCCCGCCAGCTGGCCCAGCCCTAGCCACCAAGCGAGGCCACAGCGAGCCAGCTGCCAGCCAGCAAGACCGAGTGCCACACGTAAAAAACAAGTGCGAAAGCTCCTCGCTCGCTCGCCCATTCCTAGCGTCCGACATGCGATGAGAAAAAAAAAGAGATCTAGCGCCTGTTGCCCGTCCGTTCTCTCCCTCCCCACGCCCGATCTCTCTCTCTCATACTGTCGGTGTTCTGGGAACGGTGGTACCCAGACTTGCCTGCCTGTGGCCCAGAGCATGGCTCGCAAGTCGGCCCAGTGTGGCCCAGCATCTTCAGCAACACTCAAGACCCTCGCGAGGGGCCAAGCCTCACGAGGCGGGCGAAACAGGACATCCCCTGGGGCGGCCTTGCTAGGCCAGCTCATGAGGATCGGAGATATCAAGGCGGGAGGCACCTCGCGAGGTCCTCGTGACGTGAGTAGTGATAACCAAAGCAAAGCGGGCTCCAGCGGGCGCAGAGTGCCAGTTTCCTCTTCGGTGCTAAAGGAATAGGTGCAAGCGCGGAGTCCCGAGGCGTCAGACAAAGGTTTCCATATCGGTGCAACGAGACCAAGACCAGCAGGATAGCATGACACAGGTCATCATGGAGCCCACGGCAGCGTCACCACCTGAGCCTTTGGCGGCGTAGACCACCTTTTGTCAGGATAGCTTGTACTAGATATCCCCCTTGAAATTTGGTCGTTGTGGGATTCCTTCCCGCTCAATATTTGGGAAGAGGACCCTGGCCACTATAAATAGGACTAGCCACCACCATTGGGATCATCTCATCGGAGACGGAGTTGATCTCATCTTGAGCTGATCCTATAGAAGGCCACAAACCACAAGCTCACCCGAGCTCAAGAACACCTCTCCCCAGGAGGCAGTTCATCCATGTACTAGTTCTTCCTCTGCCTACAAGGCAATCCACCATACCACACTGGATTAGGGTGTTACACCACAACGATGGCCCGAACCGATATAAATCTTGTGTCTCTTGTTCATCGGATCTGACGAGCTAGGCTTAGGGCCGTTGAGTAGACGAGCAAGGGCAGAAGGAGAGATCTTCGTGCGCACCCCAGAGTTCGAACCTTAATGGTTTTGCCGGAACCACACATCCGACATTTGGCGCGCCAGGTAGGGGTGCGTAGAATGTGTTCTTCCGTTGTTCGCACCGTCATCACCCCGCGTCCTGCTAGGTGGCTTCTCACCCCTCGTTGGTTACCCCAAGTGGAAGGTTTGAGATGCAGTGTAGCAGAAGTTTTCCCTTGGCAATACCAAGGATCGTTTTCCCTGAGACTCCCAGTTTCAACAAGAAGGTGTCAACTACTAACGGCGCCAGATATTAGCAATCAACGTGGACCTGCACACAGATACAAATAACTTTGCTCCCAACGAGTACAGAGAGGTTGTCAATCCCTCCGGCCTTGTAGTTTACAAAGGATCAAACGCAAGTGATAGTAGTGATAGGTATAATTGCAATAGTAAGTAAAAAGCGGAAAAGTAAATAGCGGATATGATCAATGATGGTAATATGGACCGGAGTCTCATGATGTTCACTAGTGATGTCTCTCTCCCAAAAGACGATAAAACAGCTATGTGAGGTAAACGAATTACAGCTGGGCAATTGACAGGACCATGTGCGCAAACCAATGCTGACTAAGTTGCAAGAAAGGTAGAGGTTCAAAGCATGGGCGGTACGCCGAGGTAAGTAGACCGAAATCCATCTGCATCTACTAATAATCATCCACCTTGAGATATCTATCCAGAACATCTCACTGGTATTAAGTTGCGAGTCCCAACCATAGTGTAAACTCAAAGCAACAGACAACTGCATTAAAAGAACTTTGCGTAAAGTAAACAGTCCTTGCACCCGCGGGCACAAGCACCGTTGTTTTTCCCCTTGTGGCAACAGCACATCCCCTAGACTCATGTTTCTATCACTCAAACTAGCCATCGAGGGGCATGAACCCACAATCGAGCATAACGTTCCCTCTTGGAGTCACTACCTATTACTTGGCCAAAGCAATAAATAACAACGGAGAACATGCAAGAATTACTTACGAACATAAATATAAAAGAGGTAGATCAAATATATTACTCAAGCACAATCTGAACATAATCTCATAATCCATCGGATCCCAGCAAACTCATCATAGCAACAACATAAGGATTACATATGTGCCTCGATCATGTAGGGCAGCTCACGAGGACTAATTACTGAAGCACAAGAACGGGAGGAGAACATCACATAGCTACTGGTCATGGACCCATGGTCCAAGGGAGACTACTCACAACTCATCCGGGAGGCGTCCATGGTGGTGGAGAAGCTCCCGGTGGTGATCCTCCCCTCCGGCAGGGTGCCGGGAAGAGTTCTCCTGGTGCTCCCGATCTTGGAAGCGGCGGCGGCGGCGGAACAGAGATGAGATCGCGAAAAAGAGTTCCCGTCTCGAGGGTTTCGGGAGACGCTTTAAATATATGCCGAAGGGGGGCATCAGCGGAGCCTCGGGGGGCCCAGGCGCCCCCCCCCCGGCGCGGCCCAGGAGGGGGGGCGCGCTGCCAGGGCGCCTGGAGCCGTGGTGCCCCCCCCCCCCCGGCTGTACTTCGGTCGCACGGTAGCTTCTGGAACGCTGATTTTTTATATAATTTTTCTGGATTTTTCCTGGCAGTTCTCGTAATGTGAAAACCTGAAATACAAAAATTGCCGAAAACAGAAACTGGCACTGGGGTGCACTGAGTTAATAGGTTAGTCCAAATATGATCAAAAGTGTATGGAAGTGTATAAATAACATAGCAATATCACCCAAAAGAGGCATGGAGCAAGCAGAAATTATAGATACGTTTTGGACGTATCAACATCCCCAAGCTTAATTCTTGCTCGTCCTCGAGTAGGTAAATGATAACAAGAATAATTTCTGTGGTGACATGCTATTAACCATATAGGACTTTTTCATAGTCACATGAAAAAAGCTTACTGAGACAATGAATCTATAGTAATTAAGTTGCCTCATGAGAAAATCACAAAGAACTGAAAGTTTTACAATATGATACTGAAACATCAAATAGATTTGTAATGAACATGGTGTGCAAATATGATAAAGTGATATCTCGCTTGCCCCCTTTAGTGAAGCAAAACATAAATGCAGGGGCACCTCCAAGGTTTAAGTGATGACTAGATACAATGATTTCAGAATAAACGATATCACAATCATGCAAAAGACAATGCTACTTTGGGACAATGCACATTACACTCAGAATGACAATCATGCTCTCAGTAGTTGGTGCTTTTAAAAGAAGGTGGAGACTCTCGAACCGTGGCTTTTGTTGCCATGGTTGAAAACCCGTAGTCGGAAACAAAGACAAAACATGTACCAGAGCTCTTGGCTTTAAAAACAGAGGTAATAATTATTTTTTTGATTATGCATGTTTCGTCAACGAATGCTAGTAGACAACTCAATCACTTTTTGAGATGGACAAGTTTCGAGGAACGGCTCCCGAATGAGGACGATCACATCCTCTTAATCTCCTTTGTTTATCACTGCCAAAGTTTTCTGATTTCTCATGAACAAAGCGTGAAGGAGGGTTTGTTTGTTATATTAATTTTGAGCCGGGCGCACTCAATGCCAATTCCTTCTCGTATTATGGGTTTGCACATTATACATGCAATCCCGGGGTGAAGCTTGTCCAACTTAAAAAGATCATGAATTAACCACTACTTCCTCATGAACTTACAACAGAGGCACAAAATAAGAATGCTTTTTTTTCTTTGAATAATTTCGAGATGGCACATGCAAGTCTCCGTTAGGAATGGCAGGTAAATACCATGTAGGAAGATATGGTGGACTCATATGGCATAACTGGATTAAAAGGATGTGGATGCACAAGCAGTCAGCCGCTTAGTACAGGCGAAGGTTAGCAAAAGACTGGGAGCGACCAACTAAGAGAGCAATGACGGTCATAATCATGCAGAGCGACAAAGCAACATTGAATCAGGCATGGAAGTTATATCGCTACTCAGAAACAAAAGGTCATCCAGGCTTGACAGACTTTCTTTACAGTCTTAAATATGCGTGAGCATACGCCAAGTCAATCAAAATAAATTCTTTGAAGGGAGATATTACTAAACCATACCACATCATAGGCAAACAAACCATGTTGGTACTCCAATAACACATTGGGAACCCCCCAGCTATTTGAGACTAACCATAAGAAAACATGAATTACTAAGCACCATTATGCACGTAGCATCTTTATCATAGACATATCAACCAATGCAACGGAAGCAAACTCTCTTAATAAGATAAGCATGATAATTAAAGAGAGTTCAAGCAACCAACTAAACGAAAGCTCTTTAAAAAGATAAGCATGAATACTAAGAGCAGAACATGATAGTAGCTATTGAAAGACTAAGAACACACACAGCAAAGATAGACATGAAAATTCTATGTTATGTTCTAGGTAGAAGTGGAGCATGTTTCTCTCCCACATAAAGAAAGCCGAGTTCCGACTCGTTATGCAAAGCTAAGGAAAACTAAAAAGGAAAACTAAAAGCAAGACGCTCCAAGCATAGCACATAACACATGAAGTGATTAAAATATAGTGGAACGAAAGACGAAATGATAATGTTGATGGAGAAGGGGATGCACGGGGGCATCCCCAAGCTTAGACGCTTGAGTCTCCTTGAATATTTCTTGGGGGTGCATGGGGGCATCCCACAGCTTGAGCGTTTGACACTCCTGAACCTTTTTATCATCTTCCCTCGCACACTTGAAAACTCCCTTCATACATAACTCATCATAATCTGATTAGCGAGGTTAGTACCCATAATAAAATAATTGTTCCTTGCTGGAAATAAGGATATTCTTGAAGTTCTACTGTTTCTCAAGATTGCCAAAAGGTTTTTGCAAAGAAAAAGCAAGCTCTAGGTTTGCAAAATGGAGGAAAGGCAAAACAGGGCAGAATCTGTGAAAAACAGAACAGCAGGTAGTAAATGATTTGTTCGGGGCACTTCTGCAACTCTAATCAAAAAACTCAAAACAGACGCACGAAATACAATTATATAGAACACTCTGTCGAAAAAATTCAGACCAAAAAGATGATCTGGTGATTTTATACGAATTTTTCTGTCCAAGGACAGAATCTGTTTCCTGGACAGCACGTCACAACTTTTGAACTTTCTTGCAATCAGAGGCTAAACTTGGCACAAAGCTGAAAAGTAAAGATACAATGATGATGCTACTGTAGTAACAAACATCAAGACCACTAAAACTAAAAGAACAAACTAAAAGCAAAGATAACAAGGGTTGTCTCCCTAGAGCTCTTTCTTTATAGCCATAAAGATAGGCTTAAGACTTTAAGGATGCTCTCGTAGGAATAAGAGTTGAAGAACAAAAGAGAGCATCAAGAAGCAAATACCAAACACATTTAAGCCTAACATGCTTCCTATGCATAGGAATATTGCAATACAATAATTCATTGAAGCACAAAGCAATAAGCATAGGAAGACAAAACAAGTGCAGCTTCAAAACCTTCAACATAAATAGAGGGAACTTGATATTATTGAAATATCTATAAGCATATGTTCCCTTCTCATAATAATTTTCAGTGGGATCACGAATAAACTCAACAATATAAGCATCACATAAAGCATTGTTACCATGATCCACATGCAAAAAGGTATCATTACTCTTCATATAAGCAAAATCTTTCTTATTAGGAATAGTGAGAGTAAAGCAATCATAACCATCATGTTAATCATTGTCTTTAGGAGGCATATCATAATCATAATAAATTTTATCCTCAATAGTAGGTGGACTGAAAACATCATATATAGGAAGCAAAGTACCATCAAAGTAAATTTTCTCTTCAAAAGTTGGGGGACTAAAAATATCATGTTCATCAAACGTGTCATCCCCAAGCTTGGAGCTTTCCATGTCATTAGCAATATTGATATTCAAAGAAAGCATACTAATAACATCACCACCATCATGATTGTTATGCAAGTAATAAAGTTCCATAGGTTTTTCAATTTTCTCTTCAAACACATCATGTCCCAAAGCAAGGTAGAGCTTATAAAGCTCTCTCATATTTTTGTTGTTTTCCATTAAGCAAAACTAGTGAAAAGACATAAAGAAAACTGAAAGGTAAACTAACAAGACTAAAAAGCAAAGATAAAAGATAGCATGCAACTCCCCTATCTTGAAGAGTGGAGTCCCCGGCAACGGCGCCAGAAATTGCTTTGCTAGGTGGCTTCTCACCCCTCGTTGGTTACCACAAGTGGAAGGTTTGAGATGCAGTGTAGCAGAAGTTTTCCCTTGGCAATACCAAGGATCGTTTTCCCTGAGACTCCCAGTTTCAACAAGAAGGTGTCAACTGCTAACGGCGCCAGATATTAGCAATCAACGTGGACCTGCACACAGATACAAATAACTTTGCTCCCAACGAGTACAGAGAGGTTGTCAATCCCTCCGGCCTTGTAGTTTATAAAGGATCAAACGCAAGTGATAGTAGTGATAGGTATAATTGCAATAGTAAGTAAAAAGCAGAAAAGTAAATAGCGGATGTGATCAATGATGGTAATATGGACCGGAGTCTCATGATGTTCACTAGTGATGTCTCTCTCCCAAAAGACGATAAAAAAGCTATGTGAGGTAAACGAATTACAGCTAGGCAATTGACAGGACCATGTGCGCAAACCAATGCTGACTAAGTTGCAAGAAAGGTAGAGGTTCAAAGCATGGGCGGTACGCCGAGGTAAGTAGACCGAAATCCATCTGCATCTACTACTAATCATCCACCTTGAGATATCTATCCAGAACATCTCGCTGGTATTAAGTTGCGAGTCCCACCCATAGTGTAAACTCAAAGCAATAGACAACTGCATTAAAAGAACTTTGCGTAAAGTAAACAGTCCTTGCACCAGCGGGCACAAGCACCGTTGTTTTCCCCCTTGTGGCAACAGCACATCCCCTAGACTCATGTTTCTGTCACTCAAACTAGTCATCGAGGGGCATGAACCCACAATCGAGCATAACGTTCCCTCTTGGAGTCACTACCTATTACTTGGCCAAAGCAATAAATAACAACGAAGAACATGCAAGAATTACTTACAAACATAAATATAAAAGAGGTAGATCAAATATATTACTCAAGCACAATCTGAACATAATCTCATAATCCATCGGATCCCAGCAAACTCATCATAGCAACAGCATAAGGATTACATATGTGCCTCGATCATGTAGGGCAGCTCACGAGGACTAATTACTGAAGCACAAGAACGGGAGGAGGACATCACATAGCTACTGGTCATGGACCCATGGTCCAAGGGAGACTACTCACAACTCATCCGGGAGGCGTCCATGGTGGTGGAGAAGCTCCCGGTGGTGATCCTCCCCTCCGGCAGGGTGCCGGGAAGAGTTCTCCTGGTGCTCCCGATCTTGGAAGCGGCGGCGGCGGTGGAACAGAGATGAGATCGCGAAAAAGAGTTCCCGTCTCGAGGGTTTCGGGAGACGCTTTAAATATATGCCAAAGGGGGGCATCAGCGGAGCCTCGGGGGGCCCAGGCGCCCCCC
>LR738711.1:561321938-561399650 GCA_902687465.1 Secale cereale | reverse complement strand
TTCTGGAACGCTGATTTTTTATATAATTTTTCTGGATTTTTCCTGGCAGTTCTCGTAATGTGAAAACCTGAAATACAAAAACAGCCGAAAACAGAAACTGGCACTGGGGTGCACTGAGTTAATAGGTTAGTCCAAATATGATCAAAAGTGTATGGAAGTGTATAAATAACATAGCAATATCACCCAAAAGAGGCATGGAGCAAGCAGAAATTATAGATACGTTTTGGACGTATCACGTCCTCATGGCCGACGACCAGGGGGCTCATGCCAACCACTGGGTGACCTGGCCAGCGCACTCTGGGCCGACAACGGAGACCTCAACCCTGCGCTCCAGGCTGCCCCAGCACCACCCAATGCCGCCGGCCACGGGCGGCGAGAGCCGGCGGCCACCGCCTCGGCGTCCTGGCGCGCGCACTCTGCTGTGCGCTCTGCAAGCCACGCCGCGGCGACTGCACCATACACCCGACGGGAGTAGGCGAACACGAGGGTTGCTCTCATCGTGGCGCGGGAGCTGTTATGATGCAGGCTTGCCGAGTGCGGCCGCGACGTGCTGCAAGAACGTGTTGGTGAGCTACTGGGCTGCGCTTGCGGAGGCGCACCGCCGTTCTGCTCCTCACCCCCGCCCAGGTCGCAGGTGGGGCGTCGGTGAGGCCCCGACCGCCGTTGCCACCCCCCGGAACGATTGGAAGACCCGGCGACACCAGCAGGCGCTCCGGTGTCCTCCCTACGACTGCAGTAACCTCATCACTGGCTAGAGCAGACACCGACGGCCCTTCGAGGGGGTACGACGGTGCTCAACCCAGCGGGCGCCAAAACCAGATGCTGCAACCAGGGGCTCAAGGCATGGGGCACAGGGGCTGCGCCCTTGGTGGGCCTACCGATGAATCCTACGTGCCCCGCATGGTGGACCCGGCGTACGTGTTCGGGGAGGGCCCCAATGCTTTCCACGGGCCGGGGTGGAATGGCAAGGCTCACGAGGAAGAAGATTACCGTGGGTCACCCAGGGACGTCGCGGACCCCTTCAGCGACAACAGAGCACCGCAGGTATCACAGCAGTAGGCGTACTCTAACCATGGACTGCAGGTGAATCAGACCACGGCGATGGTCGACGACCCGAGAGCGGCCACTCCGGCCTCAACCGGAGCAGAACGCTGGGGGCTGCGGGTAGAAGGCCTAGAGCCGCGGCCTCCCCAGCGGCGCGAGGAGCAGGGTAGTATGCGAAAGTAGGTACTCTGTCGGGGAGAGCCTTGCCAAGCTTCCCCTCCCCCCGACAGAGGGCCCGTGGTCGCCGAGGGCTCCGCTGGCGTCGCCCTTCTGCCTCCTTGGTCCTATCCTGGTTTCCGGTCGCCCCAACGGAGGTCGAGGGTGGTGCAAGGCGGGGCCCTCGTCTGGCGATATGAAGTAAGGCTCAGGCCTATGAAGATCTCCGCCCGTGACACTCTCACATAATAATGAGTGGGGTTGTACACGCCCCGGAGTCTCTGGAGAGCCGCCCTCGGGCCTTAGGGGCTCCCTCCCACGTCGTAGTGGCAGCACTTAGCTCCGCGCTGGTGAGAAGATTGAAGACTAGATAGGAGCCGGACACGGATACTTTCTTTCCTCGTCTTCCTTTTTGTAATTGGATTCGCCGTGTCTTTCAAGTTGAATTTGAAGTCTCACTTATTGCCAAAACGGTGGGAAGTTCTCTTTGATTTCTGCTGGATTTTGCCACTTCTGGTTGTCTCAAAAATCTTACCCCGGGCCCTTAGGCCCGGGTCTGGAAGGCCAATTCCACTTGGCATGCCACTACAACCTCGGCAGGACCCTCTCGGGGCAATAATCTACACGCCGCAGTTGTGCCGCGTAGGCATCCTGCCGCGGCCGACAGAGCGCCGCTGGCCCTGTCCCCCGGAGCAGGGCCAAGCACTGCTCAGGAAGCCTATGGTGCGGACCGACAGCTGTCCACCTCAGGAGGGAGGCGGTCCCACGACCTCATAACCCTTGCGAAGACAGGGAAGGTCTAGATAAGGCGCCACAACAACTAAGTTAGAAAGGCTTGAGGGCACACGCTTCAGGTTCGGATTCAATCACCAAACAAAAAGGAAGAAAATGGAATACTGATTTACACGCATAGGGGGCTTCCCCCGTCAAAATGCTCTCATATCCCACGGGGTCCTTTGCAAGTTTATGCGTGCAGGATCAGGTCAGAAGAATACGAGCTCAATCAGACATATCACTCGCCGAGCCATCCAAGCCACCCTCATATGCGCCACCAATGATATCGCTGGACACGTCTCCAGCGTCCTCGACTGCGCCTCCTTCACCCGCCACGACCACGACATCATCATTGTCGGTGGCGAAGGCTTGCACTAGGGCATCCACGTGGTCGTCCACCCAGTGCGCCAGGTTGTCTCGGACAGCCCCGGGCACAGGGGCGATGGCAGCACCAAAGTCAAAGTCGGGGTCCATACTCTGGATGTAGCTGAAGACCCCACAGAACGCACGACCCAGGAGGCCCCGGCTTTTCTCCTCAACAAGACGGCAGGCCCTCATGGCCCGGTTCTCCAGGCGTGTCACGATCTCGGTGAAGAAAACAAGGTGACCGGCGTAGTCCTCCATGTGGGGGTCAGGGGCATTCTCCTTACAGATGGCTCCAAACGCCCGGTTCGCCCTCGACCAAATGATCCGCAGCATGGGGCCATGTTCATGCTGCAGCACTAGTCGACGGTCATCCTCATCCTCACGCTGCCATGCAAGGACCGCGGCCTCATCAACCTGTCTCTAGAGCGAGGCCAGCTCAGCCTGTGCGGAGGCCAGCTCAGCTTGGGCAAAAGACTGCGCTGCAGCAGCGGCCCTGTCATGCAGTTCTGCCTCCCTCAGTCTCGTCCTAAGGGCGGCAGCCCTCCCGTCCGCCTCCGCTCGCTGGAACTCCAACTTCAAGTTATACACCTCGACGAGATCCGAGCGGGCCTTCACCACCCTTCAGTCGATTTCCTCCCGGACCCTGGACTCGCGAGCGGAGACGGCATCCTTAGCCAGGGTCACTTGGCGCTCTCTCACCTCCAGACGCTCAAGCTCCAGGCTGCGCTTCGTGGCCTCCAGCATCAGCGCCTCCTCGCGCCTCAAGACCTCCGCCTCCTTGAGGGGCAACCCCCGCATCGACCCTAGGGCGCCCCTGCGCACCTCAGCACGGTCCTCCAAGTCGGCGTTCAAGACCTAAAGCTCCAGGATGTGCCTCTCCGCGGGCTCATGACTAGCGTCGACGTCCCGGGCCTGGGCGCAGGCCTCTCACGAGGCGGCGAGGGACGCTTCTGCCTTCGCGCTGGCGCTCTCATGCTGGAAGCGCCCAAGATTGATGGCCACCCGTAGCCGGCGCCACTCGTCCAGTAGTTGAAGACCGTCAACCTCAAGACAAGCGTCAGCCTTTCAAGCTCCTTCCCAAGCCGGCCCAATGCATCCGCCGCCTCCCGGAGAAGCTCGCGGCGGGCAGCTCTACGCCTGCGCACTGACTCAAGTAGGAGACCAGGGCCATCCTCGGCACCATGAGAAGTTGAAGAAGTCTGAGGAGACCCGTCTCCCCTTGGAGGTGGGGCCGGTATCTCCTCCGCCCCAGGTATCTCTCGGGCCTCGGTCGGGGCCTGGAGGGGCTAGGGCCCACGTCCTGAAGAAGACGATAGAGCCAAAGTGGCCCCGACGCATTCAACGACCAAGGGGGGAGCCCTTGGCACTCTTCCCAGCCCCCAGGCGGGGTCGCGGCGAAGGAACGACGAGAATGCGTGGTCGAGGTGCCAAGCTGGTGCGCTCGGCCTCGTGGGCGGCCTCACGACTAGGGAGGTGCATCGCCCCGGGGTGCCCCGAGCAAGTGAGATGCTAGGGGTCGCAGGGGCCCACTCCTCGGTGGGTGTCGTAGTCTTGGCAGGCGAGGTCCTGAGGAATCACAATCAGGAAGGAAGGCAACACATAAGAGGCCAAAAGAGCAAGCTACTCACTCCTTTATGGCGATGAACCTCCTCAGCTTCAGCGGTCAGGGGCAGCGTCGCTATCGCCAGGGACCCCCCCCCCCCTCTTGCGGAGAACTTCGAAATTCGGCCGGAGCCGGCCTAAGCCCCAGAAGAGGTCGGCAACATTGGGTGCAACCAAGGTGCCTCCCAGCGAGGTGCCTCTCAAGGAACCAACACCCCCTCAGGACGACGCGAAGAGCCCACGGGGGCTTCAGCCTCTAGAGTATCCGGCGGCACTTGCACTCCAACCACTCCTTTGGGACGACTCCCTTGAACTCCGAAGGACGACACTTTAGGAACTTCAGGAGGTACCAGAGCAGAGGCAGCAGAACCTCCTGCCCTCGGCAGTAGTTGTCCCCCAGCACCCACCTCCAGGGCGACCGCCTAAATAGCAGCGAGTGAGGGAGCCACACAGAATGGGTTCTCGCGAGATCCTACAAGCTCGGGCGGACGAAGCCCCCATTCATTGAAAGAGGGCAACTGCCTCACGAACCCATCTTGTTCGAACAGCAGTACAAGAGACAGCCCTCCCACGGTAGGCGTGCCGGCAACGGATCACCTGTCAGGATCTTGAGCACTGTGCACCGTGCCTCGGAAGGAAGAGCGGGCGCCTGAAGCTTCATGCGGTCCGCATGACTAGAGAAGGCCCACATCGGCCAAGAATGGCGCTGGAGCGGAGCGACGCGGCACTGGATGAACTCCCTTACCACCATCGGCGCTGTTACACGAAGCCTCCACAGCCTGGTGAATCAGAACCAGATAGGAGCTAGCTTCGGGTTGGCAAGCCTCACATGACCCCAGCCGAACCTTGGAGCGGCCGGGCTCCGGGGTGAGAGCAGCACGGGGCTGCGCACCCCAACGTCGACGAACACCCACTACTTCCTGAAGCCTCCAACAATGGGCTCAAGGTCAAAGTCTACACCCGCACCGGCCATTGCCGCAATGGTTTGGAAGGACACGCATCCAGAGCATTGCAGCGCGTCCGTCAGATGGAGCAAGAAGAAGTGGCGGAACAAGGCCATGGAGGGAGCAATGCCCACCATGGCCTCACTGACGAAGGCGAAACCAACAAGGAGGATGATGGACTAAGGGTCAAGATGCAACACGCTGATTTGGTAGTGCGATAGCACCGCGTTGAAGAAGTCGGAGAAGGGAGGTATCAAGCCAGCCCAAAGGGCGTGGACATGAAGGGGGACCTCAGTGGTAGACCTGTCAATCGCGGCACGAGAAGCAGGCCAAGCTACCGTCGCCCCACTCGTTGGAGATGGCGGCGAGCGTCGGGTGCACCTTCTCCATCATCTCTTCATTAATCGCCACCGACTGCTCGGTGGCTGGCATGAAAACTGTTGGCGAGGAAGCCAAGGTGCAGGGCTCCGCTCCCCTTCCCTTCTCTCTTCCAGAAGCCATGGCGACGGAGGGATTTGGTATCTGATCTGTCCGGAGAAGGGGATTTAGAACATGAATAAAACCTCCGAGCGCGCCGCTGACAGAGGAGGCAGAATCGAGCAGGTAACAGTGGCCGTCGACCGGGCGAAAATCGAGGCTATATGGGGAAGTGGAGATGCCCACGTCCCATCAATCGCCACGCGTCAGTCATGACCGCAGGCTTTGGGGCCCGCGGCGCTCCGCACTTGGCCCTTGGCTTCGCCGCGAAGCCAAGCCCGAGCGCACCTTGGGCCTGGGGGCTACTGTCGGCGTTCTAGGAACGGGGGTACCCAGACTTGCCTGCCTGCGGCCCAGAGCGTGGCTCGCAAGGCGGCCTAGTGTGGCCCAGCATCTTCAGCAACACTCAAGACCCTCGCGAGGTGCCAAGCCTCGCGAGTCGGGTGACACAGACATCCCCTGGGGCGGCCTCGGCAGGCCGGCTCGTGAGGATCGGAGATATCAAGGCGGGAGGCACCTCGCGAGATCATCATGACATGAGCAGTGATGACCAAAGCCGGGCGGGCGCCAGCGGGCCCAGAGTGCCAGTTTCCTCTTCGGTGCTAAAGGAACAGGTGCAGGCACGGTGTCCCGAGGCATCAAGCAAAGGTTTCCATATCGGTGCAACGAGACCAAGACCAGCAGGACGGCATGACAGAGGTCATCGCGGAGCGCACAGCGGCGTCAACACCAGAGCCTTTGGAAGCGAAGACCACCTTTTGTCAGGGTAGCTTGTACTAGCTGTCCCCCTGCAAATTTGGCCGTTGTGGGATTCCTTCCTGCTCAATATTTGGGAAGAGGACCCTGGCCAATATAAATAGGACTAGCCACCACCACAGGGATCATCTCATCGGAGACGGAGTTGATCTCATCTTGAGCTGATCGGATAGAACGCCACACACCACAAGCTCACCCGAGCTCAAGAACACCTCTCCCCAGGAGGCAGTTCATCCATGTACTAGTTCTTCCTCTACCTTCTTTCTTCTTCTTCATGAACAGAAACAGAGAAACCTATGTGTACACACACCGACACTGCAATGCATCAGATTTCTTTGGAAACCATATCCCGAGTCGACCCCATCCCCAAGAAAGTTGTCCTATAAATAGCCCAGACCCTTCTCGACTGATTCCCCTCGAAACCCCTCGCTAAAACCCACGGTATTGCACGACCTCGCAGTTTGGATCACGCCGCAGACCAGTTCATCACTGGATTCCTACGGAGGTGAGCTACCTCGAGCCTCCCTCTTCAATAGTTCGGTTTATTTCGATCCCTAGATTCGTTTTGATAAGGTCTTGGGATACCTCTTCATCTAGAACCGCCGCACCGACCACGTCGTCTTCACCAGAGAACCCATAGCACCGAGCTTCACCGCTTCGCTCTGTCGTTGTTCATCGTCGCCGATCATCTTCGACTCCACCACCGGACGAGTCACTCTCTGTTGCATCTTCTCAATACTCCCGCCGGAGCAGCCACTGCCACCACTCCCGATTGCCCCCAATGCTCGTTTCTCTCTGTAAGTGCATGAGCACATCATTGTTCAGTTAAAAAACCTGTTTAGTAGATTGGTTTTTTTAGATCGGTTTTCTTCGGTTTAGTTGGAACCGGTCTCTCGGGATTTTTATAAGCCGTTGCTACCGAAACCTTTAGATAGCGGTCGTCCACCCTAAAACCTGCATCAAACACCTATTCAGCAAACCAGAGAGCACCACTTGTCTCTGGCCGAAATCTTTTTTTTCAAGAATTTTCCAAATTTAGATTCTATACCAATTCTTTGTTCTAGTATATCTTTAAGTCTATAGATCCGATTTAGTTTATTCTTTTTTGCAGAAATTCATAAAAATCCCCCCTATCTAGAGAACCAAATGAAAAACATTTTGGACAGTTTTAAAATTCGAATTCAATCATATCTGAATTCAAACTTCGAGAGGCCATAACTTGAGTTTCATAACTCCATTTTTTGGTGATTCTTTTTGCAAATCGAATCTTATGGCGTGCACCTTCTGTTAAGATCAAGAACATATAATTTTAATGATGTACAAAACTTTATTTTGGTTCATTCGGAGTTTTTCACAAGCGTTTTCATCATTTCTTTTTGGAATCTTTGAGTGTTATGCGTATGTATGTTATTGCTTGCTCACGCTAGATTGTCCGGAGTGCCAAGAGTAGAATTGTCAGGAGTTTGAGTGCAGAGTACTTCATCAACTTTAATAGGAAAGTTTGCACTTTTGATCATACCAATCCTATGTTTTTACTTTGCATGTAGTGCCCTCTATCAACACAGTAGTATGCGTGTGAAGGACTACTTATGCTATCTTAAACCCAGATAGGATAGCTCTATGTTAGCCGGATCTTGATAGTCTTTGCCACCACATTGGGAATCGTTGTAGTGTAGTTATTGCTTAGCCATGCTATGGTAGACGTGGATTGGGTACCATGTGATTCATGAAACTTGCGAGAGAACTTAAGCAATGAGTACATTAACAACTTACATGTATTATATTTCCTCGGAGGTTCAGCAATACCAATGAATCAATCATCTGGGTGGAAAGGTTTATCGGGACCAGTCAACAAGTATGTATCCTCCGGGAGGCTCTGCATTACATAGGAAAAGGTGGGGAATTCCGCCCACGTTCAAAAAGGTTGGACATGTTTCATATCAATTAGCTTCCGTGCGTAGCCACAAGTTATTATGGGCTCTGGCTTGGTTAACCCTAGTTGTGACTCTGGCCGGACGGTGCTACGTGATGTAGAAGAACGGTAGGATTGGATGGGCATCGGAAGTGGCCTGGAGGAACTTTTCGGAATGCCATGTTTCGTTCATCCGTTCTCAAATGCCGGGAAGTGCGAGGACGTGAAGGGACATATCGATTCTTGTGGGGAAAAGTGTGCAAACCTCTACAGAGTATTCGGCGGGAGATTCTCTGGATTGTTTGCCAGAGTCAAGCTTTAGGACCAGGCTCCAGACAATACTTGATCCCTTCAGGTTTGTCGGCTCCGGGGTCGAGGCCTTAGGGCTGACGAGTCCTTCCATGGGCGTGAGGTTTTTGATGTGGTCAAGACGACCAGCGGGATCGGCGCGCTGTGTTATGCTGTTGAATATGAAGATCTGGTCAGGGACAAAGACTTCCCTGGTGCAGATGGGGTCTCCAATGACTGGTCGAGCCATCGATCATTTCAACGACCATACAATGGAATTCTCAATGAAAGCACCAGTGTCGGTGTCAAAACTGGCGAATCTCGGGTAGGGGGTCCCGAGCTTTGGATCTAGGAACGATGGGGTACAGGGGACGAAGGACACGATATTTACCCGGTTTGGGCCCTCTCTAGGAGGTAGAAACTTATGTTTTGCTTGATTGTATTTGAAGTGTATGGTATGGTTACAGAGTGAATCTACCTCGAGATCAGGCGAGCTAAACCCTCAGCCAAGGAGGTGTTGGATGTACCTCTAGCCCTAAAGACTAGAACCCTTTAGTTTATATAGACACCGATATGGTTAGGGTTACAAAAGGTCGGTGCAATGAAGGAAGGATCATGCTTGATCTTGATTTGGACGATGCACCATAGCTCAGAAGATCTTCTATCTATCCACGGGTCCCTGCTCCAACCTGGCTCCATAGCGGCCCAATAGTCCGGCCCAAGAGCGTTGGCCGGCGGCCCGAGGACCCCTTAATCCACGACTGCCTCACATGGTCTTAGGAATAGATACTTGACATGAAGAAAGCTATAACAATAAACTGATACGATCAACTGCTAAGCTTACGGTTGGGTTTTGTACATCAAATCATTCTCCTAATGATGTGATCCCATTATAAAATGACAACTCATGTCTATGGTTAGGAAACCTTAACCATCTTCGATCAACGAGCTAGTCTAGTAGAGGCTCACTAGGGACATAGTACTTATTTATGTATTCACACATGTATTTAAGTTTCTGGTAAATACAATTCTAGCGTGAATAATAAACCTTTATCATGAATAAGTAAATATGATAATAACCCATTTATTATTGCATCTAGTACATATTTCCAACACCGGGCACGGGTCACGGAGATTGAGGAGACCCTGAAAGGCTTGTTCGAGGAGCGCGAGAACCTTCAGATGGAGGGGCAGCAAACAAAGGAGCAGCCTGAGAAACTCCAACTTGCCCACTACGAGCTGGAGACCACAGCCAGGGCTAACCATGAGGTGCTCCAACAAGTGGAGCAGATTGCCTCGGCTAAGCTATTTTTGCTGCAGTGTTCGTTTGGTAGCAAAGGGTGCAATAACCTCACCCAATTAGGCCGTTCCACATAAGTCTTCGTGGATCTTCCGCAGAGCGCGGTGAATGTGATGGCACACTATAGCCAACTGGCAGGCCATGAGGCAGAGAAGGCCTTCTGGGGGTAGTTCTTGGGGTCGCCGTCTACACAGCTACTAAATCATCAAATGATGTAGTTGGTGGAGTTGTTTCGCATGACGAGACCAGGTCTTCAAGACCTCTACGTTGCGGTGTGGCCTGCCAAAGCGATGCCCAACTTCCTCTTCGGCCTTACGACCCATCTCCAAGAAGTCATGCCATGCGTGAACTACTGGAGGAGGTCCGCGTGCTTTGAAGGAGCCTGGACGGCATACGCCTGCATGAAGACGCACTCCTGAAAGGTTGATGGGGTGACATGTGCCACGGGCGCTGCCGTCGACCAACCGCGCACCGCCTAACAGTTCTTCGCCACGATGGAGGAGGGAGCCCATATCACCGAAGCCATGTGTCCAAAGGACACTATGTTTTTCTAAATAGTACTTCGGAATACCAATGTGTGTGATGTACACAACTTTATCTTTTGCCAAAATAAATATGGCTTTAAATTCCATGTATGGTTTTCATTTATTTTTACATCCCGGGTGACTATTTTAAACGGAAAGTGGCCAGTCGACGGCTTTAGCCCAAGTGTAGATTATACAGAAGGTGTTTCTTTAGGCACCCTTGACCCTTAGCCGATGTGTCGGTGCTGGTAGGTGGTCAGTGCTCATAGGGACTAGGCAATCAGTCTATAGTGGCTTTATAACTTTCACTTAGTCATAGGAGTTTTGACTGTGCGAGCTGGTGACGAGCCCCTTGTGTGAGGAGTGGTCAACTTAGCAAATAGAGGTCTGAGCCATGACGCACTTCGGCTTTATAAAAAAGTCATTCGTTTAACAGGGGTGATCCCTATCATCACTTCGCTTAACGCGGTCTATGGATGGCCGACTAGTTTTCGCCTACCTAGGTGGTTTGTTTTTGGCTTTCTCCATTGAGGCACTCTACCAATTAACCTGGCGGCGCAATTGCAGTTGTCGGATCTGGGGTTCCGGCAAAACCCACAAGGTTCGAACTCTGGGGTGCGCACGAAGATCTCTCCTTCCGCCCTAGCTCGTCTACGCAACAACCCTAAGCCTAGCTCGTCAGATACGATGAACAAGAGACACAAGATTTATACTAGTTCGGGCCACCGTTGTGGTGTAACACCCTAATCCAGTGTGGTGTGGTGGATTGCCTTGTAGGCTGAGGAAGAACTAGTACATGGATGAACAGCCTCCTGAGGAGAGGTGTTCTTGTGCTCGGGTGAGCTTGAGGTGTGTGGCCTTCTATCTGATCAACTCCGGATGAGATGCACCCAATGGTGGTGGCTAGTCCTATTTATAGTGGCCAGGGTCCTCTTCCCAAATATTGAGCGGGAAGGAATCCCACAACGGGCAAATTTGAAGGGGCACAGCTAGTACAAGCTATCCTGACAAAAGGTAGTCTTCGCCTGCCAAAGGCTCTGGTGGTGACGCCACCGTGGGCTCCGCAATGACCTCCATCCTGCTGTCCTACTGGTCTTGGTCTCGTTGCACCGATATGGAAACCTTTGCCTGACGCCTCAGGACTCCTCGCCTACACCTACTCCTTTAGCACCAAAGAGGAAACTGGCACTCTGCACCCGCTGGCGCCCGCCTGGCGTTGGTCATCACTGCTCACATCATGAGGTCCTCGCGAGGTGCCCCTCGCCTTGATTTCTCTTATCCTCGCAAGCCGTCCTATTGAGGCCGCCCCAGGGGATGTCTTGTGTCATCCGCCTCGCGAGGCTTGGCCCCTCGCGAGGGTCTTGAGTGATTGTTGAAGATGCTGGGCCATACCAGGCTGCCTTGCGAGCCACGCTCTGGGACGCAGGCAGGCAAGTCTGGGTACCTCCATTCCCAGAATGCCGATAGTAGCCCCCCAAGGTGCGCTCGTGCTTGGCTTCGAGGCAAAGCCAAGGGCCAAGTGCGGAGCGCCGCGGGCCCCCAAAGCCTGCGGCCTTGCTTGACGCTTGGCGCTTGATGGGACGTGGGCGTCTACGCTCCCACACCACCTCGGCAACTTCACAGCTGACAAAATGCAAGTGTGTGCCGTTGTGCCTTCATTGCTAGCCCTTGCCTTGCTCCAGATCCCCTTTCTTGCTCCTCTCCTCTGCGAAGTTCTAGATCCTCGCAGCCTTCCTTCCAAATCCGCGCCGATGGCCTCCGGTAAGTCGAAGGCCACCGCTTCGTTTGTTTGGTACGAGCCGGCTCTGCTACCGCTGACCATCTCGGAGGCGAACCATGCCGTCGTGCTCCTGATGACGGTGGAGGGTACCAATGAGAAGGGGAAAACCACCGTCCGAGCTGCCTCTGCCGTGCCAGAGGATCCCAAGAGTACCTTCTACCCCTTCTATTCGAGTAGTATTGTTGCGGGGCTTGTCCCCCTTTCTCTGATTTCTTTTTCTCTGTCCTCGGCCACTATAAGCTTCATGCCCTTCATCTGCATCCCAATTCCGTCCTTCTTCTATCCATCTTCACCTTTTACTGCGAGGCATTCGTAGGGATAATGTTGTCTGTGGCGCTGCTTTGCCACTTCTTTTACCTCTGAATCAAGGAGGGCCATTGCTCAGGGTGTTCTCATTTCGTCGCGGCGAACGGGGCCAACACAATTTCGAAGGCCGGGAAGAAGGCCGATAAGTTCAGGAACAAGTGGGTATTATGGACGCCAAGTACTCCCATCCTTGGCTGGCGCTACCGGTGGCTGCGCCCGAGTCAAGTGATAGGTGGCTTAGTGCGATGCTTACCGATCCTCGGGCGGAGAAGGTGTTGGAGAAGATGGTCGCGGACCTAAAGCCAGAGGATCCCGAGGCGGCGAAGCTTATAGGGGCTATGGTCGTCAAGGAATTCCTGACATGCCACGTGGCTCCGCTGCAGGCCCGTGAGCGCCCCCTGTGGACGCTTGGAGATGAGTCGGACAACCTCCGGCTGTGCCGTGACGCCCTATCTGCTGATCAGCTTGAGGCAGCCCTCTGTCTTCTAGTTAGGGCTGAGCTGGGGTATCCGTCTGCTTACTTTATTCCCCTGTATCGCCGCCAGGATGGGGCAGCGGTGGCGGCCTCCATGCCTACCTTCGATGCGTGCGGGCTTGTGCCTCCAGCGGCTCCTGAAGCTCAAGTGATGGCCGCGCCAGTGGAGGTGCCTTCGGGAGATTCCAGCGGGGGAGGCGACTCAGAGGCCACCACCGAGGGGACGGGAGAGTCCTCTCCCCCACGCACGGCCGAACTTCTTCGCTCCCTGCCTGACGATGATGACGACGCTAACCATCTGGTGGAGGAGGTGCCTCCTCCGGCCGGAGCTGTCACGAGGTCCAAGCACACTCCCTCGCAAAAGCTGTCATTAGGGGTCCCGACAAAGAGCCAGTCGGCACTGGTCGCCCGAGGAGGCGTCCGAACTACGGCATCGCCAAGCGTCGCTGCTGTGCTGCCTGTCTTGGGGACCCGTGCTCCCGAAGTGCAGGCCGCGGGACCATTGGGCCCCATGGTCTTAAAGAGGTCTCGGGGAATCGTCATAGTGGATCGGTGAGTGCCTTGGCCTGTTTTTGTCTTCATTCTTGATCCCTTTGCTGATCCACATATCTTGCCCCATGCTTGTAGGTCTGCGCCGCCGAAGAAGGCGAAGGGGGAGGCGGTTGCGCTAGAGGCCCCGCGGCCTGGCTTGGCCTCGTCCCCTCTGGCACAGACGGACGGTGAAGGAGCTTCAGCTTCTGGTGCAAGGATGTCGTTGCAGGGCCCAAAGGTCCTGCCTCAGGCAGAGGTCACGATCCCAGCTCCGACCGCTGGGGTCGTCAGGGCCCAGGAGATCTTGGCCGCGCCACAGCCCCCTGCTGTGACCATGCCGCGAGCTCGTGCCCTCCTGCTTCACCTAGCGCCTTGGAGGAGGCCTTCATGGCACTGAAGCAGCTCCAGGATGACCTTCAGGGTGTTGATCGTCATCTGATGGCCGGGCGCCTGGAGCTTCGGATGGCTGAGTTCCAATGCGTCTGTGCGAGACGCGCTAAGCCAGGTCGTGGCAGCCTTTGCGGAGGACAATAGGGCTGCTGACCAGGCTACGGCTGTTCGTGAAGTCGCACTTCTGGATGCTCGGACAGCCCAGGAGTGCTGTCAGTCAATGGAAACCGAGCTGAGGGACCTGCGTGAGAAGTGCAAGGCAAACGAGGAGAGGATGAAGGCTCGAGAAGATGTCGTGACCAGCCGTGATGCCAAGCTAGAGCAGCTGACGAAGGAGCTGTCTGCAGAGCGTGGCCGACTGGAGGAGCTGAAGCGGGCGACAGAAGCTAAGGAGGTCCAGCTGGAGGCCAAAGTGAAGGTCCTGACCGAGGACCGTGCGGCCTTCAAGTCCCTCGAGGTGAGGTCCCGCCAGGCTCTGGGGGCACTCTACGATAAGGGCTTGGAGAGGCCGCTGGCGACGGATGATGGAGGCCCTGCCCAGCTGCTTCCTTATCTTGTCCTGGCGCTCGAGGATGTCATACGCGAGATCAACCCCCTGGCGGGGGAGCAAGCTCGCGTACTTTCTTCTTCTACCTTGACGCGCGTCCTCATCCAACTGCACCTTCGCGACCCCAACACTGATATCGGGGCGCTAATCAAGCCTGTGGAGGCGGAGCGCTACGAGGACGCCGCTAAAGCTGTGAAGGACCATGTAGAGGCCCTGCTGAAGGAGTTCCTCATCATCCACCCTTTCCCTTCAGGCGGTGGCTCCATCGATGCCGCAGACGAGACCGCTTCCCCAGGGCGCGGTGGCGCCGCTAGGGGGGAGGTCCCCTCAGGCAGCAGCGCCCAAGGCTGAGGAGAGGGCCTGCAGGTTGGTGACGGCGCTCCCCTTTATCTTCATTCTCCTCTGACATAAGTGAGCCTCATGGAGGCGTAAAAACTTCCGTTGATGCTTCGAAGGACAATTTGGTTTGTAATAATTGCTAGATATTCACCCTTCTTTCCTTATTTATTGTCCTACGTCGGCAGGGCCCGACTCTGCGCATACCTCAGCCGCCAGCTGGCTTGTCTAGGTCACTAGGTCAAGACAAGGGAGTGAGGGGCTACGTGGCCAGTTAGACTCCTGAGTCGCGATGCTCGGGAGTCCCCCTTAACGTGCAAACGATACCCAGGCAGGAAGCGCTAAGCAGGGCTTTGGTGTTCTGCCTCGGCAGGGCCCTGCCCGCGCATACCTGAGCAGCCGCTTGCCTTGACCAGAAACCAGGACAAGACCAGGGAGTGAGGGGCTACTGGACCAGTTAGTCTCACTACAAGAAACCTGTTAATACATGACGGATTTCCACTAACAGTTTTGAAAACCGTCACGAAAGGCCCAGTACAGCTCCGCAAGCCCGCAAAAAGCCCACCTAAAGCCCTAAACTTTCCCCCGTATAAAACCTAACCCTAATACACTTCTCGTCCCCAAACTCTTCCTTCATCCGCCGCCGCCACACGTTGCCTCTCCTTGTCCCCATCCTTTGTCGTCATGCCTCTCGTCTCCTCGTCCCTGTCCTCCGCCTCCACCTCCCCGCCTCCAACGGATGACGGTCGCCCGAGATCCATGGCCACGGTGGTTGCAGCGGCCCATGGAAGCGGAAGCAAACCCTAGCCAATTCGGCGCGCCTCGGCTGCTCACAACCAATGACCACGTGTCACACCTAGCCAATTGGACGCCAACTGTCCAGTGTGACGTGGCAAGGCTCGGGGCCCGCATGTAAGTGAGTTGAGAGAGTGTAGCTGTGGAGGTTTTAAAGGAGCTGCCGCCGCATGTGGTTGGTATGCAAGTCTTGTACTGAATCTTCTCTCTGAAGCTTTCCTTTGAAAAGCATTTCATCTTCTCCCCCAAGCCTACTCCTTCTTCTTCCTCACCTACTCTCTCCCCACCCCGATCCGGCTGTTACAGTTGGTAATCAGAGCCATTTTTGAGGAAATTTTTTTTCCACTGACGATCGGGGATCGGTAACATCCACCGCGCCGGTGCGAGCTGCTCCGGCAAGCCGCGCAAAATCCGTCGCGGGGTTCGATCCCCTTTCGGCGTTCCGCCACGGCTCCTCCGAAGACGTCCGCCGCGACACGCCAGGTCCTGTCCGCCATGGAAGAGGGCAACAGCAGCATCACCAAGCTGTTGGAGTCCCTGCTCGCCAAGGTCGACGATCAGAAGAAGGCGCTGGACAAGCAAATCGAGCTTCAAACCACCTTCAACACCGAGATCTCGCAAGAGGTGCGCGGTCTCGCCCGTCAGATCGATCTGACGCAGGCGGACCTGGACGTCGCGCGCAAAACCGTTGAGGCGTCCGCATCACCGGCGGGCTCGGTCACCACGCTCCTGCATCAACCCGCCCCGCCACCACCTCCACCCCCTCCGTCACCACGGCAGACCGCCGATGCATCGCGCCCTTCATCCTCCCACGCGCGCCTCGGCGACAACCGTCCTCCACTCCTTCCTGTGCCTCAGCAAGGCAGCTTCGTCACCGCGACGACTGCGTCTCCGACCAGCCACCACTCCAACGACTACCACAAGCCGCCCAAGCACAATTTCCCCAAGTTCGACGGCTCTGCACCGTACTTGTGGCTGGATCGATGCCTCGCCTATTTTGAGCTGTACAAGGTGGCTGCTCACCATTGGTTTCCCACCGCTTCGCTCTACGTCGACGGCCAAGCGGCGCACTGGCTGCAAGCTTTCCGGCAGACGCACCGCAATATCACCTGGGAAGTGTTCACATCGGCAGTTCTGGAAGAATTCGGTGCAGAGGAATTTGAAGTGGTGATGCATAAGCTTCTGCAACTCAGACAGACAGGCACAGTCTCCGAATACCGCGCCGCATTTGACGAACAGATGTATCATCTCCTCGCGCTTGATCCGTCAATCAACACAAGATTCTTCATCACGCAGTTCCTCCTCGGTTTGAAGGACGAACTGCGCGCTCCGGTCCGCCTGCAAGCGCCTTCCAGCATCACTCGCGCCGCGGTGCTCGCTCGCATTCAGGAGGAGGAATTGGGGGCAGTGCGTGCCCGTCCACGCATCACTCCACAAGGACGACCACCTCCAGCTATGCAAGCACAGCCACGAGCCGCCGCCGCACCACTCCGTGCCCAAGGGGACGAGTTTGCACGGGAACGACAGCTGCGCGACTTTCGCCGCGCCAACAACCTCTGCTTCAAGTGCGGCGACCGCTACTCCAGGGAACACCGTTGCGCCCAGCCAGCGCAACTGCTCACCATCAGCATTGGCGACCACGGGGAGGTCCTTTCTGACGATACCATCCATGCCTTGCAACTCCTCGACGACCCAGCACCGGCCGCGCAACCGCCTGCTCCGGTTATGGATGCGCCAGAGTGCTGTCTCCTCTCGTCGCACGCTCTGGACGGCACTGACTCTGCAACAACGATTCGTTTGCGCGCGCTCGTGGGAAACCAGGTCGTCCTCTTGCTGCTGGACTCGGGCAGCACCCACAGCTTCGTCAACAAAACGTTCGTCGACCGCCTCGGCCTCGCCACGGAGGAGCTACCGACCACGGAGGTGCGGGTAGCCAATGGGGACAAGCTTACCTGCAACCGCATTGTGCCCGGCCTCAAGTGGTGGATGCAGGGCCACTCCTTCACCACACCGATGCGGGAACTGGAGATCGGAGCGTACGATGGGATTCTGGGCATGGACTGGCTCGCCCAGCACAGTCCCATGACATGCCATTGGCAGGAAAAGTGGGTCAAGTTCGTGCACGACGGCGAGGAAGTAACGCTCCGCGGCGTGCCCACCAAACCATCCACCACACTGCAGGCCCTCAAACCTGACGAGCTGCGCAAGCTGCTTGCGGGCAACGATGTCTGGGCCATGGCCATGGTGGACACCTGCGGGCGTGCGTCGTCGCAGCCGCACCAAGACGCCAGCCAAACAGCAATCGATGCCTTGCTGGAAGAATACGCCGACGTGTTCGCCGCCCCACAAGACCTGCCTCCTCATCGGCAGTACGACCACGCGGTCACTCTAGTGGAAGGCGCGCTGCCGGCGAACACGCGCCCGTACCGCTACTCGCCGCTCCAGAAGGACGAAATCGAGCGGCAAGTCAAGGAGATGCTCGACGCCGGCGTGATCACTCACAGCGTCAGCCCGTACGCGGCCCCAGTGCTCCTGGTCAAGAAGAAGGACGGCACATGGAGGTTCTGCGTCGACTACCGGCGGCTGAACGATGCCACGATCAAAAACAAGTTTCCTCTGCCAATCATCGACGAACTGCTCGATGAACTGGCTGGCGCCGCGGTCTTCTCCAAACTCGACCTCCGCGCCGGCTACCACCAGATTCGCATGCGGGAAGAAGACGAGGCCAAGACGGCGTCCAAAACACACCACGGGCATTTCCAATTTCGGGTCATGCCATTCGGCCTGACGAACGCACCGGCGACATTTCAGTGCCTCATGAACGCAATCTTCAGTAAGTACGTTCGCAAGTTCGTGATCATTTTCCTTGATGATATTTTGGTCTTCAGTGAAACGATGGAAGAACACATCGAACACCTACGGAAGGTCCTCGAGCTCCTGCGGGCGCACAAGCTGTTCGTCAAGGAAAGCAAGTGCACATTCGCCTGCGACCACATCGACTACCTCGGCCATGTTATTTCCAAGGCGGGTGTCGCCACTGACAGCGAGAAGACGCAAGTTATGGAGCAGTGGCCAACGCCGACGAACGCTACCGAGCTGCGCGGATTCTTGGGGCTCACAGGCTACTACAGGAAATTCGTGCCGCACTACGGCATCATCGCCAAGCCCCTCACGCAGCTCCTCACGAAGAAGGGGTTCGCTTGGAGCACGCAGGCGCAAGCTGCGTTCGAGCAACTCAAGACAGCCATGACAACGACGCCCGTGCTCGCCCTTCCCAACTTCGACAAGCCGTTCTCCATCGAAACTGACGCTTGTGACACAGGCGTCGGAGCTGTCCTCGTTCAGGAAGGACACCCTGTCGCCTTCTTCAGCAAAGCGCTCGGCGTGCGCAATCAGCAACTCTCCACGTACGAGAAGGAGTTCTTGGCGGTGATGATGGCCATCGACAAGTGGCGCCCCTACCTGCAGCGCGGCCCGTTCGACATCCGCACCGACCACAAGTCCCTCTGCAACCTGGGGGAGCAACATTTGGAGACGGATCTGCAGCGCAAAGCCATGGCGAAACTCGTCGGACTGCAGTTCCGCTTCCAATACAAGCGCGGCCTCGACAACGGCGCCGCCGATGCGCTCTCCAGAGTGGGCAAACAGCTCGACCTGGCCGCGCTCTCGGCGTGTCAACCCGCCTGGCGGCAGGAGGTGCTGAACTCCTACGCGACCGACCCGGACGCCCAGGAGCGCCTGCAGAAACTCGCCATCGCCAGCCCGGACGACGACGGCTACGAGCTCCACCACGGCGTCATTCGCCGCGGCGGGCGCCTGTGGATTGGCGCCAACACAGCGCTCCGCACCAAGCTCATCGCCGCGCTCCACAACAGCGCGGTCGGCGGCCACTCAGGCGTCAACGCCACCTACCAACGAGTGCGCAAACACTTCGACTGGCGCGGCCTCAAGCGCGACACAGAGGAATTCGTGCAGCAGTGCGCGACTTGCCAGCAAGCCAAGCACGAGCATTCCAAGCCTGCTGGCCTGTTGGCACCTCTGCCTATTCCTACAGCGCCTTGGGAGGACCTCACCATGGATTTTGTCGAGGGGCTACCGGCTTCGGAAGGCAGTGACACGATCATGGTGGTGGTCGACCGCTTCACCAAGTTCGCGCACTTCGTTCCCCTCCGTCATCCCTTCACCGCGACGCAGGTGGCGCGCGCGTTCTGGGAGAACGTGGTCAAGCTCCACGGCGTGCCGGCCTCGATCGTCTCGGACCGCGACAAGGTATTCACCAGCAACCTGTGGCGGGAGCTGCTCGCCGGCGCCGGCACGAAACTGCTGTACTCCACTGCCTACCACCCGCAGACGGATGGACAGAGCGAGCGCGTCAATCAGTGCATGGAGATGTATCTCCGTTGCGCCGTGCACGACACGCCGCGGAAATGGCGTCGCTGGCTACCCATGGCAGAATTCTGGTACAATTCGACCTTCCACTCCTCGCTCAACTGCACCCCATTCAAGGCGCTCTACGGGAAGGAAGCTAATCTGGGAGCAATGGCCGCGTGGCCGGACACGGCGCCGTCCGGTGAGGACATGGACTGGGCAGCACATACAGCGCACATCCGCGCGCAACTGGAGCGCGCTCAGAAGCGCTTCAAGAAGCAAGCGGACCGCAATCGCTCGGAGCGTCAGTTCCAGGTGGGCGAGCAGGTTCTTCTCAAACTGCAGCCTTACGTTCAACAATCTGTTGTTAGCCGCCCCTGCGCCAAGCTGGCATACAAATTCTTCGGGCCGTACACCATCGTCGAGAAGATTGGTCTGCTGGCTTACAAGCTCGACCTTCCAGCAGCTAGCCGTGTGCACCCAGTCTTCCATGTCTCGCAGCTGAAGCCCTTCACACCAGATTATACACCAGTGTACGCCGAACTGTCGCGGGTGCCTGACTTGTCCGTGGTGAGCACGACGCCAACGCATATCCTGGAGCGGCGCATGATGAAGAGAGGCAACGCGCCTGTGGTGCAGATCAGGGTGCAATGGGGGGACAGCACGCCACCGACCACCACTTGGGAAGACTACGACACTCTACGGCAGAGATTTCCAGAAGCTTCTATCTGGGAGGACGACGCAGACACCACGCAAGAGGGAGCTCATTCTCAAGGAGGGGAGAATGTCACACCTAGCCAATTGGACGCCAACTGTCCAGTGTGACGTGGCAAGGCTCGGGGCCCGCATGTAAGTGAGTTGAGAGAGTGTAGCTGTGGAGGTTTTAAAGGAGCTGCCGCCGCATGTGGTTGGTATGCAAGTCTTGTACTGAATCTTCTCTGTGAAGCTTTCCTCTGAAAAGCATTTCATCTTCTCCCCCAAGCCTACTCCTTCTTCTTCCTCACCTACTCTCTCCCCACCCCGATCCGGCTGTTACACCACGGTCTTGGATCTGACCAGGGGCCTCCATCCTCCATCTCCTAGGCCGCGCAGCTGCCTCGCCATCCCGAGATTCGGAGCAGCAAGCGTTGAACAAGCAGAGGACGACGATTGTGACCTGCAGGAGGCCCGAGCTCGACCTCTCCGTCGACGACGACGCCCCGCACAAGGTCCCTCCCTATTTTCTCCTCGTCTCCTCTCTCCTTCATTCCTTCCTTCCCTCTCCCAACCCCAATCATTTTTTTCTTCTTCGATTCAGATCAATAGGAGCTCTCTGCCTCTCCAGTTCCATGGACAGCGACGACCGGGACCCCACGCTCGAGCCTGACGAGCTGGGCGAGCTCGACAGCGAGGTCGTCCGCCCCGCCCACCACGATTCCCCACAGTGCAAGGTCCACCCTCTCACTCTGTTTGTCTTTTCATTCCAGGTGACGACTGCTCTGCTCTAGCATAGTTCGCGAGGGGCTCTCAAATTTTCTTTTACTGAACCTGATGCTCAAAACGTGGCCACTTCCTTTCTGATACTCGCATGTTACAGCCAACGATGGAGACTAGCACTACTGGCTATTTTCTTTTCCTTCTCCCACTGTGCGAGCACTAGTAGTGTAGAATTTGTGAGATCTTAGTTAGTTAAGCAACCGCTATTTAAACAAGCAAATGCCCATGAGATTCTTGTGTTGGTTCCTTTGAATTTTCTTGCTTATGGAGGGAAAGTAATTCATTATTCTGATTGAATCCATTGGCCAGGAGTACTGCTTCTCTGTTAAATATCATGTGCAGACTTTCTATGTGTTATGTGGTGAAAATTGCCATCATATCGATTTCCACACAATCAAGTTGAGAAATTTATGCCATAAGAATTTTCATGCTATTGTACCAAGATGATGGCGGTGCTCGTTGCCATGGAATGCTTGGTTGATAACATTTGTAATCTGCAAATGTACGTGTTGTATTTTTTGTATCTTTTGTTATGAAAGATATGTCCCTTTGTAAGAAAAACACTAGTTAAAGAAAAAGGTGCAGCCAAAATAGCCGACGACTATGTATTCTGGGGTATGTTTGGTTTTGAGCCAAAGCAAGCCTTACCAAAATATTGGTGTCCCCACGAGTTTTGGCTGATGTTTGGTCGGACACCAAATATTTGGTTTGCCCAGCCCAGCCGGCGTTTGCCCATGCAATTCTCGCCAATATGCGGGCGAGCAGAGGGAGATGAATTCGTCTGCCAAAATATTGGCTGCCAACCTGCTAGCATCCCTATGTATTATGCTTGGCTGTTACGTGAGCTGGAAAATTAATTAGCTAGCCCGTATGCGTATGCCTCCATGGATCGTATAGATCCAGTCAGCTAGTACGTGTGTGTTTCATTCGGCGAACACGTGTGTGTGCTACTTCATTGAACCCTTTTTCTGTTTGGTCATCATGATTTATTGGCTCCTTATATAAACATTTCAACTTAGACCTCAGATGCCCATTTGCTAAAGAAAAAGCGAAAAGACCCCAGATACAGATATGTGGTACGTTAATTGGCTACAAACCAAACAGATACTTTATGTGTAACTTGAAGTAGTTCATCTCCTTTTACTTCTCAATATAATTTATGCGTACAAGTAGCTCCAGATCTTTGCTCAATTTAATATATATCACAATGATGAATTTCTTGTTCTCAGTACATGTCACCATGTTCAGGATGTTATATACTAAATGCCTCCATCTAGACAAGTTGTATACATAAACTTTTTCATGCCCCTTACTTCTGTTATATTTATTTATAATAGAAACTGGTGCAGAGTTAGTACGTGTAGTGCATGGAGATTTTTCCTCTTAATTACATATGGCCTGAACTACTGTTGTTATAGTAATTAGTTCTATGTTGTGTGTTTTGTTACTTTGCCATTTGAATTACAATTGACACACTTTTCTTTGGATTAATTTTAAGAAACCTTATGTTTACTCTTGTTGTATAGTGGATACAATGTTATTCTCATTTGTAGGCACTATACGATATAAGATTTAAGAATTTTGCACATGTAATTCATTTTTATATTGTTCCTATTATATTATTTCTACTGTATATTCATATCCCTCAAAAAAATCTATGGATCTTGTAATTTGCAGGTAACATCGGGAACCTGGTTGCCATCAGGAGCGCCGATGGCAAGAGCCTAAATAACAACCTTGATAGTTTGTATGTTCTGCTGATGTAAAATGAATTGCACTCATTCCTAACCGTGATGTGTGCTATATTTTTTCAATCTACATTGTAAGTTATCATTTAGTATAGAATTTTGTAAACTGCTACGTTGTAAATACATGCAGATGTGCATCTTGGTTGAACTGTATTATGTTATACACTTTGTAAATACTTCTTGGGCCAAAATTGGCATTGGGATTTGTGTAACCCATTATGCTCAAAACATAGCACGTAAAAATTAGGCCGAAATAAATGGGTTAATGTGCTCAACTATGACGAATTTTGTGATGGAAAATAATATCCACGTAGGCAGTCTTGTCATCTGAATTGGTCAATCAAAAATCATACGTGGCATTAGTCGATGATAGTTTGTTTCTTTACAATGGATTGGGCCTTGGCGGGCCTGGGGCAGATCCATGACGGACGAGTACCGTCATGTAAGGTGCGATGTCAAATTATGACGCGGTATACATGACGGATTTCAATTCCGTCGTGGACGGGCACCCATGACAGTTTTCCAACGATCTGTGACGGGTCAAGTCCGTCACGTATTAACATATTTCTTGTAGTGTCCCTTAGGTCACGATGACCAAGGGTCCCCCTTGAGGTGCGAACATCCCTGAGGGAAGTGAGTACTGGACTTAGGCCTTGACGTTCTGCGTCGGCAGGGCCCGACCCGCGCGTACCTCATCAGCCGCTGGCCTTGACCGGAAATTAGGACAAGGCCAGGGAGTGAGGGGCTACGGGACCAGTTAGGCCCTTGGGTCGCGATGCTCAAGGGTCCCCCTTGACGTACGAGCAGACCCCATACCTGTCCTCGTCGGGCTTGCGCTCGGGAGGGTTGCGCGTCGACCAGGCCTGAGGGACCTATTGGGGCATGCGCCAGGCGTGAACTGGACGTAGCCCCCGTGCCCAACCCCCTCGTGCTACCTTTCCGAAGGGAGCGCAGCACGGTGGGGCTAGCCACTGAGCCGAGGGGCTCCTTGAGGTTAATGCGGCCCAGTTGTTTATCACCACCGCGGAGCATAGTGCTGCCGCTCTTGCGCGGGCATAGCCGCTCCTCGACTGTGTCGTCAGCCAGCGCGGAGCATGGTGCTTCCACTGGACCGTGGGAGGGGAATCCCTACTGCGGAGAGCCCCCGGGCGTATACAGCCCAACCCGGACACGTGGCTGGCACGGTGGCGCTTAGACGAGGTGTATCTGGGCACCTGTGAGTCAGCGCGGGACTCACGAGGCCCTACCTCAAGGCGGGTTTCACCGGGTCTTGGGTGGAAGCGCTCGAGATGATCCTGCAAGGTGGTTAGACAGCCGGCGTCGGGTGAAACCCTCGTTGTCGCCCTATGAGAAGGTCGGGCACCAACGACCCCAGGAGGTGATGTGAACGGGGCCGGCCAGCCAGACAGAGCTTAGCCGTTGGATTTATCGACGCAGCAGGGACGGACCCGAGCACACATGCCGTGCCTAGTCTTCTCATGTGGATGTCCTAAGGGAAGACACCCGGCGCGCGGCTCCCGGAGCGACGGGACATGGTACCGAGCGCCCCGACTCAACTTCTGGCATCCGGCTCAGTCGGCGTCCTGGGAACCAGGGTACCCAGACTTGCCTGTCTGCGGGCCGCGACGCGCCCCTACAAGCGGCCTGGTACGGCCCAGCTGATCGACCAGCTGCTCAAGACCCTCACACGGGGCCAGGCCTCGCGAGGAGAATGACGCCAAGCCACCCTTGGGAGCGGCCTCGGCAAGGCATTCCGGAGGGGCGGAGAATCCAAGGCCAAGCCTGCCTCAGGAGGAGGCAGTGATGTTAGCAGTGACGCACCGCGCCAGCAAGTGCCAGCGTCCGCCAGCGACACAGTTGCCATTTCGGTGCAAAGGAGACAGCACAGCCGTTGGTTCCCAAGGAGCGGGGCAAAGGTTTCCTCTTTGGTGCTACAAGACCGAAGACCGCAAGGACGACAAGGAGGATGTCACCATCGAGCCCACCATCGTGTCACTGCCTGATCCTTTTGCAGACGAAGACTACTTTTGTCAAGGTAGGAACATCCTTGTGTTCCCGCTCAAAAATGGCCGTTGTGGAATCCCTTCCCGCCTAAACATTTCGGGGGAAGAGGACTGTGGACGCCTATATAATTAGCTAGAACCTCCACTGCAGAGGGGGGGGGAGGGGAAGAGTCATCGACTCACACACTTTGCCACCGCACAAGGAGCAAGAACACTAGCCTCCAGACCCTCCTGAGCTCGCCTTCTGAGCTCAGGAACCCTTATACCAGTTCATATTTTGGCTCGCCCAGGGCCAATCCACCAAAGCAGGAAGTAGGGTCTTACACCTCATGGTGGCCCGAACCTAGAAAAACTTTTGTGTGCTTGTTTGTTGTTTGCTTGAATCCTTCCACCGAGATGAGAGCGAGGCGCTAGGTAGACGTGAGTGGGAGAGATCTTCGTTCATGCCCCTTTGTTCGAACTTAACGGGTTTTGCGGAGCCCTGAATCCGATATTTGGCGCGCCATGTAGGGGGGCGTGTCGAGATATCGCCTCTTCGACGACCTCGCCCGCTCTCGTCCGCCAACCCCGCGTCTCCCGGCTCCAACAAATCACGACCACGATGGCGGAGGCGCACCAGACGCGTGCGGAAGCCCGTGGCATCCGCGCCGCTCAGGCATCGCCCTTCGGTCGCGGGACCTGCCGCCACCCATCTTTGATCCGGGCCGACGGCACGATGAGCACCACCTACCTGCAGCCAGAGGACCGGCAGCATCCTCTGCCCAGTCGACGCCAAGGCCGTGCGGCAACACGGGCGGCCGAACACGCGGCAGTAAGCTCGCTGGACCGGCGCGAAATGGCGAACATGAGGGCTGCTATACTGGTGGCCACGAAGCTGCTAAGGTGCCGGCTGCTCGACAGCGGCCACGACGCATAGCTCCTTAGGGTGGCCGAGCTCCTCGATGCCGCCAGCGCTGGAGCCGAGCCATTCTGCGTCCACACGACGACGTCGGGAACCGGGTGCCGCCTCCGCCACACCTGGTCGCCCGTATGGTCAAGACCCGCGGCGACCTACGAAGGCGACATGGGGTATGATCCGCAAAACCCTGCATATGACACCGCCCCTTTGCCTCGAAGCCCCCTGTATTCAGAAACTGCCCCCATCGAGGAGCGACCAGAGAGTGACCTCAGGGCTACGCCGAATGCCATATGCAACGAGGCGTCGGTGCAAGGGGTCTCAGGAGCGGGAGGTCAGGAGACGGATCCCCCGCTCATGAGCCTCGATCCACCACCATCATCGCCCACGGCCATGGAGCGCGGATGAGGCGCGCGCCGGTGCCTGCGGGGGCTGGCCCCGCAGCACCAGCTATAGGCCTAGGGCCAACAATGTCTCTGGCCCAGGCCTCGGCAGGCCAGGGGGCTACTCTGGATGCCACATCAAGACAAAAAGGGAAGGGAAGGTCCGGGTCAGGCCCTCGTCCCCCCGCGCGTGACCCGTTGCGCATGGCCCGCCCTGGATTTCACCAGGGGCTCATTGGCGGCGGGTATGATGTGCGCGGGGAGGGGCCTTCTCCCCCCTCCGTTCAACATCAAGACGCCGCGCCTCCTGGCGCACCATCCCCCGGGCCGCGGAGGGTGCGTCTGGAGGTGGTACGGCAGCCTGTCCTATGCGCACTAGGAGGGCCCAAGACCGCGGCTCCGTCCCCCTGCTCACGAAATCCAGTACCCGCTGAGCCCGACCCTGATCAAGAAGGGCTCAGGGGCCATTAGGAGCGTGGGTAGGGTGGGGTCCCCCTCGCACCTCAGGACGCCGCGTCTCTGAGCGACGTTAGCCCTAATGGGAGAAACGCGCTCGGAGATCGCGTAAGCGGCGCGCCTGGTGCTCGGAGGGGGGCCTATGGCCAAGGTCCCATCCCCCCATCATGAGCAGTGCCCCACTTCATGGATGCCGCCTACGGGTGAGTTCATGAGGGAGCGGACTAGCGCGGGGCGGGGCCCTCAAAGCGAAGGGGCGGTCATGTCAGAAGATCCCTGCTCGTGACACTCTCAAGTAATAATGAGTAGGGTTGTACACGCCGACAATGTGTGCAGTCTCCGGAGCGTCGCCCTAGGACCTCGGGGGCTCCCTCCCACGCCGAGTGGAAGCACCATGCTCCGCGCTGGCCTTCGACACAGCCCCCCCAATGGCTATGCCCACATCCACCGGTGGTAGCCCTACGCTCCGCGCTGGGGAGAAGACTGAAGACCTGCTCAGGGGCCGGACGCGGCCCCTCCTTTTGCTATTCGCATTTGCTCCTTCTGTATCTGCCTTCTCAGGCCGATCTCGCCGCCGCGCGACTCGTTTCTTGAATAAAGGGAGAGTTTTGTCTGTGTTTCGCGATTTCCGCCTTGTTTTTTTCGCCAGTTCGTCTTTTCGTCTCGCTTAGCTAAGCCAGGCTACATCCGCAACCCCGCCCTGTCACTCCTCGCGAGCAGGGGCCGAGGCATGGGCACATGTTCTGTCTGGTCCACTGCCGGACCGCCAACCACTCTTGCGCTCACAGCGGGTACTCGCGAGGCGCGCCCAGACGAGGCCGGCGGACGCTCCGTCCCGATGCACGACAAGGACTTGAGGCCACGACCTCAGGAACAAACAAGGGAGTACTTAAAAACCCATCTGTACAGTGTTCAATTACATCATCAAACGTATAAACCTTGTGACACCCGCCTCACCCGGCTTTGGAGCCACAACCAAAAAGCAAATTTATGGTAGGAACTAGATTAAGCATCGACGCCCTCGCCGGAACTGTCGGTGTCGCCCCCTCAGGCTGGAACTCGATAGCTGGAACGAGCTCCGTCACCAACGCATCCATATGGTCGCTCACCCAATTCTCCGAGGGGCTGGTGACCGCCTCAGGTGGAGGCTCCAGCAGGGCCTCAAAGTCTGCACGGGAGTCAAGACGGTGCAAGATGCCGAAGATGCGGGAAACCGCGCTCCTCAGGACGTCGCGGCTTTGCTCCTCGACGCGCTGCCGAACCTTCCTGACCCCGCCTTCAAGACACTCCACCACCCTGGTAAAGAACCCGAGGTACCTGGTGTCATCATTAACCAGGGGGCCAGCGACCCCCGAGCTAAGGAGTTCTTCTAGGGCCCGGCCGGCCTGGTGCCGTAGGGCCTCAAACATCTGCGAGCAGGTGTGCTGCATTCCACGGAGTCGAGCAGCCTCCTCAGAGGTTCGAGCCACGAGGGTGGAAACGTCCTCCACTTGCTGGTGGAGGCAGGACAATTCCGCCCTGACGGTGGCGCGAGCCTTCTCCGACGCTCGCTCGCGGCGCTCCGCCTCGGCACGAGCCTTCTTCGACGCCTGTTCGTGACGCTCGGCTGCAACGCGAGCCTTCTTCGACACCTGCAGGCGACGCTCGGCATCCGCCAGGCTACTCTTGTGCGCCGTAATCTCCTTCTGGAGCTCCTTGCGCTTGTCAGCAAAGCGAGTCTCGTGAAGCCCCAGCTTCTTGCGGTAATCCTTCCGGAGGCGCTCCGCCTCCCCGCCAGCCTTCTTCGCCATGACCTCGCGGTCATCAAGGTTGCCCTCGGCCTCGGCTAGTTGGCGCTCCATCATCTCTAGGCACTCGCGCTCCATGCTCAGCTCCATCGCCTCAAGTGCCAGCGCATCCTCCCGTGCCAAGAGGCCGTCCGGACTATCATCATCAGCCACGGGTGCAACAAGGGCAACCCTTCGGGCACGAACCTGGCGCTCAAGCGCGGCGTTTGAAGCTTCGAGCTCACGCTCATGCTCCTCCACGGCCGTGAAGCGGCGCTTGGTGTCTCGGGCCTCCTTCAAGGCACGGTCGCAACCCTCTTGAGCCGCTGCGGCCGACGCCTCCACCTTCCTCATGGCGGTTTCGTGCTGCATCCGGATCAGGTTGACGGCGGCCCTCAGCTGGCGCCAACCCCTCACCAGATGCAGACCCTCGGCCTCGACGCGCTCATCGACTTCAGCAACCTCAACCTCGGACGCTTCAGGGTCATGGCGGACCACGCTCCGGTGCACCACAAGTGCCAGAAGACGACCGGGCTCGTCCCCGGCACCCGCGTCGCCCAAAGGGGCCTCCCCCTCTTCCTCGGGTTTAGCGTGTGCCCCGGAGCTAATTCCGGGGGCGCAAGGCACCTCCGACGCTGGGAGCAGGTATGGTCTTGACAGAGGGACAGCTGCTCGAGCCGCCTCAAGAGCTGGCTGACCCATGGTGAAGACAAGACCCGGGGCACGGAGCGGGCTTCCGATGTACCAGGAGCTGCCTAGCCCCAGGGACACTTGGGAGCTGGCGACACGACCTATGCAATAGGACCCGGGCACGATTTTGAGGGCCCGCGCATGGCCTCCTGAAGGCTCGGCTTGGTCCGAAGAAGGAATGCAAGCAGAAGCCCCTGCGGGCTTCGTCGGGTGACTCACGGATGAAGCAAAAGAGACCCTGCGGTTCAAGAGGTCAGCAGAACCGCATTAAAGAGAGATAGGGAGAACCGAAGGACACGCACCTGCTTGGTACAGTTAGCTTCATCCTCTTCAAGGCCCTCGGAGCAGGACCGAAGACGCTCCTCAGCCTCCGCCTCTTGCCTAGCGTCGCTAAGGACGACGGGAGACTGCGTGAGGCAGATATGCCTAGTACTGGAGCAAGGCTGGAGCGGGCGCCCGCAGCCAGCGCCTCGCTCCCTGAGGTGGCGCTTCCTGGACTCGCCTCGGCCAGAGGCCGCTGCACCTCCGCCTCGGTTGTTTCAGGAGCCAGCGGCGCCTCGGCGCTCCACACCACCTCCACCAACACCGGCGTCGGGGCTTCGTCCACTCGCTCCGAGGATGGGGCCGAACCCAGGCCAGGGGCTCCGCCAGAAGCGTCCGCCCCAAAAAGGAAGGATGGGCTTGCGGGCCCGGATACCACCAAGGGATCGTCGCGAGGATTGGGGGTGCCTCCCGGGACCAGCCCCCATGCATCAAAGTAAGGCATCCTGTCAGCAAGGGCCCTTTCGGCTTTTGGAGCCAAGTACAAGGGAACCGCGGAACCAGGGCGAGCCTCAGGCACTCCACCAACAAGAAGCCACATCAGCCCCTGGATCGTGTCAGGAGGGAGCTGCTTCCGCTGAAGACGCACGCGATCATCAAGAACCCACATCGGGTTGGAATGGCGCTGGAGTGGGGCGACACGGAGGACAAGGAAGTCCCTCACCACCATCGCCAGGGCAAGCCGCTCTTCTTCAAGTTGGCCAGGCGGCGCATCACAGGCTCCGCCCGAGGATCCAAAAGGGCTTCATGCTTCCAACCGAAGTGTGGCACCGCCGGCGCATCGGAACATGAAATTTGGGGCTGTACGTGACGACGTCAATGAACACCCATTGCCGGCGAAACCCGTGTGTGGTAGGATGAAGCGAGAAATCAATTCCGGAGGCAGCAGTCGCCTCCACCGCGTGCAACGACACGCACCCCGAGCACTGCCCCCCGTCAACCAAGGAGAGGGAGAAGAAGTGGCGGAGGAAGGCAACGGAAGGGGAAACACCAATGAAAGCCTCATACAGGAACGCGAAGCCGGAAAGAAGGACGATGGACACAGGGTCCAGGTGTAATGCCCGAATGGTAATGCGTGAGCACTGCGTAGAAGAAGGCGGAGAAAGGGGGAACGAGACCCCCGATGATGGCATGGAGATGAAGCTGGATGTCGTTGGCGCCAAGCTCTCTCACCGGCCAGGAGGCGAGCCAGACACGGGTCGGTACCCACTCGTTAGTTGCATCCGCCAAGGCGCGGCGCACCTTGTCCAGACCCTCCTAGTTCACTATGGCGGAGCAACCAAGCGCCGCTTCGACTACCGGCGGCGGCGCGGCAGCCTCGCCATCTCCTCTTTTCTTTGCCCCGCGCAGCATGGTGGCAAGCAGGAGGGGGCAGAGAAGGCACACAGAGAAGAGGGGCGATTGGGAGGAGGGAAGCAGAAGCGGCAGCAAGAAGCCCTACTAGTCATGCGACTAGCACGGCGCACAACTACCAAGACTGCGTGGGAGGCGGGGCCACCCACGTCCCATCCAACCATCGCGCGCTGGCCTGTCCCTCAGCCTTTTAGGGCCCGCGACGCTTCATCCTCGCCTAAGGCTTCGCCCCGAAGCCAACTCCGTGCGCGCCTTGGGCCCGGGGGCTACTGTCGGCGTCCTGGCAACCAGGGTACCCAGACTTGCCTATCTGCGGGCCACGACGCGCTCCTACAAGCAGCCTGGTACGGCCCAGCTGATCGACCAGCTGCTCAAGACCCTCACGAGGGGCCAGGCCTTGCAAGGAGAAGGACGCCAAGACCCCCGCGGGAGCGGCCTCGGCAAGGCGTTCCGGAGGGGCGGCGAATCCAAGGCCAAGCCTGCCTCAGGAGGAGGCAGTGCTGTCAGCAGTGACGCACCGCGCCAGCGAGTGCCAGCATCCGCCAAAGACACAGTTGCCATTTCGGTGCAAAGGAGACAGCACAGCCATTGGTTCCCAAGGAGCGGGGCAAAGGTTTCCTCTTTGGTGCAACAAGACCGAAGACCACAAGGACAACAAGGAGGATGTCATCGTCGAGCCCACCACCGTGTCACTGCCTGATCCTTTTGCAGGCGAAGACTACTTTTGTCAAGGTAGGAACGTCCTTGTGTTCCCGCTCAAAAATGGCCGTTGTGGAATCCCTTCCCGCCTATACATTTCGGGGGAAGAGGACCGTGGCCGCCTATATAAGTAGCTAGAACCTCCACTGCAGGGGGGGGGGATCATCGACTCACACACTTTGCCACCGCACAAGGAGCAAGAACACTAGCCTCCAGACCCTCCTGAGCTCGCCTTCTGAGCTCAGGAACCCTTATACCAGTTCATATTTTGGCTCGCCCAGGGCCAATCCACCAAAGCAGGAAGTAGGGTCTTACACCTCATGGTGGCCCGAACCTAGAAAAACTTTTGTGTGCTTGTTTGTTGTTTGCTTGAATCCTTCCACCGAGATGAGAGCGAGGCGCTAGGTAGACGTGAGTGGGAGAGATCTTCGTTCACGCCCCTGTGTTCGAACTTAACGGGTTTTGCGGAGCCCTGAATCCGACAGGCTCGAGCTTGGGCGAGGCACCAAGGGCCACAGGGGGTGACGTACACGGGACCGGCCCGTGAGCCGGAGCTTAGCCGCTTGGATTCGGTGGCGCTGCAGGGACGGACCCGAGCACAGACGTCGTGCCAACCCCAAGCCATAAGACGGATGCAAGCGGGCTTGCGGGGGTGCAGGATGTTCTAGGCATGAGAACGGTGGTCAAACAGATGATTCAAATGCAACATGACGGGGATGGTAGCACTAGCTTTGGTAAAATTCAAGCGAGGTACATGCCACCGTGAACCTGTGCGGCCTAGGGATAATGCAGCCCGAGGGGCACCCCCCCAAAAGGTGATCTGAGATGCAAAAGGATGCGCGTCGCAGGGATAGGCCTGTGCGATCTGGGAATAGTGCTGCCCGAGGGGCGCTCCTAGTTGAACAGAAATTGAAAGATGTCACCTGGCATAGTTGCTGAATTAGTGTTGGTGTAGCTGAAGGTGTTGGATGAAGACGCTGCCCCTTACGTGTCGTCCGGCTCCGGCCCCTCGCGAGGCTCTGGGGCTCCCCATATCTCGCGGAGGGCCGAGTGCAACTCCGCCTGGATCTCCTTGTGCCTGGCCTTGCAAGCCGCCAGAACCTCCCGCATGTAGCGGTGGTGCATGGTCACCTGGTTCAGCAAGCCGAAGGGCATGCGGACAAAGCTGTGAAAGGGACCCTCGCACCGGCCCACCTGGGAAGGCCAGTAGAGCTCCTGAGATGCGATCCTGTTGAGTGCCGGGACGTTGACGCATACACGCAGCTCGTCTCCCGAGCCTGGACCGACAGCTGCCCTTGGAGGACCCGGGCGGCGCTTGCCTCGCATGGCTCTCGGCTCCTGTAGGTCTTCTATGGTCTGGCTGATGAACTCCTGATCGCTTGGCGCCTCATGCCTTGAGGCCTCCGGAGGGAAGCGTGCAGCGAAGCACTCTTCCACGTGGTGCCCGAGCGCCTCCCTCGTGACATTGGCTAGGTCAGAGGCCCTCCAGAGGAGAGCTCCCGAGCCCAACCTGAGAGGGGCGCCGGGCGCGCCTCCCTATGCAAGAGAGGGACGAGGCCCTGTGGTGCTACCTCCCTGTGTTGTGTCCTCATGAGGCTCCAGGGCCAGTAGATGCTTCTTCTTCTTGGGAACGACCTCAGGTGGATGATGTTGTCATTGTCCGGATCCTCGACTGCCCCCGCCTGGTAAGTGCGCTCGAGTGAGCACACTGCGTCTTTCTCCTCGCAGGCGATGGTGATGACGCCACCGCTTCCAGGCATCTTGAGAACATTGTAGCTGTGGTGAGTTACTGCCATGAACTTGGACAGGGCCGGATACCCGAGGATGGCATTGTAAGGGAGATGGATGTGGGCGACATCGAAGTTGATGAGCTTAGTGTGGTAGTTGCCACGCTTGCCAAAGGTTACGGGTAGCCGAACTTGCCCCACAGGTGTGGTGGAGCCATCAGTCACTCCGGAGAAGGGCTTGGTAGGCAGTAGCTGATCGTAGGGTACTTGGAGGCTATCGAATGTCTTGATGTACAAGACGTTGAGCCCTGCGCCAGCTTCCATGAGGGTCTTGGTAACTTGGACGTTGCTGATGACGGGAGAGCAAAGCATCGGGAGGGCGCCAACCATAGCTGCGCACTTGAGCTGGTCTGCTAAACTGAAGGTGATGGGACACCTAGACCACCTAAGCGGACGGGTAGCCTCGAGCTTGGGGAGAGACGTGTTTACTTCACGAGTGAACTGCTTGAAGAGGTGCTAAGAAGCTGGGGCCTGTCCTCCGCCCAAGATGCAAGCGATGTCACGCGGCTCCTGGAAGCCCCCAGCCCCCTCGTCCTGGTCGTCGTTTCTCCTTGGCGGTGGCTGAGGTGGTAGGCCGCCCTGCCCTGAGGACGGTACTCTCGAGGTTGATCCCTCCAGGCGTCCTCGCGGGGATGGCCGCACCAGCGGTCCTCCCGAGGCTGATCACGCCACTCCTGGCAGGGTCCACGGTCATCCCAGCGGTCTCCGGTCCGACCTCCCCCGCGGCCGTAGCCGCGGTTTCTGCGCTCGGGGCATTGGATGACGCGTCTTTCGTCGAGGGCCTTGAGCTCTTGACAATCATTGGTGTTGTGGTTGTGCATGTTGTGGAAGGCCCAAAATGCTCGGTCGTTCTTGGCTGACTCCGGGTAGTGGCGGCCGCGCTTCATTTCTGGTTCGGCTGCAAGCACTGCCGCTCCCATGCGCTTCATGTCCTTGGCTTTGGCTTTCTTGTCTTCGGTTTCAGCAGCGGGGAGCTCGACGAGCGACAGGCACCCCTCCTCAGCCCTGGCGCACTTGGTCGCGAGATTGAACAGCTCCAAGGACGTGCACAAATCTTCGTGGATAGCGAGCTCCTCCTTCATCTTGACGTTGTGAACGCCATCTGAGAACGCCGAAATGATGGCCTTGTCCTTGACCTTGGGGATCTTGACGCGGACACTGTTGAAGCGTTGGATAAACTTCTGCAGGGTTTCTCCTGGTTGTTGCTTGATACGCCACAGGTCGCCCGCGGCCTGGGGACGGTCTCGAGTTCCCTGGAAGTTGGCGATGAACCGATCGCGCATCTCACTCCAGGTAGAGACTGATCCCGCGGGCAGGTTCAAGAGCCATGAGCGTGCGCCATCCTTGAGGGCCATGGGGAACCAGTTCACCATGATCTTCTCATTGCCGCCGGACGCCTCGATGCTCAGCTCGTAGAGCTGCAGGAATTCTGCAGGGTCGGGGGTGCCGTTGTAGCGTGGAGGCAGGTCGGGCTTGAACTTCCCAGGCCAGTTGACGTTGCGCAGCTCAGGGGTGAGGTCCTTGCAGCCTGCTGTCGACACTAGAGCTTGCTGGGTGGTTGGACTTGGTCTTGGTCTTCGTGTGCCGCAGCGACGGGGGGCGCGCGGTCTCGACGCGTCGGTGTAGGGAGCGCGGGTGCTCCACCGCGGGGCCGTTGGATCTCTTGGCAGCTTCCTTCTTCGTGCGCAGGCACCACGCATGGGCGGTCACGCCATGGGGCCACACGCCTTGGGTCTTGGACGATGCCTTGACGCTGGGGTAGCAGTGGAGCTTCTTAGGCTTCGTTGTCCTCATGGGGAGATCCCCCAGCGGCACTGACGAGCTCGGCGATGTGGTCAAGCCATTCTTCGTAGAAGTCGTCGCCAGGGCGGTAGCGCAGGAGCTCATGTGCCATGAGAAACTCAGCCTGTGCATACGCGGGTCAGCGGCGAGCATGGGATGAAGAGACCGCCGAAGTCAGCGACGGGGTAGCGGTGCGTCCATCGCGCCGCACAGAGGGGTACAGGGACAATGCCTACTGTTCTTGTCGTGCTGGGCCAGTGGCGGCATTGGCAGTAGGTGATGGAGAACGACGGGGTGGTCTGCAGGCAGGAGCGGTCTATGCGACGCAGGAGGCAAGGGCAGCCCGCTGCTCAGCACGGGCTCTGCGAGCATCATCCATGGACTGCTGGAACGACGGAGCACTGAACGACGGAAGGGAAGTTTCAGCGCACCCCTACCTAGCGCGCCAAATGTCAATTCTGGGGTTCCGGCAAAACCCTTAAGGTTCGAACTCTGGGGTGTGCACGAAGATCTCTCCTTCTGCCCTAGCCTACGGAGTAGCCCTCAGCCTAGCTCGTCAGATCCGATGAACAAGAGACACAAGATTTATACTGGTTCGAGCCACCGTTTTGGTGTAACACCCTAATCCAGTGTGGTGTGGTGGATTTCCTTGTAGGCTGAGGAAGAACTAGTTCATGGATGAACTGCCTCTAGAGGAGAGGTGTTCTTGCGCTCGGGTGAGCTTGAGGTGTGTGGCCTTCTATCTGATCAACTTCAGATGAGATGATCCCAATGGTGGTGGCTAGTCCTATTTATAGTGACCAGGGTCGTCTTCCCAAATATTGAGCGGGAAGGAATCCCACAACGGCCAAATTTGAAGGGGAACAACTAGTACAAGCTATCCTGACAAAAGGTGGTCTTCGCCTGCCAAAGGCTCTGGTGGTGACGCCGTCGTGGGCTCCGCAATGACCCCCGTCCTACCATCCTGCTGGTCTTACCTTTGCCTGACGCCTCGGGACTCCTCGCCTGCACCTGTTCCTTTAGCACCAAAGAGGAAACTAGCACTCTGCGCCCGCTAGCGCCCGCCTGGCATTGGTCATCACTGCTCACTCCACGAGGTCCTCGCGAGGTGCCCCTCGCCTTGATATATCCGATCCTCACGAGCCGGCCTGGCGAGGCCGCCCCAGGGGATGTCTTGTGTCACCCGCCTCGCGAGGCTTGGCCCCTCGCGAGGGTCTTGAGTGGTTGCTGAAGATGCTGGGTCATACCAGGCTGCCTTACGAGCCACGCTCTAGGTTCCAGGCAGGCAAGTCTGGGTACCCCTGTTCCCATAACGTCGACAACATGGTTCTCCCATTACACTCTTAGCTCAATACATGTGGAATGTAAGAGGTACAAATAGGAGTCAGGAAACCCAACTATTGACCGAAATCTAGATTCAAAATTGATGCATATAAAGCCCAAATCCGAGACGCTGAGTACCTTGGACTTGTAATACAATTGTATCTTTTTGAAAGAACTTCTCTGTAGCGCAGGGGCCATGCCTATAAATAAATACAATAAGGACCTTTAAACGACACGCATTCCTTATTTCAAACTATGAAGCCTTTACATGCCCAGTTGCAACAAGAGGAATTGAAATATGACACGTAAAAGAGTAGACAAGGAAGAAGAAACAGGGCAGATATTGTCATCGGATTTTTAGGAACCCGAGCCGCCTCCTACCGCATGTCTGCGCTTCTGAGCAGCTGACCAGCTTATCACCATTGATGGTGGGGACTCCCGGAGGCTGATACCTTTCGGACCCTTTATACGCTCCAAGCGCTTAATTGACTGAACTCCTTGAGGCATTGCCAAAGTCCACTATGTGGTTGAGGCCGCATTGACACGTTCATGTTTGGCCGTTTCTTTGACAGAAATCTGCTTATGCGGGGCCTTGAAGCCACGTCATTGCTTGGTCAAACTGTTCCGAAGTTTTGGTAAGTGTTTGGCTCCTCGGTGACCTAGGGAATTTTGAGTGCAAAATTGTGCACCCTGGGGGCGTAGTGCCCCACCCATATTGGGCGCGCGGGGAGCCCGTATCCCTATTTAGGGTGCATGGGTGCACAATCGAGGTCAATTTGCATAGCCCGCATGCGCTGCGAAGAGTTGATTGTGCATTTATCGCTGCGGGCTGCCTCCTCGGAAGCATGTACTTGGCCTGCGAAAGTCGCGGTCTGCTCCTCCGTCTGAAGTGAGCACTTGGTGTTATCATTTATTGTGATAGCGTCATTGGGTCCTGGCATTTTAAGCTTGAGATAAGCGTAATGCGGGACTATGTTGAAGCGCGTAAAGGATGTGCATCCTAAGAGCACATTGGTATTTGCTTTGAAAGGGGACAATGTCGAAGATTTAATCCTCGCTTTTGAAGTTTTCGGGCGAGCCAAAAATGACTTCCAGAGTTATCATGACGGTACAGCAGGCTTCAACGTCCGGGATGACATCTTTAAAGGTGGTAGTGCTCGGCTAGATCTCAGATGAGTCGATGCTCATCTTCCAAACCCAGTCCTCATAAATGAGGATAAGGTTGCTTCCTCCATCCATGAGAACATGTGTCAGATGATTGGGTCCAGGATGAGGGCGGCCATTCCACCATGCCTTATGCTGGTTGGTTGGTTGTGTTTGTCAAATGTGATCAGGTACGCCGACTGATGGAGTCAGGGACTAATGGGTCCTCAGGGCGACGACCCATTGTATACGGGCCTGATTTGTGGAGCTGTACTATGGCAGGAGTCCTATGAAGTCGTGGAGTGTCCTCCAAGTCAAGAAGGCACATGACCTACTTCCTTATTGTAATATATCTTCGGTAACCCTAAACCCTATCGGTGTCTATATAAACCGAAGGGTGTAGTCACTAGAGGGAGAGCTATTCTTCATCCCCCATAGCCTAGGGTTAGCTCATACTGATCTCGAGGTAGATCTACTATGAAACCACAATATACAATAAATACAATAGAGCAGGACGTTGGGTTTTACCTCTTCGAGAGGGCCCGAACCTGGGTAAACACCGTGTCCCCTATCTCATGTTACCATCGATCCTAGATACACAGTTTGGGACCCCCTACCCTGAGGTCTGCCGGTTTTGACAACAACATTGGTGCTTTCATTTAGAGTTTGTTGTTGGATCACCAGAAGAATCGATGGCTCAACCGATCATTAGAGATCACGACCACACTGGAGGCTCTCCCGCCCCTGGTCATCTCCTCGTGTTTGGAAGCATCATTCTACGCGCCGATCACGCTGGCAGCCTCAACCAGGACGAAGGTTCCGCCCCCGTAAGGGAACTCACTACACCGGGGGCCTTAACCCTAAGGCCAACAAACTTGCAAGGATCAAGAATCCCCCAGCGCCCGGCCCTAGAACCCAGGCCCTGGCAGATCGCTTATGAGATTTCGTTCCAAATTACTGGGGTGTTCGAGACCCCCCAGTGCCCAGCCTATAGACCACTTGGTAAACATGTTCCGTGCCATGGGTATCTCCTTTGTCAGGTCTACGACTTACGATCAGATCGGACTTAAAACCGACGACCGTGAAATCAACACCCCTCCACTCACACACCTCATCGCCGCCGTCGAAGAGGCCCAAGAGGGATCACAACCTCGCAAGCTGAGGACAGTGTACACTCGAGTATCTAGCTTGGAGTCATACATTGGCCCGTAGACACATCCAGACTTAGACCCCATCGTAGAATCTAGCCTCAAACCCAGATCGGTATTAGACAAATTGCTGGATAACCCGACTCACAAACTTTGAGCATGTTGGGTGGAAAGGCAAGTGGCTAAATATGGTGAGCCAATCCTGGGCCTTACACGTCCAAATAAACAGCCCTCGCCTGCACCACAGGACCATAGTGTCCTTATGGTATAGGAGACGTTCTCTTCAAACAATAGAAGGAAGAAAGATCTTTGAGAGCTCAATCAAATATACTAGGTGATGGCCGCTCAACACTGGGCAGCCATGCCTATTACCTTCAACGAGAAGGACGAGCTGAGCCACCGTAACAACCACTCACCAGCTGCACTAGTCCTCGATCCAATCATCATTGGTTTCCGGCTAACTAAAGTGCTAATGGATGAAAGCAGTGTCCTCAACCTCATTTATGAGGACACCCTGGACAAGAGGCTATTCAACAGGTCTCGGTTTGAATGCAACCACACCACATTCCGGGGCATAATACCTGGAACGGAGGCACACTGCTCGGGACGCGTGACGCTGGACGTTTTGTTCGGCACATCCGATAACTATAGATCTGAACCCTTTCTCTTTCACATTGTACCTTAGCGTAGCGGATATCACGCCCTTCTAGGACGTGAGGCATTCTCTATATTTCAGGCAATACCACATTATGGGTACATGAAGCTTAAGATGCCAAAGCCCAATGAGGTGATCACTCTCCAAAGCGATCCAAGTAAAGCTTTGCGAGCCGAAAATATAATGACACCACTTGCCCTCGAGGCACTCTCTCAAGCCCTCGCGGCCGAAGAACTGACAGCGCTATGCACTACAGTTGACAAATACGATGTGGTCCTCGGTAAAAGGCAAAAGCCCACATCATTTAAACCAGCAGACAAAATAGTCAAATTTCAAGTGCACCCAATAGACCCCAACAAGACGACGTCCATTGGAGCACAGCTGGACCCCGCAGTCAACGAGGCGCTAAGGACATTACTGCGCGAAAACTGGGACATATTCGCCTGGCACACATCAGATATGCCAGGGATAACACAAAGTCTAGCAGAGCACAGCCTCAACCCTGATGGACTTTAAGACGGTGAAACAAACTCTGCGCAGATTTTCAGAACCCAAACGACAGCCCATGGGCGAAGAGCTCGCAACATTGTTAGAGGTCGGATTCATCCGCAAGAACAAGCACCCCGAGTGGTTAGCAAATCTAGTCATGGTACCCAAGAAGGACAAATCCTGGCGGCTCTGCGTCGACTTCAAGGACCTCAACAAAGCTTGCACCAAAGACCCGTTCCTTCTTATGAGGAAAGATCATATTATCTACGCCACCGCAGGACATGACTCATTATTCTTCCTCGACGCATTCTCCACATACCATCAAATCAAGATGAAGGAGTCTGACCAGGCAGCAACTGCATCCATCTCCCCCTACGGCCCCTTCCGCTTTGACACCATGCTGTTTGGATTAAAAAATGCGGGAGCCAAATACCAACGCATGATTCAAACATGCCTCGAAAAACAAATTAGCAAAATTGTCAAAGCATACATAGAAGATGTGGTTGTCAAAACGAAAAATATTAACCAGCTAATCAACGACTTGCGCCAAACCTTCGACAATTTGAGGGCCTACGCATACGGCTCAACCCGGAGACATGTGTCTTCGTAGTACCCGCCGAAAAGACCCGCGGGAAAGCTACTCGAATTCATAGTTTCCCATAGAGGAATCAAATCTAATCCGACAAAGATTAGAGCGCTATCTCAACGCACAATACCAACAGAGCTTAAGCATGTCCAGAAACTGGCAGGATGTGTGGTCGCGTTGAGCCACTTCATATCCCGACCCCGAGAGAAAACATTGCCGCGTTATAAACTGCTCAATAAGACTAAGAACTTCCAATGGACAGACGAAGCAACCACGACACTTGAAGAGATTAAGACACTCCTCACTTGCAATCCAATCTTATTCGTGCCCGACATCGGCGAACCTATGCTACCAATCAGGTGGTCAGCGCGGTGCTCGTCATAGAATGGGAATCCGAGGGTCACAAGTTCCAAGTCCAAAAGCCAGTCTATTACGTGTCTGAGGTAGAAACGCCATGCAAATCGTGGTATCCGCACTATCAAAAGATAGCCTATATAGTTTCATGGCGTCCCAAAAGCTACGACAGTACTTCCAAGAATGTTTGGTTACAGTGGCATCAGAGGTCCCCTTGAATGACATAATAAACAATAGGGACGCTACTGGCCGCATCGCTAAATGGGCCATCGAGCTCCTTCCTTTTGAAATAACATATAAGCCGTGCTGGTCCATTAAATCACAGGTGATGGCCGACTTTTTAACCAAGTGGACCGAGGCCGAACTACCCAAGGCATACTCCACTTACTCGCACTGGACAATGTACTTCGACGGCTCAAAGATGTTGGCCTGGCTGGGAGCTATAGTTATCCTCATCTCCCCCAGAGGCGACGTAGTTCGGTACGTCCTTCAAATAATGTATGCAGACTCGAACAACGCAGCTGAGTACACGACTTTAATGCATGGTCTTCGCATGGCCACCTCCATGTGTGCTCAGCGCCTTTAAGTAAGGGGAGACTCAAATATGGCGATCTCTCAAGTAAACGAAGAATTCGACACCAAAGACCCCAAGATGGCGGCATACAGGAATGTGGTCCTCCAAATATCTACTCAATTCGAGGGCCTATAATTCAACCATGTCGCCAGGGATAACAATCAAACAGCCGACGTCCTTGCTCGCATGGGCGCCAAAAGCGACCCGGTTCCTAAAAACACCTTCCTCGAGCGGCTCTTTAAGCTCTCCATGGTATGGCTGGGCGACGTCCCCGGCGCACTACCTGATGAGACCACACAGAACACCACGCTCGAAAATGAATAGGACGATCTGGTTATCGGTGGCTCAGCACTCGAGGAGACACCGTCCGCACACGAGGTAATGGCCGTAATCCCACCCAGGACATAACCTCTGCTCGCCTACCTCACACAACACCAACTTTCGGAGGACCAAACCGAAGCTCAGCGCAAAGTCCACCACTCTAAAGGATACAAGGTTCACGAAGGTGAACTCTATAAGGAAAGTACCACAGGAAGACTACAATGATGCATCTCCGAAGAACAAGGGCAGCAGCTTCTCATAGAGATACACGCAGGCATGGGCGGACACCACGCAGCAGCTCGGGCTTTGGTAAGAAAGGCTTTCCGAGCAGGTTTCTTTTGGCCTTTCACCCGCAAGGATGCCCGAAAATTAGTCCAACACTGCGTCGGATGACAATTGTTTGTAAATCAAAGTCACATGCCTCCCACAACACTTCGGACGATACCAATAACCTGCCCTTTTGCGGTCTGGGGGATCGACATAGTCGGACCACTCAAAGGGGGAACGGAGAAAAATAAATACCGCCTGGTCATGGTTGATAAATTCACCAACTGGATTGAGGCAAGGCCCGTCACTTCGGTGGATTCCGAACCAATGATTGAATCCATATCTGATACCGTACACCGTCATGGTGTCCCCCATAGCATAACTACCGATAACGGTACCAATTTCACCGCCCAAGAAGTTAAAGCCTGGTGTGGTAAAATAGGCATTAAACTCGACTATGCCTCGGTATACCATCCGCACACCAATGGATAGGTCGAACGAGCCAACAGACTCATCATGAGTGGCATTAAGCATCGCCTAGTTTGATCCATTGAACAATCAGGCTGCCATTGGGTTGAGGAACTCGATTCCGTACTATGGGGGCTGCACACCACTCCTAACCGGTCAAACGGATACACGCCATTTTTTATCGTATACGGTGTGGAGGTAGTCCTCCCATGCGACCTTATCCACGACGCGCCTCGAGTGCGCATGTACGAAGAAAAGGAAGCCGAGTTAGATCGGCAGGATGACTTGGATGCTCTAGAGGAAGAACGGGATATAGCTCGGGCTCGATCTGCGCTTTATCAGTAGCAAGCACGACGCTACAAGAGCCGCGAAGTCCGTGCGAAGACATATAACATGGGCGACCTCCTCCTCCGGCTCCCCGATAAGCAGAAGCACAAACTTTCGCCCAAATGGGAGGGCCCGTACATCATTGATGATGTACTGGTAGGAGGAGCATATCGCCTTCGCCATGTGTCCGATGATGGTCTTCAATCGAACCCTTGGAACGCAGCTACGCTGTGGCGCTTTTATGCTTGAGCTCTCCGGAACAATCCGCACCTCATCCTCACAATTTTTCATTTTTCTTCTTTTTCCCTTCTTTTTTAATATAGGCGAATATCCGGTTAAACCGAACTATACAAAAACCTATATTTCATATATCATTAAATGTAACTCCCTGCTTCGCATGGGGGCTCCCTTAGAGAAGCCGGATAATATAATACAACTCGCAATCGCCTCAATTGCAGCCTTCTCATATCTTTCAAGCTAACCTATGCACTTATTTAACCTAAGATCTTTGAGAAGCTGGATTGTCTGGCTCGTGTGCTTACCATTACGTTCCCGATTGTTCGGCTAGGGAGTAAAGGGAGCACCTCTGCGATTGTTAGGACCGGGTTATCCGGGACCGTACCTTAGATGGGTGAAGCCGAAAGCTAGCGTTCTTACAGAAAACAATAAGTCAACCAAAGGGAAGTGAATATGGCCTCGTGCTTACCACCAGGGCTTTTTTGCAGCCATTGGTCTTCGTTTTATCGCACGGATCTGGACTATATTCTACCCAAAGAAAGGAACCCTTGGAGGAAATATTTTCATCGAAAGATGTTGCTTATATTAAATAGGAATATACATAACTCTACGCACATGTTTCGTCCGTTCGAACTAGATGACCGGATTGCCTGCCTCCCAAAGATTTGCCTTGTTCCTCAATGCATACAATATGGAGCACTTCTCGATCACTGATCGGGGAGGTAGAAGCCGATGGTTAGTTAAGACAACATTCTTTTAAAACAAAAATAAGAATGCGGATTGAGCCCGGTCAATGTAAAGTACATCCATACATAGAGTTGCCTAACTACTCATTATCGACATTGTTTATCAATTCTTCTAAAGCACAATCCTTCTATGAATACCGAGCGTCTTGCATTACTTCCTCATGCACCAATCTTAATGGTATTTCTTTATAGTTGGGGCCTACAGGACCAACCCGGGCCATATGCACTGGGTCTAGCTTGGTGAAGCAGGTCTTTACCATTGCCCACACCTCGCGCGCTCCTTCTCGGCAAGCCGAAATCTTCTACAGCTCAAACCTTTGCCTAGCCCCTTTAAAGTGGCCAGCCAGTTCGGCCAAACTGTCTAGTGGCGTGTCTGACGACCATAACGCTTTGGACGTACTCTTCATGGCTTTCCGGCTCTTTCATAGGTGGATGACAGCTCATTTAGAAGGTTCACGTCATAAGTGCTCGCCTCTTCCTCAGGCCGCCCAGTCAGGAGACCTAACAATCAGGTGTCACCCATCATCACCTAAAACATCAATGACATATGTTCAATAGCGCAGTACGGTTAAATACTTATTGAATAAGCCACCTTTCAGACTTTGGTTTTCATTCGTGGTTTGGGCCAGTTGAGCGCGTAAGCATTTAATCTCCTCGGCCAGCCGTTGGTTTTCTAGCTCCTTCTTCAGCTCACATATGGTCTCTGTTGCGCATAGAAACAATATTAATACATACATTCAACATATGTCCTTTTAAAGGAACAATTTTCGTACATACCGGAAGATTCACTGGTGGCTTTTCGTGCTGCATCTAGTTCGGCCTTAGCTTCAACCAATTGCGCCCGACTCGCCTCAAGGTCCTCAGCTAGCTTTTTGTTCCGCTCTCTCGTGGCCTATATATATAGACCCCTCGACCCCGACACCCTCCCTCCCACCTTCTTCTTCCTCCGCCACCCCCAACCTCCACTGGCGCTACTATGGAACTTGCAGTTCCACCAACCCCTCGCCGCCCACCCTCTCAAACCACCTTCCTCATCGCCACCGGACCAGACCCGCGCCACAACACCGCCCCCGGATCCAACAAATCATGGGTGCTCCGCCCCGCGCTTCCCGGCGCAACGACGGCCACCTCTGACCGCCACCAGACCTCTCCTGCACTAGATTTGGCCGCCTATGGCCCGCAACGCCGCGCCACAGCACGGATCCCGGCCGTAGTGCTAACCTCCGGTGGTAGGTGGTGTTGCTCTGCCCAGGATGTGTTGCCGCTCTGCTCGGCTAGCAGCACCGCCTGACCAAGGATCCACACCATGCCCGATCGGATCTGGTGGAGGGAGATCAGATGGGGCGCAGCGTGGGCCGGCTACCATGGCACTGCATTGGTGCAGCCACCGATCCGCTCCCTCCCCTCCTAGATGAGTGCCGTGACGGTGAGCATCACATTCGTTCGTGTAGTGCGGCTTCACGTATTGTGCAGCTCTGCTTCGCGTGCAATGTAGTTCGGGATTGCCAGTTGACCGGTGCAGGCGCGATGTGTGGCCGTCGAGCGCATTTCATGAGAAATGCATGCTCTGCCTGAGCTAGTGAGGATGGGCCACTTCTTGTCTTGCCGCGCGGGATGAGATTCTGGGAATCGGGGGTGGAGCGTGAGAGGGATCATCTACCTACTCTCTGATGAGCACGCCCTCTGTTCTCGCCGTGCATGTGTCTGATATTCTGATGCGTGGGGTGTAATGTGCGTGCTGCAGGTAGCATGTGTGCCTGCGTGTTGGTTGGAACATCTGGTCACGAGCAAAGCTTCTTTCATCACACTATCGGCGAGCAGTTCACTTCTTTCATCCAGATCCAGGCCGATTTCACTTCATTAAGTATGCTCTAATTCCACTTCAAATCAGTTTGTTCTAACCGATACTAAAAAAAGCCAAAAATGTGTGCCAAAGTTAACTTTTATTCGCTCTATTTTTGTAGTGCACCTTGCGTCGACATATAGTGCTGCTTGTCTGATCATATTTTAGATCCTGCCTTGTTTAATTCTCATGGTGAAGCCACCTAGTAGTTTGCGGCATGTGGGATTGAGGTACAGCAGGCGTGTGCGTGCAATATGGCGAGGTTTGAGGCATGGTGAAGCTCCCCTAGCATTTTGCACTTCAATCCAGTCGATGCGGTCCGCTTTGGCCGCGCCCGCAGTCCACCCCGTGGTCCATTGGAATCTGACGACTCGATGCATGAAGCTCGCATGGCGCGTATATGCAGTTTTTTAGGCTCGCATGTGCGTGGTTCTACCGACGAGCAGCTCCATCACGACCAAGCACTCACGCCGGGGTGCTCATGGACTTCAACGCCGAGGTGTTCAACAGCTGACGCAGAGATGGGAACCAACACAGCCACCTTTCCTCATCGACTCATTGTCTTTAGCGGAAAAGCACATCCAGTGCATGCTCGTGGGCGTGCAGTACGGCATCAGCAGCAATGGGGTTCAGAATCATGGTATGCTTCTAGGTGGCCAATGGCAGCATTAGCCCGTGACTGTGGCCTTTCCCAGCCCATTGCCATGAGCTCCCAGGTGAAGGAGGACGTGTTGTATTTGGCATCCGCCTGTGAGATGACATCGCTTGGCGTACACCGATTTTTTTTCTTCTCACTGGAATTGTTTTGACGGGAATGCTAGATCCTAGCCGGCATGTAGTATAGCCAGTGCCAATTTGCAGTTTGGTGGAAGTATAAAATGCTAGCAGTTCACTGTATCTTTGTTTTTGTAGTTCATTATCTCTCTTTTGTTGTATCTTCTTTTTGAGGGCAGTGATGTGGGGGTTGGACTTGCAGTGCGCCGGCGACCGGCTTGCATTTTCATGGAAAAATTGTGTATTTATGTTTTAAGTCCGCGTCATTGTAATTTCAATGTGTTTGTACTGTGGATTAAAGAAAGGAGCATTGGAGTTTTGCAGCTCCCTTCAATTCGTGTGGTAGTTCACTTGCCCTTATCTCTACGGTCCATTCTCGTTCATAAAGTTTTTAGAATAAAAAACAAAAGAAACATGTAGTTTGTTTGCCCGTCTTATGCAGTGCGGTTTTTCATCTGAAGCTGTGTTGTCAGCCGTCTGATGTTGTTCATCTCATAAGTGTAGAAAATTGTTACGGAAATGACAAAAAAAACTAATGCGACTCACTTCTCGATGGTGTTGCGGTTCACCTACGCCCGACGTGAAGTGTGGTCCACTTTCTCGTCTTTAAAATTTACGTCCGACAAAAGAAATTATGCAGCTCACTTGCCCCTCCCATGTAGTGCGGTTTTCAGTCTAAAGCAGTGCGGTTTTCTATCTGATGCAGTACATACGACGATTTGGGTGTCGCGAAAAACATTGTCTCCACATTTTGGTATTTTTAAAATAGCTCTTAAACCATAAAGAATTGGATAGAGCGTTCTACATGAAAAAGTAGTGTCTCGATGATATCTTTCCAATGGTGTATAATTTGAATCATTTCGACCAGCGCTTGTAAAAATTCGCGAAAATGGCCGCTCCATCTCGTAGTCAGCCGCACGATTTTCAAAATTAACTAAAAACCATAAGGAATCTGAAAAACATTTCAACATATAAAAGTTTTGCCTCGTCCATAGCTTTCCAACGGTGTTTCACACGCCTCGTTTCGATAAACGGTTAAAACACTGGAGCAAAAACAGTATGAAAATTGATTTTTTTCGAAAAAGTGGAATTATGTGATTTACTAAATTTAAAACTTCTCTTAAACCGTAACGAATTACAGAAAATAATAGATATGAAAAAGATGCGCCTCAACGATATCATTCCAACGGTGTATCATTTGTTTCATTCCGACAAGCGGTTTAGAAAAAAGCGCTCGCTCCCACTCATCGCGTGGCGCACGATTTTCAAAACTGCCCTTAAACCGTGAGGAAACTTGGAAAGTGTTCAACATGGCGAAGTTGCGCCTAATCCATAGCTTCTTAACGGTATATTACACGCCTCGTTCCGATAAACGGTTAAAAAATAAGATCGAAAAAGGTACCAAAAAAACACCGCATGTAGTTTTTTCGACACGAAGTTCACTAGTCTTTGTATTGCAATACCCCTGCTACTGAAAGTGCAGTGTCCTCGCGTTGAGCGTGCAGTGCAGAAGTGTTATCAAAATAGTTATTCTGCTAATATTAGCAGAATAGACCGGCTAAATGGTCCCTTTGTTGGTACCACTTTATCATTGTATCTTCAGCTGGTAGGTGAGGGAACATGATCAGCTTTTAAGCTATTTCTCTTTACATACGTGTGTTCTGGTGACAAACAGTCCGGCGATTCCTTCAAGACCAGTTCGGGTCGCCCCAAGGTACGTGTTCACCGAATTAAAGGCATTAAAATCTTTATTGGTAAAAGTTTCGTGGCGTAGGGCCTCCTTCCGACGACGATGATTCATTACGCTCTCGACTTCAGAGTTGGTAACCGAAACATGACCAGAATCCTATGGAAGGATCCAGGTCGTCTGTTCGGCAGGAGCTTCGGCCCATCCCGAAGACCTGGGGCCGGAGTCATGGTTCGGCGCACCCTGAGAGTCTCCGGACCGATGGGAGGGCATCCTTATTCTGCGAGAAAGTTAAAAGTTTTATGAGCAGAGGGTTGTTAAAAGTGTCCATCACCATAACTCCACTATACGGCACCTCTGGGTTGAGGAGACATGTGCTTTTGCCTCGATGGAAGCCTTCCTCTTTGATCTCCTGTTGGGAGCTGGAGCCGATGCGATACAAACTCCTCCCTGGCCGGATTGACACGTAGAGCGGCGACCCTTGGGAGTAGAAGTCAGCATGTTGGGAATAGCACGCGATGTGCATCCTGTTCGGGAAGGGATCTTCTCATCACTTACTCTGGAAGAAGGTAGAGTCCTAGGATGGTCAGCTATCACAACGACCTTGGCGCGATCAAGGCCCTCCTGATAAAATACCCTGTCTTAAAAAATAATTGATGTCTCTTGGTCATCTTGATACCCCGGATCGTCGTCACGCGAATGATCTTCTGGTTGAGGAGGAGGGGACTTAATGAATTCCACTAGATGTCTCCAGCCCTGTTCGAAACAGGAATGGTTAGAATTGGGACATAGTCCGGATGCTTGAACCATTAGACTATGTCTTACCCAGTCTGTCGGATTGTATCCAGAGAACCCTTCTAGGATACTAATCCGTGCGAAGTCTGCTTCCTCTCCCTTGAAAAGGCCGGCCAATATTTTGGCTAGAGCGGCCTTGTTATCCGGCCCTTGGAGTTGGTATCGAGTCATGTCGTTGGTGCCATTATAGCACCATAAGGGGTGGTCCCTTTGTTGGAGAGGTTGCACACAATGGGTGATGGCAATGGCCATTACCTCGACAATGGTTAGCTTGCTGCTGGTCCGCAACCTTACCTTGGCTGACAAAGTGCACACTTCCTCGCCATCTTGATTGGAAGGGCCTCTGGCCGCCTGTCGTACCGCTACATAGGTGGATCATTTGAGTATTCGGGTAACCCTTGCTGGACTGGATCAGTGAGGGGCACGTCTTTGATATAAAACCATTCTGAGGTCCACTACTCGGGGTCCTCCCGAGGGGTGCCGATTGGGTACTCTGTACCAGCTATTCGCCATACTTCCGCACTGCCTACTTTGAATATAGATCCCCCCTGAGGATCAGGACGAGGCAGAAGTACTTCCTCCACAAGTCAAAGTGAGCCTCGCAACTCAGAAATATCTCGCATAAGGCCACAAAGCTAGAAATATTCAATATGGACCCCGGAGTGAGATTATGGAGCTGGATCCTGTAGAACTCTGGCAAGCCTCATAAAAAGGGATGGATGGGGAAGCCCAAACCTCTTAGAAAAAAGGGCACAAGGCATACTCTCTCCTCCTTGCTCGGAATAGGAGAGCCCTCAAAAAGAGTGTGCCCGTCGATGGAGATGACGTCGATGTGGACGGTGACTAGATCTGATGGTGGGAGGATGCGCTGCGTTTGCAAGTGATTTAATTGGAGATGAGAAACTAAGCAGCTCGACCAATCACCTGGGAGGGGGCCGTACGGACGCGAGGATGAACCTGAGAAGTCGGCCATGCACTGGTACGCATACACACGGTTTTTATCCCCTTTCCGCGACGTAATTTGGAACCGTCGCCAAGTGAGGCTGGGTGATAGGGGTCCTTCCCACATGACCCAGAAACCATCAGGGATATGGAGCCATGATGCAGAGGCCTTGCAAAATGTAATCGTGTGCGATGTAGCACACACTAAATTCTTTCACATGTGTGGGATCGGTGACTAAATGTTTCTAATGATGCAGTGAAACCAAACAGTGTGTTGTAATGAACTATTTGGGAAACAGTATTTAAGGCCCATGGGCCAATATATGAAATGTGTGCGATATGTGCCCCATCGCACACGGGTTTTCTGCGGACCCGTCTGCCATGCAAGACTCCATCGCACACGTTTCCCAACAATTACTGTGTGCGATAATGTTCTATCACAAACGGTTCAGGAGCCCCTTCACACACATACAAGTGTTGCACACCATTTGTGATTTGTTGTGTATCACCGACGGTTACGGCAAGAGTGATGTGTGCTTTTCGTTTGGGATCCCACACGTTTCCTAAAAAAAGTACGACTGGGATTGTATTTTACATTGGGCACGGTTTACTCTGAGCTCTCGTGTGCGATACCGTGATATCACAAATGGTTCCGGATACCCTAAGCACACGTAGTAGCGCTGCAAATCATTTGCGATCTGCTGGGTATCACCAACGGCTCCACTAAGATTGATGTAAGCTTTCCGATGTGGATCGCACACAGTCATTTAGTTGAACCATGTGTTGAGCAATGGCCAGGTTAAAACAAAAATATCCCATTTTGAATCGGCAGGATAAAAGCAAATTCGCCACAATATTCAATTGAACAAATAGTATCCACAGGAAGAACATTCATCAGATTTTGCAACAATTGCAATTGAACATATGGTAGCTGAATTCCAATGGTTTGCCCACACATATATGCATTACATAATTAATCATAGCATACAAAATACAAAGACCTCATCAGATGGAAAACAATGGATCCATGCGTATATGTTTAGCGGCTAACTCTTACTCAATGTTTTAGGAGAACGAATTCTGAAATCTTCATTATCACCAGTGGGATTGATGTAGTGATTCAGGAAGGAGTCGCTGATAAATCTCCGAACCATCAGCAATTCACCAGATGGGAGCGGTTCATGGGTCCTTGGTTCTAAGATGAGATGCAATATTTTTTAAATTAGAATGTGCCATATGAGTGGAGTAGAAGATATTAATTAAGACAGACTTACTGGTACTAATTCGTGAGGATCCTTGCAACAATCAGCAGATTTGCAGATGGAGATCATGTGTCTGCAAACATATTATCCACAAAGGTTGGTCCCTGCTTGTTGCTGAGGACACTGGATTTTTTTGACATAATTAGTCATATATTTGTCCTATTAGGAACAACCTAACCGGTGTTAGATGTATTATTATTTTCTTTGGACAAAAATAGAAAGAGGATTATTTAGAAGCTTGAACATTTGACTAGCGTAAGAAAAGGTATGTGCAGACTATTGGATAACTTTTCCAAAAATAACGGATTTCGGTGTGTTACCGGAGAAACGATCTCGTGCTGCAGAGGCAGTTCCCTCTTGAACAGGTTCCCTGGTTTAGTTTTCCACAATGTGAGCACACTGCAGATGAAGATGAATTTTGGCAACATCAATTATTGACCCATATATGAATGCAAATTAATTTCAACATCATAGAATTCAATACCTATCCATCAATTATTGAAGATGCGTCAGTTCCTGAGTGTTTGTCAACTCTTTGAGAGAATCCATGTAGTAAACTATGTTTTTGTTTGGAACAATGAATACCAATATCAAGTGATCGCTACATATTAACAAAGCCATGAACTTATGAATTATGTTGAAATCTGAAAGACAATCACTGTATGCGTGGTTGTTTAGTTGACTTGCCGTTCATGATATGGCTAGAGAAATGATTCTGCATGTGACATGTTTTTGAAGAGACAGACGGCCATGTTAACGGCCCAGTCCTGTAGGTCCTTACCATATAATGTTGTGCCATTTGCTAATGCGGGATCTATGAAATACACACTCTCCCTTTTTCTTCTCTGCGCGTTCAATCCCCTGAGAGGAATAAAATGCAGTTAGATGTTTATCATATACAGCCTTGTATGGAGAAGTTGATCAGAGTTTGTTAAGTACTTACAAAATCAGGCATCTAACAAGAGTGGCATCAAGCTCGTTGAAGTTGAAGAAGACATGTAAGTCCTCAAAACTCACATTGATGGAACTAGCATCATGTTGGAAATGATCTCTGTTGTAGTGGACTAGTAAACCATGATGACCTGCTGACATTTGATCCATGCAATATTCATGTAACTCGCGGCAACTGGAGCTGCACTCATCAAAGTATTCGCCAACAAGAAATGGCTGGCCATGAACATAATTGCGTGCTTCAAGTACGTCTGCTTTACTTTTAGCAAGCAACAAATCTACTTCTTCATCAGCCATGCTATCAGAAATAATATTACTCCCCGATTCGAACAACCTGTTGTTAATTTGGTTCTGGGCAATGAGTGCTTTAAGTAAGAGGCAATCGTTCCCTTTCCTCTTCGCTCTCCTACCGCGCTTCCCAGCGGGTGCAGCCTTTGACTGCTTCCTTCATGGCACTTAAAGAATTTCTGGAAGAACGTCTGGTTGGCTGCAAGGTAGACTACTGAGCAGACGGTGAAGCTTCGACTGACAGCTTAGCAGACGGTTTATCTATGCTGGACCGCTGAGCTGGCGATGCTGCTGTGACAGACTGCTGGGCTGTAGGAGCAGAGGCATCGGACTACCGACCATGTGTTTAAGCTATGTTGGGTTTCTGCGCAGGTGGTGCCAACTTGTCGCTGTGTTTAGGAGGTCGTGCGAACACGTTGGTTTGCTGAGCAGGAAGTACTAACGCATTGGTAAGTTGATCACGCGACTGCAGACCGACAGACTAATGGGCAGTCGGTTCTAGACCTACAGAATGCTTAGCAGGCGGTTCCGAAGCATCACATTGCTTAGTAGTCCGTTCCACCAGGTTGGTCTGCTGAGCATGTGCTGCAGCTGGGTCTCCCTACACTGCTTCAGCGATCGGCATCTGAACCGGTGGTGCGTCTTTAGCAGTTGTAGGCCTTGCCATTGGTTGCTCTGGTGCGGAGGATGACATGGCCTGTACGGCACATAGTCGGGTCGGCTGATCACAGGTTGATGCATCAGACATCGGATTACGAGTATTAGGTTCTTTGGGGGAAGCACATGAGAGCTGCTGTGGCAAGGAGAGCGTCACCGGTTGAGGGGCGACATTGGTTGTTCTTGGCGGGGCTTCAGGGATCTCAACGATGAACTCTATTTCCATTAATGGCCACTGTATGTGATGTAACAGTGTTTCTCCCAAGGTCCTTTGCTCATCAAAGTCTCCTAGGACATTCTTCAGGTTAAATTCATTGAATCCAGGCTTTACTTTAGTCACGTAGCACTTCACACAGCCCGGCTTCAATGGCACATTGTCCAACAAGAGGCTCTCTTCCAAGAAGGGTGGGCAAACCTAGGCTGTTCCATATTTTAATGTACCTTCATAATGTGTAAGCATGCCCTTCAGTCTGTCTTTCATTCTAGATAGATCATATATAGCATCATCACCGTGTCGCTGGGGTCAGCTGATGCACATCTACTCTTGTGCGGTGTTGTCGCGCAATAAGCAGCATCGTCCATGCCCACCTCCCCTCCCATCTGCTGGCTAACTGTCAGTGTTAGAGTCTTCTATGTCATCATTGACTCCTCAATATCCTTTCAAACAGCTGGAGACATGTCCTTCCTCAACCTTTCACACAATTCATTCTGCTTCATTTCACTCCTTTCTTTTTTCATGTTGAGCCTCTCTTCTTTGTTGAGTGTGAAAGCCTGCTTGTGCAGTACATTAACACCTATACCCCTTGCATGTCCAGGGGTGTCTCTTGTTTCTAGAGCATCAGACAGAATGTCACATGGCCGTGAGTTCCTGTAGAACCTTCCAGGGCTCTTGGCAGCCTTTAACATCACTTGATATAGTTCTTCGTCACGTGAGTTATTAAAGTAATAAGTTCCGTCATCATGCCTCCTTGCACGTGCCCACAAGTAGTCTCTGGCGCGTTCACCCCTGATTTCACTAAAGACCGGCTTCCCACCCACCACTACTGCTTCTTTGTCCTCCTTGTCCCAAATCGGTTTCATGCCGTAGTATCCTGCCACACCCATACAGTGGGTGTGTGTGTTCTTCTTTTGAAGTTCCGATTGCTTGGTACTCTTCTCAGCAAACTCTTCAGTTGCCCTGACTATCGTGGATTTGTCACGGTAGATGCCCTGGTATTAGGACTTAGGTGTGGAGCCATCGCAACTAGGTTAGCTTGAAGGGATTAAATGGGACAAGAGACACAGAGAGTTTTTTATCCTGGTTCAGCCCCTCAATGAGGTAAAAGCTTAATCCAGCTGGGGTTGTATTTCTCGAGTCTCAATAACCTGGGAGCGAATACGCTTGACCTAGCTCTCGAGCGATTGTTTCTTGAGTTAACCCGGCGCCGGGTCACCCCTTTATATACAGGTTGATGCCCGGGGGCTTACAGAGTCCCGTCCGGCTCATAAACAACATGTCCGGCTCGGTAACCAACTAAGCTTGCCTTACAAGTTTAAACATATGGCGGTTCACATCCGTGGGTCTTGGGCCTTCAGTAAGCATGCTTTATGAACCACCATCTTCACGTTATCTTGGGCTTATTTACCTTAAACCGCTAGTGGCATAACCTAGCAACTCCTGGGCGGGTTATACCCAGTAGTTATATCCCTGACATTAGGCCCTAGGTTGATTTGAAGTTGTTCACATCAATCTTCAACACTTGACCAGTTAAAATCTTCCATAGTCAATTCTTTACTATTTCCTTGTGACCCGCCGTGATGTCACATCTTAGATTTGTGTTAATCCGCCCTGATGTCATCTCCAATTAATTTCACACGAAGCTCAGCGCATCTCAGTACATCCTTTTTAATGGGCTTCTCAAAAATCGAGGCGCCTCTATTGCTACATAATCATTTTTCGGTCTCCTCGATTCCCGCGCATGCCATTTATCCACTGCCTTATAAATAGGGACAGTGGGTCTTCTTTTCACTTTTACCCCTTGTCTCTGCTTCTTCTTCTCCTTCCTCGCGACGACCGACGCCTCCATATCTCCGCCGCCCCCGTCGACTGCATCATCCCGGCCACTGCATCAACCCCACTTTGACCAGAAAATGGCAGCGTTCCTTCATTGTTCATCAGCACCCCCTGGTATTTGCTTTGACTCATCTCAGATCTGTTCTAGGGTTTTCTCAGTTCTTCGGAGTTCTTCCGCCGTTCTTCATCTGGTCTTCTTAGACCGCACAGTTAGATCTGAATCCAACATCAAAATATGCAGCAGTAGTTTCAGTACTCATTTCAAATAGGAAAAAACACCGCCTCGGTTGAAGGCATCATCTGAACACATGAACACTTCTGCCACTGCCACCTTAGGTTCAGAATTTATTTATATTTTCTGAATCGATGTAGATCCAAAATCATAGCATCAATCTGCAGAACTTGTTTGTCCTTCACTTAGGAAAATTTACTTTCCAATCTGTTGTACTACAATCATACAGGCGGCTTATAGGATAATCGTAACCCGCCACATAGCATTAGTCCGCTTATTAAGCCGCCAGTGTTTACCCACAATTCTTATGAATTGATTCTGTCCTCCGGTTTAACCATGTCAATTTTTGTAGTACTGATCATTGTCTGGCTTAACAACATAGTTATAAACCGACAATTCATTTCCTTTGTAGTCAGGAAATGTCTAAGGCCAAGACCGCTACCTCCGACAATTGGGTCGCTACCCGGGTTACCGAGGAAATATTAAACGAATATGTTCATACATGCATTTTAGCCAAAAATTATGATATTCATTGGCGGACCTTAGGCAAAGAAACCCATCCTCAGCCCACGAAAGGCGAGGTTATTATTTTTCCTGACCATATGCTCCAACGGTTCTCCCCACCCGGCTCAATTTTTTCCGTGATGTACTACATTTTTTCAAGCTCCATCCTCAAGACATCGGGCCCAATTCCGTCTCAAATATCAGCAACTTGCAAGTCTTCTATGAGGTATATCTTCAATAGGAGCCCACTATAGAACTATTTAGGGCATTCTACTACCTGAACCGCCAAACTGAGTTCACCGACGGGCCTAGCCTGGAGCTAGGGGTATTTCTATTCAGAGGCGCAAAGAAGCCACCTTTCCTACCGTCACACCCCCTAGTCATCCTAAGGAGTGGAATCAAACTTGGTTTTATTACAAAGACACCCCTCTTGAAGGTGAGAATCCTCGGCCGGGTTATCGTGAAAACCGGCTTAGCAACAAACATCCTTTGCTAGAACGGATCAGCACCAAAGAATGGGCCAAATATATGCCCATCTTTTCAAAGATCAGGGCCTTAATTGCCAATGGGCTGAATGGAGTCGACTTAGTCTGGTGCCGGGTTGCGTGGAGAATCTTGCCCTTAAGCCCTTGATCCGGCTTAATGTGTGAATATACCTGCAATGTTAAGGATCCCTTGCGCCATTGTTAAATAGAACTGACTAATGATGACATCAACAATATCACCAAGACACTGCTAAATGAGACCATGGAGACTTGCAGCAAAACCGGCTTGAGCCCATTCTACACTCTCAATGAACCGCCAGCAATAAGTACTTTCACACAACTTTCATTAAGTCATCATTTGTCAATCTGCCTATTCATTATCACTTGATTTTTGCAGGCTGACTCCTAATTCTGGAATAATAAACTTCAAGAAAAACCAGCCAAAAAGACCAGGACCAAGACCAAGGCTCCCAAAAAGTCTAAGAAGTCAAATACTTCAGAGCTGTTTGACTTGGATGACAACAAGTTGGAGGTAGATCTTGAATCCCTTGGCTCTATTTTTGTTAATCTTATTGACATGGATCATTACCAGGATGATGCCGAGGCCAACCATGCAGATGGTAAAGAGGTAATTGTCCTTTCCTCCGGCTGAGAACCCTTGCCAGGACAGAAAATTCGTCAAGTGTGCCGGAAAGTAAGGTTTTCACACCCTTTAGCTTACTTGGATCCCAACTTTATTTTGAAGAAGCAGCAGCATAAAGCTCACCGCACAACCAGGAATAGTGGCGACGGGGTCCTCTCCTCCAGCTTGCCCAATACGCCGCCTCGTCGCAAGCACCAAGCAGAGGTTCAACAAATCTCCGGCTTAACTTTTCCAAAAGCAGGTCTTATTCGACAGCCTCTTAACCCTTCTGATTCAAACTACGAGGGCACCTCTCACTCTTCATATGGTGATTCCACTGGGACTCAGGTTCCCGTGTTCAAGAATGCTCCTAGGTGAGGATACTTAAGCCTATTTGTTTTAATGCTTTTCGCTCAATTGGTATACCAATCTCATCATATGTTTTTCTTTTAGTGCTATGGCCAAACACAACAAGGGACTTAAGGTGAATAAACCGGCTGAAGATCCCAAGCCTGTAGGCCCGGAAGAACAAATTATTTCTGAGCCTTTGCATCAAACTTCCGAAGCAGCAATGGATGATCCACCACCAAAAGAGCACCATGTCACTATGGACTCCCTGGATGTTGTCCCGGAGACTGCTAAACCACCCAATCCCGCTCAGTCGGCTCAAGAAACTTAAGATGTAATAGTTACTGGGACGGCTTATGCAGCTCCAGGCAACCCCACCGTTTTATCCAAGCACAGCGTCAAAGAAGAAATTCCAGCTGTTGTTAAGGGCAAGTGGAAACTGGACTTGGAAAGGTATGCCTAGTTCAATGCTCAAGAGATTCATTCTGGCTATTTAAATCGCCTTAACACCAGCCATGATTTTGGGGCCGACCTTGTCAACCTTATGAAGGAGCGCTTTGAGGTAAGCAGTGCAATCTTCTCCTCATACGCATATTTACACCAGCCGCCAAGTCTACTGGAGATGATAGAATTGAATATGATGTAGACTTTAGATAGCCTTGACAATCTTATATTCATATCATGGCATATTGTAATTGCATAATCAAAATCTCTAGCGCCCAAGGGTCAGCTTAAGCTGTCAAGCTAAGCCGGGACTTCAAATTGTAGTTTCCAACTTCGCGCATGTAGCCCCCAACGGCCGGCTAAAATTGACAAGTTGACCCGGAACTTTCACATACCAATGCTCAGTTTTGCACATGTAGCCCCCAAGGGCCGGCTTAAACTGATAAGTTAAGCCAGTACTTATCATCATAATCATGGATATAATCGAAATGTGTATCTCCCATGATTTGTTTGTAGTTGAAACAACTTTAGGCGGGTCACTGAAGAATTGTCTTCAAAAGAGCAATGTACATTAGCCCCTAAGTGCCAAGTATAATACTTGTATTGTGCTTGGGACATCAAATAAAATGGTCATCATAACCTCATATTGCTGCATAATCTCTGTATGTCATGGGTTGAATTGAGCATGAAAGAAAACCAAGTGGTGGATCTGTAGCAGAACCTCCAGACTCAGCAATCTGAGATTTCCATGGCCAAATAACAATTAAAAATCACTTTGGAAAATATTGAGAAGCTGAAAAAGGATTTCAGCACTGAGAGAGCCATCTGGGACACTAAGAAGGCAAATCTATTGAAGAGAGCGGAAGATTCTGAAGCTGCTCTTAAGCCGGTGACAGACGAATTGTCTGGCATAAAGCAGCAAATCAAACTTACGACATCTGCTATCTTTGGTAAGTAACATAGCATTTTCACCCTTATCATCAGTGTTTCTCAATCATTGGTCGGCTCATGAATATATTCGGCAACGCAGGTTCCAGAAGCTCCAAGATGGGTGATGATATGCGCATAAGGTAGAAAGCTGTATACACTCTTGTGGAGCAGATGTACACGAGAGAGTAGAGGATTTAAAATGATAAGCTTCCAGAGTCAGCGTCATCACTGCTTTGAGTCGGGCAAAAGCGTGGCAAGCTGAACTTGACCCAGAAGAATTAGTCACCGGCTGCCCGAGCTATATGGAAGACGGGTCTCCCTTTATAGATGACTTTACTCATATAGTGAGGGAGATGCGTCCCTTGCCAGCAAACTAGCTAAGGAGACTGATCTCTCCAAGTATCATCCAACTTATGATGCCGAGAATGCAAAAGTGAAACCACCGGTTCATGAAGCTGGAGATCTTATTCTGCCCACAAGTAAGCTCACCTTTCCTCCTGATATTGACCCGTCAACACTTATAGACAATGAAGCAGTTTCAAAGCTTTGACCGGGATCAATTGGGCCACATCTGACTTCCAGCCAACGAGTGAAGAAGAGGTGGAAGAACCGATGCAAGATAACCCGGAATCATCAGCATGCCAAGGACAGGATAGCTGACCATAGGGCCGACTTATCCTCCGCAGCATTGGATGATGTGTGTCGAAAACAATTATTCTTTTGGGCCACAAGACGCCTTGTAATAGGCTAGTTGAAAACAATGATCTGCCATGCCATCGTGCATGTTTATTCGCATAACAATTTGAATCACCAATCTGATGTTTGAAGATCTGCTGCTCATGCTGATAATATCATTAATCCATCTTGCAGGTCATTTTATTATATCCTCTGCACAACAGTGGATAACATGTGCCCTGGCAGTTTACCCCAGGGCGGGTCAGAATGCGCCATATAAAAATTGCTGGTGACTGTATAGTCCATAACCAAGGCAGGTTACCAAAAACCTCACATATTTATAGAATAAAAAAGTCATACCTATGAAATTTGTTCATGCTGCCGGCTTACCACACCACATGAAGCAAATGGTAACAACCCAAAGAAGCCTCAGAGTACGAAACTCCAAGTGCACAATCACATCATACTGGCGACCTATTGTCCAAAGCCAGACCGGGTTATCAATACTGCGGATACACTCAAATATGAGCCATAAAGATAAAGGCTACCTGGCCTAAATCTTTTTAAACCATATGTCAATACGGCACAAAAATACAAACCAAAACAACGCATCAAGTAAAATCAGAAAAGACAAGGCTTTCATAGGCTGCCAAACCTCAATATCAAGTGCTTTTCAAAGGGCCGCATAGCCACTGAGTTAACCCTTTATTCAAACATGTAAGCCGGGCCTCACATGACCAATCACCGTTTTAACTTTGACAAGTTCAGGGCCTGTATAAGATTGACTGTCAAGAGTACGGCGGGTCATTCGAGGATTACCTGTCTACAGTGGCAACCATACAAAGGCAGGATAACCCGGATTTTGGTGAATACACCTAGCGTCCAAGACGATCAAAAGGGTAATTAAGGCTATGTTCATTGAACAGGAAGCCCCCAAGTGACCTTAACCAATCCATCAAGGCAAGTTACCTATGTTTGAACTGCACATTATAGCAAGTTCTCTTTGGTAATCATTCAACTTGGGCAAAAAGTCCTAGTTGCTTTATAGCCCAGCATATAAGCCGGTTCAAAGGGTAATCATAGCTATGCTCAGTGAGCAGGAAGACCCCATGTATTTTGTAACAAGGCATGCAAGCTGGATCAAGAGGGTAATCATAGCTATGCTCAGTGAGCAGGAAGCCCCCAAGTGATCTTATGACGTAACAAATAAAGGCTCAAATACTCAGAAATGAAATGACAAAGGCCTCGAATTATCAAGGATGACATCATTATTATATTAATCATAATATATACTCACTGATTGAAATATGTACAACACAAGAGCCGGTGGCTCGGGTGTAATAAGGCCGAAGATGAGCAATATTCCACGGCCGACGGGTCTCCTCCTCCGACGTGCGTGAGTCCTTGTGGTCTCGAACATCGATAAGGTAGTATGATCCATTGTTCAGATTCTTGTTGACCACAAAAGGTCCTTCCCAAGGTGGTGATAACTTGTCCGTGTATGTGTGATCCTCGATGAGTCGGAGCACCAAATCACCTTCTTGAAAGGTGCGAGTTCTAACCCGGCAACTGTGATAACGACATAGATCTTGCTAGTAAATCACTGAACGAGCTGCTGCAAGGTCACGCTCTTCATCCAAGAGGTCAAGGTCATCCTGACGTGCTTTCTCGTTATCAGTTTCAACATAAGCCGCCACCCAGGGCGAGTCATGACGTATGTCACCGGGAAGAACCGCTTCTGCTCCATAAACCATGAAGAAAGGCATGTAACCCGTAGATCTGCTGGGAGTAGTGTTGATACTCCAAAGCACAGAGGGTAGCTCCTCAACCCAACAACCCAACGTCCTCTGCAAAGGGACCATATGGGGCTTGGTGCATCTTAAAATTTCTTAATTTGCCCTTTCAGCTTATCCACTGGACTGGGGGTGAGCCACAGATAAAACACCGAGACGAATATGCTCTTGTTGACAGAACTCTTTCATAGCACCCTTAGACCAATTAGTATCATTATCAGTGATGATACTATGAGGATATCCAAAATGAAAGATCGGCTTTTTGATGAATTGAACCATCGTCGCTGCATCACATTTGCTGACCAGCTCAGCCTCAATCCACTTTGTAAATTTGTCAACTGCCACCAAGAGGAGAGTCTTTTTAACTTTAGATCTTTTAAAAGGCCCAACCATATCCAGCCCCCAGACTACGAAGTAATTGGAATCATCCTCAATTCTTGAGCCGATACATGAGATCGTCCGGAAAATCGTCGACACGCATCACACTTACTAACCAGATCCTCTGCATCAGCATGAGCCATCAGCCAATAAAATCCATGACGAAAAGCCTTGTCCACGAGGGACTTAGAGCCATCATGATGGCCAGAGTCTCCTTCCTGAATCTCTCGTAGTATTTCATAGCCCTCCTGAGGAGAAATGAAACGTTGAAACACCCCTGTGACACTGCGTCGGTGCAACTCGCCATTGACAATACTCATCGACTTAAACCACCGGGTTATCTGCCTGGCCAGAGTTTCATCCTCAGGTAACTCGCCTCGGGTCATATAAGTCAAATGTGGCACTATCCAATCAGGAACAACATGAAGAGCCGCCACCAATTGTTTCTCCGGGTCATGGATAGCAAGATCATCCTCTGTAGGCAATTTAACCGAAGGATTATTCAAAATATCAAGGAAAACATTAGCTGGGACCGGCTTACGCTTAGAGTCGAGCCAGCTTAATGCATCAGCCGCCTCATTTTTCCTACGATCAACATGTTCCACCTCATAACCCTTGAAATGACCAGGAATTGCATGAACCGCCCGGCGATAAGCCGCCATTAGCCGGTCATTAGAATCCCAAGTTCCTGAAACTTGCTGAGCCACCAAATCCGAGTCGCCGAAACACCTCACCCAGCTTAGATTCATCTCTTTAGCCATCTGAAGACCATGGAGCAAGGCCTCATACTCAGCTGCATTTTTAGTACAAGGGAACATCAATCTTAAAACATAACAAAACTTATCACCTCGTGGGGAAGTCAAAATAACTTCAACCCCCATGCCTTCCAACTGCCTGGATCCATCAAAATGAATAGTCCAATAGGTGTTATCAGGCTTCTCCTTAGGTACCTGCAACTCTATCCAGTCATTGATAAAATCCACAAGTGCTTGAGACTTGATAGCTGTCCTAGGTACATACTTCAGACCATGGGGTCCAAGCTCAATGGCCCATTTAGCCAGCCGGCCTGTGCCTTCTCTGTTTTGAATAATATCTCCTAGGGGAGCAGAACCATAGTGATGGGATGACCACGAAAGTATTGCTTCAACTTGCGACTAGCCATGAACACTCCATAAACCAGCTTCTGCCAATGGGGGTATCTCTGTTTAGATTCAGTGAGTACCTCGCTGACGTAGTAAACCGGCCGCTGAACCGGATATTCCTTGCCTGACTCCTTTCTTTCCAGAACCACTGCTACATTGATAGCTCTGCTGTTGGCAGCCACATATAAAAGTAACGGCTCTTTATACATAGGAGCCGCAAGGACCAGCGGCTCAACCAATTGTTCAGTGCCTCAAATGCCTGATTAGAAGCATCATTCCAGACAAAGTGATTTGTATTCTTCATCATCTGGTACAAAGGGATAGCCTTCTCTCCCAGGAGGCTGATAACCTGGCTCAAAGCCACAATACGACCCGCCAAACGCTGGACATCATTAATACACGCCGGTTTAGCCAAGGAAGTGATAGCCTTGATTTTTTCTGGGTTATCTTCAATGCATCTCTCAGAAACTAAAAAGCCCAGTAGTTTACCCGTCGGAACACCGGAAACACACTTAGTCGGGTTAAGCATCGTTTTGTAGACACGAAAATTGTCAAAGGTCTCCTTCAGATAATCTAGCAAGGTTTGTTGGTGTTCTGGGACCGGGGTACCTAGACTTGCCTGCGTGTGGCCTAGGGCGTGGCTCACCATGCGGCCTGGTACGACCCAGCATCTTCAGCGACCACTCAAGACCCTCACGAGGGGCTGAGCCTCGCGAGGCAGACGACACAAGGCATCCCCTGGGGTGGCCTCACCAGGCCGGTTCGTGAGGATCGGAGATATCAAGGCAAGGGGCACCTCACGAGGTCCTCGTGACGTGAGCAGTGACGACCAAGGCCAGGAGGGTGCCAGGAGGCGCAGAGTGCCAGTTTCCCCTTTGGTGCTAAATGAGCAGGTGCATACGAAGAGTCCCGAGGCGTTAGGCAAAGGTTTCCATATCGGTGCAATGAGGCCAAGAACTGCAGGACAATAGGAGGAGGTCATCGTGGAGCCCACGGCAGCGTCACCACCAGAGCCTTTGGCAGGCAAAGACTACCTTTTGTCAGGATAGCTTGTACTGGCTGTCCCCCTTCAAATTTGGCCATTGTGGGATCCCTTCTCGCTCAATATTTGGGAAGAGGGCCCGAGCCACTACAAATAGGACTAGCCACCACCATTGGGATCACCTGATGAGAGAGGGAGTTGATCTCACCTAGAGTTGAGCAGATAGAAGGCCACACACCACCAGCTCACTCAAGCCCAAGAACTCCTCTCCTCAGGAGGCAGTTCATCCATGTACTAGTTCCTCCTCAGCCACCAATCCACTACACCACACTAGATTAGGGTATTACACCTCAACGATGGCCCGAACCTGTATAAATCTTGTGTCCCTTGTTCTTTGGATCTGACGAGCTAGGCCTAGGGTTGTTGAGTAGAGTAGCTAGGGCGGAAGGAGAGATCTTCATGCACACCCCAGAGTTCGAACCTTAAGGGTTTTGCCGGAACCCGAGATCCGACATTTGGCGTGCCAGGTAGGGGTGTGTTGAAACTTCCCTTCCGTCGATCAGTGCTCCATCGTTCCAGCAGTTCCATGGACGACGCTCGCAGAGCCCGTGCTGAGTGGCGGGCTGCCCTTGCTGCCCACGTCGCTGAGACTGCTCCTGCCGGCGGACCACCCTACTGTTCTCCATCACCTGCCGCCAATGCCGCCACCGGTCCGGCGCAGCATGAACAACAGGCATCATCCCTGCATCCCTCCATGCGGCGTGATGGACGCACCGCTACCCCGTCGCTGACTCCGGCGGTCTCTTCATCCCATGCTTGCCGCGGACCCGTGGACGCGCCGGTTGCGTTGCTCATGGCGTGTGAGCTCCTGCGCTACCACCCCTTCGACGACTTCTACAAAGAATGGCTAGACCGCATCACCGAGCTCGTCAGGGCCGCTGGGGGCTCCCCAGCGATGTCCCTCTCCCTGCCTCGTCCGCCTCCCCACGAGGACGACGAAGCCCAAGAAGCTCCACTGCTACCCCCGGGTCAAGGCGTTGTCCAAGACCCAAGGCACGTGGCCCCGGGGCGTGACCGCCCATGCGCGGAGCCAGTGCACAAAGAAGGAAGCTGCCAAGAGATCCAGCGGCCCCGCGGAGGAGCGCCCGCAATCCCTCCACTGCTGCGTCGAGACCGCGCGCCCCCCGCCGTGGTAGCGCGCGAGGACCGAAATCAAGTTCCACCTCCCCAACAAGCTCCGGTGTCGACAGCAGGCTCCAAGGCCCTCGCCCCCGAGCTCCGCAACGTCAACTGGCCTGGGAAGTTCAAGCTCGACCTGCCTCCACGCTACGAAGCCCCCCCGACCCTGTGGAGTTCCTGCAGCTCTACGAGCTGAGCATCGAAGCGTCCGGCGGCAACGAGAAGATCATGGCGAACTTGTTCCCCATGGCCCTCAAGGATGTCGCGCGCTCATGGCTCTTGAACTTGCCCGTTGGATCGATCTCCACCTGGAGTGAGATGCGCGAGCAGTTCATCGCCAACTTCCAGGGCACCCGAGACCGTCCCTCGGTCGCGGGTGACCTACAACTGGGTTTCCACCGACCCACGCGGCTACCGACCCAACCAGCTGGACAGGCTCCTGCGTGGCGACTCACAGATCTTCGTGGAGACCCGTTGTTGCGCCACCTCAGCTGCCTGTCTGCCTACATGGCACCTCAGGCACCGCTGGCCAGGGCGCGTGTCAACACGAGGAGAAGCGGCGACGGACAAGACGGACGTCTCCCCACGTCCCCGATAAAGCAAGGACGCCTAAGCTGGGCGCATTAAATGCACCTTGTCCTGTAATGCGAGGGATAACCTCGCATCACTGTACCCTTTCCACCTCCTGTGTGCCACTGTGGCAACCCCTTTTTCCTATAAAAGGAGGCCCGAGGCGACCAGGAGAAGGATTCGGCTTTTTAGAACTCCTCACGACTCTCTTGGAGCTCCTCGTTAGCTGAAGAACACCAACGTATAATCCACCAAAGCAGGAGTAGGGTTTTACGCATCTTTGCGGCCCGAACCTGGGTAAAGGAACCGTGTCCTGACCGGTAGATCCGCTCTTCTCTCAACCCCGCGCCCCGCAACCGTAGTAGGGATTCTTGTGATCCCATAGGTGTCGATCCAAATACCCCGACATCTTTGGCGCGCCAGGTAGGGGCGCGAGGTTGAAAGAATCGGCTATAGTGGTTAGTTCGGCGTTCCTACATCGTCATGGCGCCAAGAAGAAGACGACGATGGCGGTTGGCCAGTCGGAAGCTGGACTGCCCGTCCCGACGCGGGCGAACAGTGGACCAGTTGTGGAAAGGACTCGGGGCACTGCTCGCGAACACCAACGCCATCCCGACAGCTGGAGTTTGGGAGTTGGCGATGTTTGTGCGCCTGGTAACGGGCCACACACCGCCAGTTCCAAGGACGGAGCCCGACCCTCCGCGGGTGGCGTGGGGCCTTCCAGGGTCACGGCCGCATCACCCGAAGGCACGCAAGGGCCTCCAGAACTCCCACGCCGGCTCCAACAGCATGCTCTTCTCAAGTAGCGCGCGACGAACGGCGTCGTCACCCCGAAGATCCCGGGCGTCGCCATGGGAAGGGTCCCGAGCGCCACTCCCGGGACGTAGAAGACCTGCCCGCCCGCCGAAGCGCTGGTGGAGACGTTGGGCAACTGCGGGATCGTGATGGAGCTCCCCCTGACACGGTCAGGGGTCAAAGCGTGTCACGGTCCGCGCAGGTTTCACTTCCGTTGACACCAGCCGAAGCTTTGGCGCGCGTGTAGTTGCTCCTCGACTTTCCTCCCATTACGGGGAAACTCGACGAATGGAGAGCCAACATCCGAAGCCTTGTCACAGTCGCCAACAGGGATGACCTAAATCCAGCGGAGCTCCCAGGCCGACACTCCGATGGGGTCCCACGCACCGTGGGCGGGAGAGCTGGCAGCGCCATCGTTACGGTGCATTTGCCTCCTCCTCGCCCAGTGCCGCGTGCGTCGACCCGTCGAGACGTCGCGGGCGACGCCATCTCCATAGCATCGTCCGACCAGCGGACCCGTGGCGACCAGCGTCAAGTTCTTCAGGAGCGAGCTCATGAAGACGCCCGAACCACCATCGAGCGCCGGCGCAGGACGCTCCACCAGTCAGACAGGCGAGCAGGGCCTGCTGCGGACCGCCCAGCACCGGAAAGCCCTGGAGGTCTACCCTACGAGGTAGGTTGTCCAGCTTTCACCCGTGAGTTGCGGCAGTTCCAGTGGCCCTCTCACCGCACCTTCAAGCCCGACGTTGGCGAGCAGTACAACGGCAAGACCCACCCGTCGGAGTTCCTCAGCATCTGCACCATCGCGATGCAAGCTACCGGGGCTCGCGATGATAAGGTGCTTGCGAATTACTTTCTGTTGGCTCTTAAACCTAACGCCATGTCGTGGTTGATGCACTTGCCAGTAGACTCTATTTCCTCCTGGTCCGACTTGTGCCATGAGTTTGTTGGCGCCTTTACCGGAGGCCACCAAGCCCATGGCCAGGCAAGTGACCTACATGTCATACCCCAGAAGGAAGGCGAGACTCTGCGCAAGTACATACAGAGATTCAGCCGGGTACAGTACAATATCCCTGATGTTCACCCTGCCGACATCATCAGCGCGTTCCACCAGAACGTGCGCAACCGCAAGATGCGCGAAGAGCTGGCGATGACCAAGGTGAAGGATGCTGCGCACCTCTACGTTCTTGCCGACAAATGTGCCCGGGCTGAAGAGGGAAGGAAGTACCCCGGCGAAAGCGCCGGTGCGGAAACCGACTCCTTAGACGAGGATACTGCCGCTCCAGCGAAGAAGGGCCGGAACCGTAAAAGGAAGCGCAAAGGGAAGGCTGTGCTTGCCGTCGAGGGATCTGATGACACCGGCTCTGCCAAGAAAACCAAGGCAGGTGACCCTGGCAAAGAAATTGCCTGGTGTGTCGCCTGCCGAGCCTTGGCGGCTCCCGAGAAGCCAGGAAACTCCGGCAAGCGATACTGCAAGATCCATCGCACCAAGGGCCATGATCTCCAGGACTGCCACCAGGTTGAGCTCCTTGCTGAAAAGCAAAGGGCTGAATACAAGAGGCGGGACAAGGAGAAGGGACAAGACGGTGCTGAGGGATCCAGCAAGAAGCGCGACAGCCAAGCAGGCCGTCGCGGCAAGGAGAAACAACAGGAAAGGCCCGCCTGGGGCCGCAATAGAAGACCTGAAGATGACGATCACGAAGAGGACGATGAGTCCGGCGGCCAAGAGTTTTAGAGGGCTACAGACGCCATGTGCGTCGATGGTGGCGCCTTGCTGCATGCTTCTCACCGCCAGCTTAAACAGTGGGCGCGTGAGATTATTGCGGCAGAGCCATCCCCTGGTGCCCAAAAGCCGCTGAAATGGTCCAGCACACCTATCATCTTTGACGTCGAGGATCACCCTGATCGCACTACTGCGGTCGGGTGCTTGCCATTGTTGGTTTCACCGACAATACGCAAACTTAAGGTGACGAAGATGCTAGTCGATGGCGGGGCCGGTCTGAACCTACTTTCGCCCACCGTGATCGGGAAGCTGCAAGTCCCTGATGGAGACCTCGAGGAGACGGGCACGTTTCAGGGGGTCAGCCCAGGGAAGAGTCAACCGAACGGGAAAGTCACGTTGCCCGTGACTTTTGGGAGTGATCTGAACTACAGGACAGAGAGGATCGTGTTCGATGTTGCCAAGATCCCCCTGCCTTACAACGGGATCCTTGACCGCCCAGCACTGGCCAAGTTCATGGCAGCATCACACTATGCCTACAACACCCTGAAGATGCCAGGGCCCGTGATGATGATCACCATCCCCTCCGATAAAAAAGATGCGCTGATTTGCGCCGACCAATTGTACCAGCAAGCAGTTGCAGCAACTGCCGCTACTGGGGCCTTGCTCCTGCCACTAGAGCCCCGGGAGGGAAGAAGAAGAAGACCGGCGAGACATCGGGCGCCCACTCCGGCAAGCGCACCTCTTCGGAGTGCTGTGCTCCCGTCGAGGACGTGCCTGAGAGCTCCACCGGAAAGAAGAAGACCGGCGAGACCTCAGACACCCAGTCCGGCAAGTGCACCTCTTCGTACTGTCGCGCTCCCGTCGAGGACGTGCCAGAGAGCTCCACCGGCAGAAACAAGAGATCAAGGGCTACGCCTCCAGGAACCAAGAAGGTTTCTATCAAGGAGGATGGCACGGGAGGGGCTTTTACCATAAGCTTGGCCCTTGACAACAAATAGGAAGACGCGCTCGTCACCTTCCTGCGGGCGAATGTCGACGTGTTTGCCTGGCAAGCATCTAACATCCCCCGCGTTCCCAGGGAGGTGATTGAGCACCACCTTGCTGTCTGTCCTCATGCGCGACCCGTCAAGCAGAAGGTCAGGAAGCAAGCTTTGGAACGGCAAGAGTTCATCACCGAGGAGATCCGGAAACTGGAACCTGCGGGTTTGGTGAGAGGAGTGCTCCACCCAACGTGGTTGGCCAATCCAGTGGTAGTGCGCAAGGCGAATGGGAAGTGGAGGCTGTGTATTGATTACACAGATATCAATAAAGCTTGTCCTAAGGACCCCTTCCCGTTGCCGCGCATAGACCAGATTGTCGACTCCACGGCAGGGTGTGACCTGCTGTCATTCCTCGATGCCTACTCCGGCTACCACCAGATCTTCATGGCGAGAGAAGACGAAGAGAAGAAAACATTCATCACCCCATGTGGCACGTACTGTTTCATACGAATGCCTTTTGGGATGAAGAGTGCTGGCTCGACGTTTGCAAGGGCAGTCCAGATTGGTTTTGAACCCCAGCTCCATAGAAATATGGAGGCTTATATGGATGATATACTCGTCAAAATCAAGAACAAGGCAACCCTTGTACCAGATTTGCAAGAAACATTTGTGAACCTGCGCAAGATCAACCTCACGTTGAACCCTGAGAAGTGTATCTTCGGCGTTCCGTCTGGCAAGCTTCTCGGGTTCTTTGTGTCGCAGCATGGGATAGAAGCCAATCCGGACAAGATCAAAGCTATAGAGCAGATTGAAGCACCCAAACGGGTCAAGGATGTGCGTCGGCTTGCTGGCTGCGTTGCCGCCATGAGCAGATTCATTTCCAAGTCTGCCGAGCACACCCTCCCCTTTTTCAAGGTCTTGAAAAAGGCAGGACCAATGGAGTGGACACCGGAGGCCGAGACGGCATTACAAGATCTGAAGAGGTATCTTTCCTCCACGCCAATACTGGTTGCGCCTAGACCACAAGAACCGTTGCTGCTATACTTAGCGGCAACAAACCAGGTGGTCAGCGCCGCGCTAGTGGTGCAGAGAGAAATTGATGATGAGGTGATAGCAGCAACAGAGCCTGGTGCCACTGGTGCAGAAGCGACACAGCCGGTCGGAGTGCCGCCGAAGAAGACAATGACGCAGCACCCGGTCTACTTTGTTAGCTCCCTCTTGCAGGGGGCTAGATCAAGGTACTCCGGTGTGCAGAAATTGCTCTTCGGCCTTCTTATGGCCTCGAGGAAGCTGCATCACTACTTCCAGGCACACGAGATCACTGTCGTCACTCGCCTCCCTCTGCAACGGATATTGCACAATCCAGACGCGACGGGAAGGATTGTAGAGTGGGCGCTGGAGCTGTCCAGCTTTGGCCTCAAGTTTGAAAGCACCTCGACAATTCAGAGCCGAGTCCGGGCAGAGTTCGTTGCAGAATGGACCGCAACACCTGATGAAGAGGTCCAGAAAACTGCTCTCCCCAGCAAAGAGGCGAGTTGCAACTGGATCATGTACTTTGATGGGGTTTTCTCCTTACAGGGCGCCGGGGCTGGCGTACTGCTGGTCGCGCCCACTTGAGAGCACCTCAGGTACGTGGTCTAGATGCACTTCCCTAGGGAGGTATCAACGAACAACACTACCGAATACGAAGGGCTGCTTGCTGGTCTTAGGATCGCAGCGGACCTCGGAATCAAGAAGCTCATTGTTAGGGGCGACTCGCAGCTTGTCGTCAAACAAGTCAACAAGGATTACCAGAGCCCATTGATGAAGGCCTACGTCGATGAAGTGAGAAAGTTGGAAGAGCGCTTTGACGGTATACAGGCAGAGCACGTTCCCCGAGCGGAGAACTACATCGCCGATTACCTGTCAAAGCGTGCTGCCGTCAATCTACCTGTGGAACCAGGTACCTTCGTGCTTCAGCTTTCTCAGCCATCCGTTGATCCATCAACAGAGCAGAACAAGAGGAGGAAATCAGGGCCATGCAAGTACTTTCCCGCCGAGCTCCCCGGAGCCGCCGGCAAGGATGTTGCCGGGGACACTGAGCCCGCCACCGGAGGGCTAACTCCGGCGGAGCGTCAAGCTTTTGCCGTCGAGATAGCCACTCCATTGGCGGAGGAAATGCCTTTAGTCCTCGCTGTCGAGCCCCAGGCTCCAGCGTGGGCGCAGCATACCGTCCGATTCCTTCAGACTGGGGAACTTCCTGAGGAGCAGGAAGAAGCGGAGAAAGTAGCCCGTCGGTCTGATATGTACCAGTTCGTCGATGACGTCCTGTACAGAAGGAGACCGAACGGTGTCAAATTGAAGTGCATCCCTTGAGAGGAAGGACTGGAGCTGTTGGCGGAGATACAAGGAGGCATATGTGGATCCCACATAGGGTCGAGGGCCCTTGCCGGCAAGGCATTGCGGCAAGGCTTCTTCTGGCCCACTGCCCTCCAGGATGCGGCGGCGCTGGTCACCAGGTGTGAAGCGTGCCAATTCCATTCAAAGAAACTTCATCAACCAGCTCAAGCCCTTCAAACCATTCCTCTCTCCTGGCCCTTCTCGGTCTGGGGGCTCGACATACTGGGCCCTTTCCCCCGCGCCGTCGGGGGCTTTGAGTACTTGTACAACGCAATCGACAAGTTCACAAAGTGGCCAGAGGTGGAGGCAGTGAGGAAGGTCACAGCTCAGTCAGCTGTCAAGTTCTTCAAGGGACTAGTGTGCCGTTTTGGTGTACCCAACAGGATCATCACCGACAACGGCACGCAGTTTACGAGCCGCACCTTCATGCAATATACCCAAGACCTCGGCAGCAAGGTCTGTTTCGCTTCCGTTGCTCACCCCCGAAGCAATGGTCAAGCAGAGAGGGCAAATGCTAAAGTGCTGCGAGGATTAAGGACAAAGACCTTTGACAGGCTGCACAAGAGCGGGAAGCGCTGGATTGATGAATTGCCAACGGTTCTTTGGTCGATCAGAACGACGCCAAATCGAGCCACCGGCCAGATGCCCTTTGCCCTGATATACGGGGCAGAAGCAGTTCTCCCCACGGAACTCATATACGGGTCGCCTCGAGTGCTCGCTTATGATGAGCTTGAGCAAGAGCAATCGCGACAAGACGACGCAATGCTCCCTGAGGAAGATCGTCTTCGGGCGGCTGTGAGAGCAGCGCGCTACCAGCAAGCCTTGTGCCGCTACCATAGCCGCAAGGTTCATGCCCGAAGCTTTGAGGAAGGCGACCTTGTTCTCCGGCGCGTTCAATTGGCCAGGAATACGAACAAGTTGACGCCGAAGTGGGAAGGCCCTTATAGGGTAATACGAGTCACCAGGCCTGGCGCTGTCCGCCTGGAGACCGAGGATGCCGTTCCGGTGAGTAATTCCTGGAACATCGAGCATCTTCGCAAGTTTTACCCATAAGGCGTGGCTTGCCGTCCCCCCCGGCAAGCCACCCTTTTGTACGAGCCTTGCCGGCAAGGCATGTAACCCTTTGTACAAAGCCAGGCGTAGACCCTGAGCATAAATAAATGAAGCGCTCGCGCCCTAAGTTATAGCATGCATGCTGAGTCAAGTCCCGTCCTTGGTTAGGGTTGATAGTGCTTAGCAGCGGCTAACCCCTAGCTTAGAGGTCGAGTCTTTGTCTTTTCCTCTGTCTTCCTTGGTTTACAGGACGCGCAGACATCCTTGCCGAAGCCACTTGGAGGAAGGAAAGAAAAGCAGACCAGTGCCTAGGCCCCGGCAAGCCAGTGTTGCCGGAGGCTGCAAGGGCAAGAATTCGCCCACGGCAGACCAGGGTTGCCGGGGGCTGCAGCTTCAGATAAGTTTTTTTATCCCTTATCATGCATTCCATTATGGACTGAGGTATGTGAAACCTTGTTCTTTTCCTTAAGCTACCGTGCTCCCATAACTCTAGGCCCTAAGGCTCGTTCCTGGGACTAGGTTTGGTCGTAGTCGCGGCAGCAGAAGGATAAAACGAGGAGCCTGAGCCCGCTTCATCCCTGCCTCCGCCAAGGGCGTGAGAAAGGTTGAGCGAAGTAGGGAAACGGCAGGGCCTGTTGCCGGGCGAGAAAATGTTTATCTTAAGGATATCAGGGATTTATTCCCTGTTGTGGGTTTTTTACCTACGAACAAATGACCCGGCAAACATTCCTTTTTAATTAAAAACACTCCATTCAGGTACAGTCCATAGGGAATGAAAAACATGAATAAGGGGATTACAAGTTTTAAACTTAACAGGTGCCCGAAGGCTTACAGACTAAAAAGAGATAAGATGCCCGTAATGCCTTTCTTGTCCCTCTCCTCAGGAGGTAGGTCAAGGAGGCAAGAAGGGCAAAAGGGGCGCCTAGGCGAGCTACGGGTGGCAGAAGACACCGAGAAGGCATCTCGGCGGCCTCCCCAGGGCTGGACGGTGATGACGGCGCCGGAGGCAGAGCTCGAAGACGAGGCGGCAGGACGTCAGTAGGAGACGAAGGCGTCGGTGCCCGCGTACTCCGACATGACGACCTTGTCGCCCGCCTTCTTCCTCTTCCTCTTCCGCAGCCTCCCTACGCCAGCTGCCAAGTTGACGGTCCCGAGAAGTTCAAGGAGACGGCGACGCGGATGATGGGGTCGCCGGTGCCACCAGGAGCGGCGCCCGACACCTAGTCGGACCCGTCATCCTGCCGTCCCCCGCCCTCGTCGTCGCTGTCGCTGTCCTCCTCGTCACCCTCGTTCGAGGAGGAGTCTTTGTCATCAGAGGAGCTCTCCATGCAGCACCTCGCGCGAGTCCTGAGGTGCCCGAAGACCTTGATGGAGAGGTGGCCATCCCCCATCAACTTGAAGTGGAGGGTGAGCCCATCCGTCAGGCTGTGGATGCGAGCAAACCTCTTCCATCCTTGGCGAAGATACATCACATGAGGGGCAGGGAAGTCGACGCGGGCCGCGTGCCATTAATCCCACAACCCCTCATGTGCAGCCGCAGCGACTCCGGCGGGTTCACCTCCATATCCCGCGCAAACGGAGTCGGGAGACGAAGGCGACGGCGTGACGACCCCCGCATCCTAATGAAGAATTCACAGGGGTCATCTCCAACACGACCTTCCACTGGAGGAGGAGTTGCTGGCGAGGGCGAGGCCGGCGGGCCGCCCCGTCCTCCTCTTCCCCGAGTACCCCGGCCTCGCCCACGGCCCCGCCCCCTCCCTCTTCCCCTCGTAGTCGGTTCGGCCACCACGGGTGCAGGAGAAGGGGGGACGCGTTGTCGAGCAGCGATCCTCGCCGCCACCGTTGAGGAGCCGGGGTTTTCCTTCTTCATGGCGGACAGAAGAAAGGAGCAGAAGTTGAAGGATAAAGAAGATGGAGGAGTGCGGAGCGCCGTCCCCGCCCTTCGCCCTTTATAAAGGGGCGGGGCTGGAGCTCGACCGCCCCGCTCGGGCAATCAAGACGCAAAAGGCGAGAGGGGCTGGGACCGACCAGCCGCCCCAACCATCGACGGCTCGGTTTCCCGCCTCCACCGCTCCCCACCTCGAACGCATGGGAGGCACGTGGCAAACGCACAGGACCGAAGGGACGGGTGAGGCGACCTCTCCCGACCCCGTGATCGTAGGGAGTGGACGCCTAGCAGACCGCGCCTCGGCCCCATCCAGTCAGCGGGCCACGCCCCCACACCTCCCCCCGTTTATGGGGAAGGCGCGGGCCGCCTCCTTTCGCATTTACTGCGACGTGACGCATGCCTGTGGAAACCGCCCCACGCATGCCGCCCACGTCATGCACACCCCTCCACCACGCGTCGCGCGCGCGGGTCGTGGGAGGCGCAGCACGCGGAAATTTTACCACGGTGAAAACCACCCCGCCCGCCCGCGCACCGTTCTGGGCCTGGCCCAACAACGTGTCGATCTTATGTGTGGCCCAGGCCCGGGGGCTCCTGTCAGTGTACAAAAAGAGGGGTACACTTTTTGTACCCCTATGACTGTGCACGGGCAGTCTGAGCCACGGCGCCGCCGCACCAAGCATGGCGAGGGGGGCGAGCCGGGGAAAGACTGAAGCTCGATGGAGACTGGAGTGACAACAAGAACAAGACCACAAAGAGCAAAGGGACGAAGCGGCTCTCCCCGGCAAGATCCTTGCCGGGGCCAGCCCTGGCGGCCCCGGCAAGGCCCTTGCCAAGGCAGCTCGCCCCACGCCTACGGAGCGAATCACCCTTGAGTCCACCGCCCCCATAGGGCAAGGATTCGGGAAATATCCCCGTGGTGGCATGCAGATCTTTGTGAAGACACTCAAGATCAGATGCAGGTTAAGAAGACGACGACCCTTGGCGGGATCCCAGCCAAGGAGGACTACAAGGCCCCCGGCAAGCACCTTGTCGGGGATGACAGTAGGTGCCACGGCAAGACCCTTGCCGGGGCCCCCGGCAAGGCCCTTGCCGAGGACACCCACGAGGCCACCGTCAGGCCCGCCTCAACTGGGTTTCCACCGACCCACGCGGCTGCCGACCCAACCAGCTGGACAGGATCCTGCGTGGCGACCCACAGATCTTCGTGGAGACCCGCCTTTGCGCCACCTCAGCTGCCTGTCTGCCTACATGGCACCTCAGGCACCGCTGGCCAGGGAGTGTGTCAACACGAGGAGGAGCGGCGACGGACAAGACGGACGTCTCCCCCCGTCCCCGATAAAGCAAGGACACCTAAGCTGGGCGCATTAAATGCACCTTGTCCTATAATGCGAGGGATAACCTCGCATCACTGTACCCTTTCCACCTCCTGTGTGCCACTGTGGCAACCCCTTTTTCCTATAAAAGGAGGCCCGAGGCGACCAGGAGAAGGATTCCGCTTTTTAGAACTCCTCACGACTCTCTTGGAGCTCCTCGTTAGCCGAAGAACACCAACGTATAATCCACCAAAGCAGGAGTAGGGTTTTACGCATCTTTGCGGCCCGAACCTGGGTAAAGGAACCGTGTCCTGACCATTAGATCCGCGATTCTCTCAACCCCGCGCCCCGCAACCGTAGTAGGGATTCTTGTGATCCCATAGGTGTCGATTCAAATACCCCGACACATAGCGTCTTCCAACACCCCCAAAGACATGTTCTCGCGAAGGTCATCAACCCCTACCTTGCGGAGGTGTTGCATCATCCTCAAACCATGGAGTTACATGAGGGGGTGTTGCACATTCGCGATGTTGAGGGGCCAAGGAGGACCGAAAGCGTGGAGACAAGAATTGTAGCAATGGAGAAGCAAGTTTTCAAGTACCAAGGTATGGTGGAACGAGGACTCAACGCCAACCACATGATGATCTCGGAGCTCGCCAACAACCTCAAGATGGACTTAATGATCTTTGGGGAAGCTATCCCCAATCTTCAAGAGAAAATCGAACACCTCCAAGCCCAGATCTATGACCTGCAAAACTAAAACTGTGAGTATGAATATAGATTCAAGAAGATGAGTTTGGCTGCAGATTTGAGTATCCCGGAGACTCGATCATCCTTCGACGATGGTGAGCCCATGCCTTGGAAGGTGGACAACAAGCCTACATCATCAACAACTCCGTCATCACCACCTTTGAAGAAGGGGACATAATAATATGGGTATGGGCACTCCCCTTTGCAACTGCCAAGCTTGGGGAGTGACCTAGGTATCATATCACCATCACTCCTATCTTTACCGTTTTCTTATTCCGATCCTTTTGGTAGTATCTTGATCTAGTAGAATAAAGTTAGCATGATCTAGTTGTGAGCTTTTTATTTATGATCTTTACCCTTTGTAATCGAGTCCGTGAGCTTTATAATAAAGATTAGTGTTGAGTCAAGGGCTTGATTTCCTCACTTTGGGCATGATAAAAAGAAAGAAAACATAAGGAGTATCCAAGGGATCATATTGATCTTATGGGAAGTAATGACTTCACATATAAAGAGTATGATGAATAAAAGTTGTTGGGAGTTGACAAACATAGTTTTGGTCATCGTTGCAATTAATAGGAAGTAATAAAGAAAGAGAGGCTTCACATACAAATATACAATCTTGGACATCTTTTATGATTGTGAGCACTCATTAAAATATAACATGCTAAAGAGTTGATGTTGGATAAGGAAGAGGACATAATGGGTTATGTTTTCTTATATCTGAAATAAAGTATATTGTCATGGATCATCCAACATGTTGAGCTTGCCTTTCCTCCCCATGCTAGCCAAAACTCCTCGCACCAAGTAGAGATACTACTTATGCTTCCATACATCCTTAAACCTAGTTTTGCCATGAGAGTCCACCATACCTTCCTATGGATTGAGTAAGATCCTTCAAGTAAGTTGACATGTTGCAAACTCACTAAAAATATGTATGATTTATAAGTGTGGAGAAAATAAGCTTTATACAATCTTGTGATATGGAAGTAATAAAAGCGACGAACTACATAATAAAGGTCCATATCACAAGTGGCAATATAAAGTGACGTTCTTCTGTGCTAAGACTTTGTGCATCCAACCATAAAAACACATGACAATCTCTGCTTCCCTCTGTGAAGGGCCTATCTATTATTCTTGCCTTATAAGAATCAAGGTGAAATTCACCTTTCCTTTTCACATTTTATCCTTTGGCAAGCACATTGTGTTGGGAAGATCCTGACATATATACCCACTTGGATGTAAGCTTTCATGGTCTATTCCTGTTGACATTACCCTTGAGGTAAAAGGTTGGGAGGCAACACCATAATCCCATATCTTTCTCTGTGTCCGATTAAAACTCCATAACCATAAGTATTGCGTGAGTGTGAGCAATTGTGAAAGACTATATGATAGTTGACTATGTAGGCTTGCTGAAAAGCTCTTATATTGACTCTTTCTGATGTTACGATAAATTGCAATTGCTTGAATGACCGAGATTATAGATTATTGGTTTTCAATGAAGTTTATGATTCATGCTCGACATTGTGAATGAATTGTTACTTTAGCATAAGAATCATATGACAATATATATATATATATATATATATATATATATATATATATATATATATATATATATATATATATT
>LR738711.1:561190764-561313554 GCA_902687465.1 Secale cereale | reverse complement strand
CACGCGAAGACCATGACCAAGTCCAACCACCACAGCAAGCTCCGGTGTCGACATCAGGCTACAAGGCCCTCGCTCCCGAGCTGCGCAACGTCAATTGGCCCAGGAAGTTCAAGCCCGACCTGACTCCACGCTATGACGGGAGAAACCCTGCGAAAGTTTATCCAACGCTTCAACAGTGTCCGCGTCAAGATCCCCAAGGTCACGGATGAGGCCATCATTTCGGCGTTCTTAGATGGTGTCCGCGACGTCAAGGTGAAAGAAGATCTCGCCATCCACAAAGATCTGTGCACGTCCTTGGAGCTATTCAACCTCGCAACCAAGTGCGCCAGGGCCGAGGAGGGGCGCCTCTCGCTCATCGAGCTCCCCGCTGTTGAAACCGAAGACAAGAATGCCAAGAGCAAGGACGTAAAGCGCAAGGGAGCAGCAGTGTTAGCAGCTGAACCAGAAATGAAGCGCGGCCGCGACTACCCGGAGCCACCCAAGAACGGCCGAGCATTTTGCGTCTTCCACGACGTGCACAACCACAACACCCATGATTGTCAAGAGCTCACGGTCCTCCGCAAAGGACGCATCATCCAACGCCCCGAGCGCTGCAGCCGTGGCTACAGCCGCGGGGGAGGTCGGACCGTAGGATGCTGGGATGACCGTGGACCCCGCCAGGAGTGGCGTGATTAGCCTCGGGAGGACCGTTGGCATGGCCAGCTCCACGAGGACGCCTGGAGGGATCATCCCCGAGAGGACTGTCCTCAGGGCAGGGCCAGCCTACCACCTCTGCCACTGCCAAGGAGAAATGACGACCAGGACGAGGGGGCTGGGGGCTTCCAGTAATCATGTGCCATCGCTTGCTTCTTGGGCGGCGCACAGGCCCCAGCTTCTCAGCGCCTCTTCAAGCAGTTCGCCCGTGAAGTAAACACGGCTCTCCCCAAGCTCGAGGCTACCCATCCGCTTAGGTGGTCCAGGTGTCCCATCACCTTCAGTTCAGCAGACCAGCTCAAGTGCGCAGCTATGACTGGCGCCCTCCCGATGCTTTGCTCTCCCGTCATCAGCAACGTCCTAGTTACCAAGACCCTCATCGACGGTAGCGCAGGGCACAATATCCTGTCCATCGAGACATTCGACAGCCTCTAAGTACCCTACGATCAGCTACTGCCTACCAAGCCCTTCTCCGAAGTGATTGATGGCTCCACCACTCTTGTGGGGCAATTTCTCCTACCCGTAACCTTTAGCAAGCGTGACAACTACCACACTAAGCTCATCGACTTCGATGTCGCCCACATCCATCTCTCTTACAACGCCATCCTCGGGTATCTGGCCCTGGCCAAGTACATGGCAGTAACTTACCACGCCTACAATGTTCTCAAGATGCCTCGAAGCGGTGGCGTCATCACCATCGCCTGCGAGGAGAAATACGAAGTGTGCTCACTCGAGCGCGCTTACCAGGCGGCGGCAGTCGAGGATCCGGACAGCGACAACATCATCTACCCACCTGAGGTCGTTCCCAAGAAGAAGAAGCAGCTACTGGTCCTAGAGCCTCATGAGGACACATCACAGGGAGAGAGCACCACAGGGCCTCCTCCTCTCTCGCATAGGAAGGCGCGCCTGGCGCCCCTTTAGGCTAGGCTCGGGGCTCTCCTCTCGAGGGCCTCTGACCTAGCCAATGTCGAAGAGTGCTTCGTCGCACGCTTCCCTCCGGATGCCTCAAGGCGTGAGGCACCAAGCGCTCAGGATTTCATCAGCCATACCATCGAAGACCAACATGAGCCGAGAGCCATGCGAGGCGAGCGCCGCCCAGCTCCGCCAAGGGCAGCTGTCGGTCCGGGCTTAGGAGACAGGCTGGGCGTTTGTGTCAACGTCCCGACACTCAATAGGATCGCATCTCAGGAGCTCTACTGGCCTTCCCAGGTGGGCCGGTGCCAGGGTCCCCCTCACAGCTACGTGGGCATGCCCTTCGGCTTGCCGAACCAGGCGACCATGCACCAGCGCCACATGTGGGAGGTCCTGGCGGCTCACGAGGCCAGGCACAAGGAGATACAGTCGGAGTTGGACTCGGCCCTTTGCAAGATCGGGGGAGCCCCGGAGCCTCGCGAGGGGCCGGAGCCAGACATCACGTAAGGAGCAGCATCTTCATCGAGCACCTTCAGCTACACCAACACTACTTCAACAACTATGCCAGGTGACATATTTCGATTTCTGTTCAACTAGGAGCGCCCCTCGGGCAGCATTATTCCCAGGTCGCACGGGTCTGTCCCTGCGACGCGCATCCTTTTGCATCTCAGATCACCTTTTGGGGTGCCCCTCGGGCTGCATTATCCCCAGGCCGCACAGGTTCACCCTGTTGGCATGTACTTCCCTTGCATTTTACCAAAGCTAGTGCCATCATCCCTGTCGAGTTGCATTCGAATAATCTATTTGACCACCGTTCTCATGCCTTGAACATTATGGGCCCTAGCAAGCTCGCTTGCATCCGTCTTATGGCTTTGGGTTGGCACGGCGTCTGTGCTCGGGTCCGTCCCTGCAGCGTCGCCAAATCCAAGCGGCTAAGCTCTTGCACACGGGCCGGTCCCGTGTACGTCACCTCCTGTGGCCCTTGGTGCCTCGCCCAAGCTCGAGCCGGATGCCGGCAGTTGAGTCGGGGCGCATGGTACCATGTCCCGTAGCTCCGGGAGCTGCACGTCGGATGGCTTCCCGTAGGACATCCACGTGAGAAGACTAGGCACGGCGTCTGTGCTCGGGTCCGTCCCTGCAGCGCCGATAAATCCAACGGCTGATCTCTGTCTGACGGGCTGCCCCCGTTCACGTCACATCCTCGGGCCGTTGGTGGCCGGCCTTCTCATAGAGCGACCTTGAGGGATTCACCCGGTGCGGGCTGGCTAACGACCTTGCAGGATCATCTCGAGCGCTTCCACCCAAGACCAGGCGCAACCCGCCTTGAGGTAGGGCTTCATGAGTCCCGTGCTGGCTCACGGGTGCCTAGATACACCTCATATAAGCCCCACCGTGCTAGCCACGTGTCCGGGCAGGGCTGTATACGCCCGGGGGCTCTCCGCAGTAGGGAGTCCCCTCCCACGGTCCAGTGGAAGCACCATGCTCCGTGCTGGCTGACGACAAGGCCGAGGAGCAGCTATGCCCGCGCAAGAGCAGCAACACTATGCTCAGCGCTGGTGATAAACAACTGGGGGCGGCTTTACGGCCGCATTAACCTCAGGGAGCCCCTCGGCTCAGTGGCCAGTCCCATCGCGCTGCACTCCCTTCGGGAAGGTAGCGCGAGGGGGCTGGGCACGGGTGCTGCGTCCAGGTCACGCCTGGCGCAGGCCCCACCAGGCCCCTCAGGGCTGGTCGACGCGCAACCCTCCCGAGCGCAAGCCCAGCGAGGACAAGTATGGGGTCTATTTGTACGTCAAGGGGGGCCCATGGGCATCGTGACCCAAGGGCCTAACTGGTCCCATAGCCCCTCACCCCCTCGCCTTGTCCTGGTTTCCAGTCAAGGCCAGCGGCTGCTGAGGTATGCGCGGGCCGGGCCCTGCCGACGCAGAACATCAAGGCCTAAGTTCAGTACTCACTTCCCCCAGGGCTGTTCGCATGTCAAGGGGGACCTTTGGGCATCGTGACCCAAGGGCTTAACTGGTCTTATAGCCCCTCACTCCCTGGTCTTGTCCTGGTTTCCTGTCAAGGCCAATGGCGGCTAAGGTACGTACGGTCCGGGCCCTGCCGACGCAGAACACCAAAGCCCTGCTTAGCGCTCCTTGCTTGGGTATTGTTTGCATGTTAAGTGGGACTCCTGAGCATCGCGACTCAGGAGCCTAACTGGCCACGTAGCCCCTCACTCCCTGGCCTTGACCCATTGACCTGGGCAAGCCAGCTGGCGGCTAAGGTATGCGCGGAATCGGGCCCTGCCGATGTAGAATGATAAATAAGGAAAGAAGGGCGAATATCTAGCAATTATTACAAGCCAAACTGTCCTTCGAAGCATCAAAAGAAAGTTTATCACCTCCACGAGGCTCACTCATGTCGCAGGAGGATGAAGATAAAGGGGAGCGCCGTCACCAACCCGCAGGCCTTCCCCTCAGCCTTAGACGCTGCTGCCTGAGGAGACCTCCCCCCTAGCGGTGCCACCGTGCCCTGGCGAAGCGGTCTCGTCTGCGGCATCGGCGGCGCCACCGGCTGAAGGGGATGGGTGGACGATGAGGAACTCCTTCAGCAGGGCCTCCACATGGTCCTTCACAACTTCAGCGGCGCCCTCGTAGCCCTCCGCGTCCACAGGCTTGATCAGCGCCCCGAGATCAGCGTTGGGGTCACGAAGGTGCAGCTGGCTATGGACGTGCGTCAAGGCAGAAGAAGAAAGTACACGAGCTTACTCCGCCGCGGGGGGTTGATCTCGCGTACGACATCCTCGAGCACCAGGACAAGATAAGGAAGCAGCTGGGCAGGGCCTTCATCATCCGTCACCAGTGGCTTCTCCAAGCCCTTATCATATAGTGCCCCAAGAGCCTGGCGGTACATCACCTCAAGGGACTTGAAGGTCGTGCGGTCCTCGGCCAGGACCTCCACATTGGCCTCCAGCTGAACCTCCTTAGCTTCTGTCGCCCGCTTCAGCTCCTCCAGTCGGTCGCGTTCCGCAGACAGCTCCTTGGTCAACTGCTCCAGCTCGGCGTCACGGCTGGTCACGGCATCTTCTCGAGCCTTCATCATCTCCTCGTCTGCCTTGCACTTCCCACACAGGTCCCTCAGCTCGGTCTCCATTGACTAACATCGCTCCTAGGCGGTAAGAGCGTCTAGCAGTGCCACTTCGCGAACAGCCGCAGCCTGGTCAGCATCCCGCTTGTCCTCCGCAGAGGCTGCCACGGCCTGGCTCAGCGCGTCTTGCACAGACGCATTGGAACCCAGCCATCCGGAGACCAGCTCCAGGCGCCCAGCCACCAGACGACGATCAGCACCCTGAAGGTCATCCTGGAGCTGCTTCAGTGCCATGAAGGCCTCCTCCAAGGCGCTAGGTGAAGCAGGAGGGACGCGAGCTGGCGGCATGGTCACAGCAGGGGCTGTGGCGCGACCAAGATCTCCTGAGCCCTGGCGACCCCAGCGGTCAGAACTGGGATCATGACCTCAGCCTGAGGCATGACCTCTGGGCCCTGCGTCGACACCCTTGCACCAGAAGCTGAAGCTCCTTCACCGTCAGTCGACGCCAGAGGGGACGAGGCCAAGCCAGGCCGCGGGTCCTCTAGCGCAGCCGCCTCCCCCTTCGCCTTCTTTGGCGGCGCAGACCTACAAGCACGGGGCAAGATACTATGAATCAGCAATAAGATGAAGAACGAAGACAAAAACGGGCCAAGGCACTCACCGATCGACTACGATGACGCCCCGAGACCTCTTTAGGACCATGGGGCTCAATGGTCCCGTGGCCTGCGCCGCGGGAGCACGGGTCCCAGAGACAGGCGGCACAACAGTGACGCTTGGCGATGTCGTAGTTGGGGCGCCTCCTCAGTTTACTAGCGTCGACCTGCTCTTCGTTGGTACCCCTGCTGACGGCTTCTGCGGGGGAGTGTGCTTGGACCTCGTGACGGCACCGGCCGAGGGAGGCACCTCCTCCACCGGATGGTCATCGTCGTCATCATCGTCAGGCAGGGAGCGAAGATGTTCGGTCATACATGGGGGAGAGGACTCTCCCGTCCCCTCCGCGATGGTCTCCGAGTCACCTCCCTCGCTGGAATCTGCCGAAGACACCTCCACCGGCGCGGCCAGCATTTGAGCTTCAGGAGCCGCCGGAGGCACAAGCCCGCGCGCATCGAAGGTAGGCATGGAGGCCGCCACCGCTGCCCCATCCTGGCGGTGATACAGGGGAATAAAGGAAGCGAGCGAATACCCCAGGTCAGCCCCAACCAGAAGGCGGAGGGCTGCCTCAAGATGATCAGCAGACAGGGTGTCGCGGCGCAGCCGGAGGTTGTCCGAATCGTCTCCAAGCGTCCACAGGGGGCACGCGGGGGCCTGCAGCGGAGCCATGCGGCATGTCAGGAATTCCTTGACGACCATAGCCCCCATCAGCTTCGCCGCCTCGCGATCCTATGGCTTCAGGTCCGCGGCCATAAGGACCCATTTGTTCCTCAAGTTCTCGGCCTTCTTCCCGGCCTTCGAAATCGTGTTGGCCCCGTTCGCCGCGATGAAATGAGCACACCCTGAGCAATGGCCCTCCTTGGTTCGGAGGTAAGAGAAGTGGCGAAGCAGCGCCACAGACGGCATTATCCCCACAAATGCCTGACAGTAAAAGGTGAAAATGGATAGAAGGAGGACGAAAATTGGGATGCAGATGAAGGGCATGAAGCTTATAGTGGCCGAGGACGGAGAAAATAAAATCAAAGAAAGGGGGGACAAGCCCCGCAACAATACTACTCGAAAAGAAGGGGTAGAAGGTACTCTTGGAATCCTCCGGCGCGGCAGAGGCAGCTCAGACGGTGGTTTTCCCCTTCTCATTGGTACCCTTCGCCGTCAACAGGAGCACGGCGGCATGGTTTGCCTCTGAGAAGCTCGGCGATCGTAGGACCGGCTCGTACCAAGTAGATGAAACGGTGGCCTTCGACTTACCAGAGGCCATCGGCGCAGATTTGGAAGGAAGGCGGCAAGGATCTGGAACTTCGCGGAGGAGAGGACCAAGAAAGGGGATCTGGAGCAAGGCAAGGGCTAGCAATGAAGGCACAGCGGCACACACTTGCCTTTTGTCAGTTGCGCAGTTGCCGAAGCGACGTGGGTGCGCAGACGCCCACGTCCCATCAAGTGCCACGCGTCAAGCAAGGTCGCAGGCTTTGGGGGCCCACGGTGCTCCACACATGGCCCTTGGCTTCGCCGCGAAGCCAAGCACGAGCGCACCTTGGGCCCAGGGGCTACTGTTGGCGTTCTGGGAACGGGGGTACCCAGACTTGCCTGCCTGCAGCACAGAGCGTGGCTCACAAGGCAGCCTGGTACGGCCCAGCATCTTCAGCAACCACTCAGGACCCTCGCGAGGGGCCAAGCCTCGCGAGCGGATGACACAAGACATCCCCTGGGGCGGCCAAGCCAGGCCGGCTCGTGAGGATCGGAGATATCAAGGCGAGGGGCACCTCACGAGGTCCTCGTGACGTGAGCAGTGACGACCAATGCCAGGCGGGCGCCAGCGAGCGCAGAGTGTCAGTTTCCTCTTCGGTGCTAAAGGAATAGGTGCAGGCGCGGGGTCCCGAGGCGTCAGACAAAGGTTTCCATATTGGTGCAACGAGACCAAGACCAGCAGGACAGCATGACACATGTCATCGTGGAGCCCACGGCGGCGTCACCACCTGAGCCTTTGGCAGCGTAGACCACCTTTTGTCAGGATAGCTTGTACTAGATGTCCCCCTTCAAATTTGGCCATTGTGGGATTCCTTCCTGCTCAATATTTGGGAAGAGGACCCTGGCCACTATAAATAGGACTAGCCACCACCATTCATCTCATCTCAAGTTGATCAGATAGAAGGCCACACACCTCAAGCTCACCCGAGTGCAAGAACACCTCTCCTCAAGAGGCAGTTCATTCATGTACTAGTTCTTCCTCAGCCTACAAGGAAATCCACCACACCACACTGGATTCGGGTGTTACACCACAACGGTGGCCTGAACCAGTATAAATCTTGTGTCTCTTGTTCATCGGATCTGACAAGCTAGGCTTAGGGCTGTTGCGCAGACCACCTAGGGCGGAAGGAGAGATCTTCATGTGCACCCCAGAGTTCGAACCTTAAGGGTTTTGCCGGAACCCCACATCCGACAGACGCTGATTACTATTCTGTGTATTGGTATTAGCCACAAAATCTGAACCGCCATCCATCTGCTTGCGTTTACCATTATTGCCTTGCCTCGGCGCATTATGCTGTTGTCCTTTGGTGTTGCCATTCTTCTTTCCCTTGCCGGGTCCTTAGTACCATCAGAGTCAGCATACTTGACAAGAGTCGCCATGAGTTCTAGCATATCATTGCAGTGGCGCTTAAGCCGCCCCAGCTTCTGCTTAAGAGAAATAACAGTTGAAATCCGGCATACCCAGTGGGTTGTTGACTCGCCCTCACTCTCGACACAAGAGTCTAGGTCAAGAATTGACATAGGCTGCTTGCACGTGTCTTTGAAATTTTTGATAAAATGCAACTTAAACTCAGCCCACGACCTGGTGGAGTTAGGGGGCAATCCTTTCAGCCAAGTGTGCGCCAGCCCATCCAACATCATGGTAAAGTACTTAGCTCATGCAGCTTCACTAACACCTAAAATCTCCATGGCCATCTCATAACTCTCAATCCAAACCTCTGGGGGTTGATCCGCTGTGTAGTTAGGCACCTTGCTGGGGCCATTGAAATCCTAAGGCAAATGCTCATTGCATAGCGCCGACACTAAACATGGCACACCAAGGGGTTTAGAGGTCACTCCCGCCTCCACATACATCGTCGGGTAAGCCGGAGACTGCGGATGAGCCGCCAACTGATCCGCCAGCTCAGCCTCACGCCGCGCCCTGCCTTGGTCCACTAAGACTTGAGCATCATTACCAGCGCGCGGCGGGTCATGCCTACGAGGTTGGTTCTGGTGCTGCTCACTGCTTGAAACTGTTGGTGACTCAATATGCCTCCTATAACTCCGTCTTCGACGAGGAGCTGAATGAATCCGTTCACGGCTGTACGAATAAGCCACCTATTAAGCCACTGCTGTCTGGAGAAGCTCGTCGGCCCTCCGTATCTCCATTGCAGCTGGAGACTCGCCTTCAACAGGGATAGCCGCCAATGTGTTGCTACAACAACCATATTGACCAGAGGATTAGAGTAATGACCCAGAGTCGTCGGGACGTACTGAGGTGGAGTCAAATTCAAACGAGGCGGGTCCGCAGCTCGTGGATGAACCGGCACCCCGGTTGCGGGTGTCTCAACCACCCAATTTTCCACAGGCCGGTCACTGGTTCCTGCCCCAGGCGTGTTAAATAAGTTCCTAGCCTCAAACTCTATGGGTAGACGGGTCTGACGCCTCCTCCTCATGACAGCGTTTGAAGCGTTCTGATCCAACGTAAGCCCAAACGATTCTGCATGAATCCGTTGCGCCTGAGCGTCCAAAGCGGCTCGTTCTGTCGCCATCCTAGCGTTCTCAACATTAAATTCCTCCTTAGCCTGAGCTATCTCATCTTGTATTTTTGCAGTATCCGCCTTATCCTGTTCTTTATTTTCTGGTGTCACCTCCGCGGCTAATAAGGTCGCTAAAGCCTCCAAAAGCTTGGACAACACTTGAGCCGGTGGGCGTGCAGAGCCGCTAGCACTAGTTGTCATTGCAGCCATTGAATTGGAGGTCATAGACGCAGCAGTCGTCGGACCAAGCATCGATTATGTGCCAGCCATGAAGATCGCAAGCCTGTTCGGTGGCTCATAGGGGTCCGAAATGCTGTCACCATCGGAACAGCCCCCAAGCTTGTCGTCATGTAGCTGATACATTGAATCGGTCTCACCAGTCAAAAATTTGCCATCAGAGCAGATTACCGTCTCTCCCCTGGATACGGACCCTTCATCGTGATACGCTCCATGGATGAAAGCAACAAAGGCACGCTTGAGAGCGGCTCAAACCTTGGCGGGTCGGGCGCGTTGAGCCATCTCGATGATGTCATTGCAGGCGTCCAGCTCAGGCCCCGACTCACCAATCTTGTCGATGAATACATGAATTCCACCAATGGGAAACCGGTACCCGTACTCGATTGAGCCAGCCTTGGGACCCCAGCATGAATCATCGTAGAGCTTGCCGCGACGACTCTTGGTCATCTGGCCCATGGCATATCCCTTGATCCCTACGAAGCTTCCCTTCAAGAACTTGAAACCACCGTGCGCCAGCCCCACGATGGGCGCCAACTATCGTGGATTTGTGACGATAGATGCCCTAGGATTAGTACTTAGGTGTGGAGCCATGGCAACTCGGTTAGCTTGAAGGGGTTAAACAGGACAAGAGACACAAAGAGTTTTCTATCCTGGTTCAGCCCCTCAATGAGGTAAAAGCTTAATCCAGCTGGGGTTGTATTTCTCGAGTCTCAATAACCAGGGAGCGAATACACTTGGCCTAGCTCTCGAGCGATTGTTTCTTGAGTTAACCCACCGCCGGGTCACCCCTTTATATACAGGTTGATGCCCGGTGGCTTACAGAGTCCCGACCGGCTCATACACAACGTGTCCAGCTCGATTACCAACTATGCTTGCCTTACAAGTTTAAACATATGGTGGTTCACATCCGTGGGTCTCAAATCATCCCCGGGTCTTGGGCCTTCTGTAAGCTTTCTTTACGAACCACCGTCTTCACGTCATCTTGGGCTTCTTTATCTTAAACCGCCATTGGCATAACCCGGCCCCTCCTAGGCGGGTTATACCTAGTAGTTATATCCCTGACACTGACCCTTTTTAATTCTGCCCAGTCTGCCTTTGTAATTTGGGGGTATGCGGGGATTGGTTCCATGCCTTCACTTAAGTACTTCTTGTACAACACGTGCTTCTAGTTTCTCCAAGAATCCCTAGCCTTCTTCAGTGAAGCCCTACCAATAAATCCACACACACACACTCCTGAACCTCGTGCATGCTTTATCTGGTTTAGTTGGAGCCCAAGTATTTAAATCGATCCCGGTTACTTCATATACACCTTTAGGTTGGTGTGTGGGATTCCTTGGAGCATTCCTCCGTGTCCTGACCGGAAGGGCAATTGTTGCAGCTCTATCCCGTTCAAGATTACTTGATCCCTAACCATCTACTGAAGACCCAGGGTTGTCGGAATCAGATGAACATACATCGACTGAAGCATGAGTGTTGTCGCTGCTAATCGGCATCTACAGAGAACACATGTAAAACTCAAGAAAGGAGGATAAGCATAAAACTAACAACTTGGTTTCAAGCTATCTAAACATGTCATGCAATAATTTAGAAAATGTAGGGCTTATTTGTTAAGTTTGTGTGACTCGGGCGCCCGCGATCTATAAATCGGCAGTAACTTATTGGAACAAATACAACTTATATGTACTAGTTAGGAAGGTAGATAATGAACATGTATACGCTCTCCGTTATTTTATAGCCAATTTGGGAACATACGAAATGAGATAGGAAGAGGGACTGCGAGGAAATATGCCTCACCGCGATGGAGAGCAGTAACTAACATGCTTCTTAATGCAAACCTGGCCGGATCACAGGAGAGGCGAGGGTTACACGATCAATATGCTCGAGGGTGGCTGGCGAGGTGCGGGCAGCCGCGTGTTGGGAACGGTAGTGGAGGTAGGCTTGACGCCGAAGAGCGGGCACACGGCCGGGAGAGCACGCCGGCGTCGGAGAGGGTTCTGCTGTGGATCTGGGGGAGGGGGAACTGGCGATGGAGATTGGGTAGACTAGTTGAGTGAAACGCGGGCAGGCGGTGGGGGGTGTAGGCGGCCTAGGTGAAAAGGGTGAAAATATCCCCGATCACCACGCGGAAAGGACTATGCAAACGGTTGCCTCGAAGCGCTGTGTGCGCAAAGAGAATATTTCGTTTGAAATGAAGACGTACTAATTTCAAAATGAAGATGTGAGTCCATCTTTTCTCCTCTAAATTTTTCCCACGTTAAGCAATCACCATTATACCACGGGTTTGATTTGCTGGCGCATTTCAGGTCTCGTGTGATATATTTAAGACATTTTTTGGCATTTACCACGAATTTTGGCATCTAAATCAAATCCTAGCCAGACTGCATTTCCTGTCAAAAGGGATGAGGATTGTCTTTCGATCTAGGAGCATCCAATGGTGCAGACGTATGATCCATGGGGTTTGGGTTCCGGCCAACCAGAACGCACGACTCAGATCGAGTGCGCAGCAAGGGGGGCATCGACCACGATTTTGTAGGCGTATGGCTTTCGTGAGTGAACCGTGTGCTATTTGAAAACATTTACATGAACTAACAACATATTTTAGTTAGAATGAATACAAGAGTTCATCATGTCACCTATAAATTATTTTCCATGGTAAGAAATCACCATTGTACCCTTCGATTTTATCGTGCATTTGAGGTATTGTTTGCTATATTTGAGTCATTTGCTATAGTCGCAACTACACGTGGGTGATAGCTAGCAAGATCATTTGTGTGTCGCGTTGGGAGTTTTCATTCATAGTTCGAGAAACGGGAAAAAAATAAAATAGTTTGGCCGTAGGGTGCGGCCAGAAGCATATGTCTTGTCGGTATTCTAATTACAGGAAATGCATATAGAGTCCGAAAATAACAAAAATCGGTATGTCACCGTGGCGTCCTCTTAGGATCACATGGATTTTTATGGTAAAGATGGCACAGATTTTGATGCTCACACCTTCCAAATCGGTGCATCTCACAAGAAGGATCATAGTTTCCAAAAGGAGACGTGGCACTTCGGACTCCAATCGTCAGTGACTATATCGTTCTGCCTCGAATTTTTTTCACGGTAAACAATCACGTATATACCCTAGGTTTGATTTTCTGGCCCATTTCAGGTCTCGTTGCTATATTTAAGTCATTTTTTGCACTTACCTTGCATTTAGTGCATATAATTAAATTCGAAACTGTTCTACAACTACATCTGGGTGTTAGTTAGCAATGAAGGTGTACAAATCATTTGTGTGTAGCTTTGCGAGTTTTCATCCATTGTCTGAGAAACTAGGAGATGATACAAACATTCGGCCACGTGGTGTGGCCACTGGCGTAGGCCTAGTTGGTATTTTAATTACTGGGAATTCAGATGGAGTCCAGACATCATCAAAATCGGTGTGTACCCGTGGCGTGCTCTCACGATGTCAGGACCCCGATCCTAAGTCACACATGTCTAGCATGTAACACATCATATCACTTTGCGGCCTCACGCACGGTGTCCCCACGGGTGCCACCTTACCTGGCCCGGGACTGTTTGCGCATTTTGGCACACGTATATGATAGTGTCGCTAGCATCCATATGACAGAGAACCTGGGCCGACATAACTAGTTATAAATCAAAAGTGGCGCTAAATTATAGAGACATGCATACATGACCCAACAACGAACGTGTCGGTCATCAACGTATGAACTCAAGTCGTAGCAAGCTACAAGGACTTAAAGGAACAACACGTGACATTTCCCCTAAGGGACAGACACAGGAACGAAGAAGGACACATGCCGGCCAGCCTAAGTGTTCCGAAGCAGTAGCAAGCTACCAAGGCTCAGTGGAAGGACTAGGAGGCATTTCCCTGTAGGATAGGATACCAAGGGTAAACAACTAGGTGTCGGATCCCACACATAGCAATACATTACACGTACGCATAACATGCAAGTATGTGATGTACAACATGGCATCACAACATAACTCAACAACTCATATTGATAAAGGCCCAGAAGAGCCATCATAGCATTATTACAAGCAGTGGGCCTCATGACATAACTTACAAAGCATACAGGCAACAGAAGCATAACATGTCTGAGTACAGACAACTACAAAAGAAAAGGGCTGAGAAGCCTGACTATCTACAAGACCCTCCCAAGGGTACAATGTGACACCCCGAGACCGGTGCGCTAGCTGTCAGCCAGTTATTCGTCTTCGTTGCCTTGTCATCTCCTTGCGTGTGCATCTTGCCATGTCATCATGTGTGTTGCATCAGCATGTTTTCAAAACTTGCATCCATCCGAGTTCCCTCGTCCTCTCCGTTGTCAGTTCTGAGCCCAGACACACTTGCACGCGCCCGCGGTGTCTCTGAATATTTATTTTATAAGTGGCCGAAAAATGTTCTCGGAATGGGATGAAACTAGGCGTGTGGTCTTATTATAGTGTAGACAGGCCGCCTGCCAAATTTCATCGCATTCGGAGCTCGTTTGATAGCCCAACGAATATTTATAGCGGCACTAGTCGCCGGTTATTTCGTCGGACGTTTTCTGTCTCCGAAAACCTCCGCGGGCCTCTTTCCCTTCTCTCCTCTCAGCCCGAAGCCCCTCTAACACAGCCCACTAGTTCCCTCTAGGCCCAGCCTACTTCTCCTTCGCTCCGTTGCCGTTGGATCACAATCCGATGGCTCCGGAACGGTCAAAAACCCCCAAACCCTACCCTTTTGCTATATATAGCCCCTCTCTGTGCCATTTTTGGCCTTCTCCAACCCCCTCCTCCATTTCCGCAGCCACCCCCCACCTTCTGCCTCGTTTACCGCGCTCAGCCCCTACCCCGCCGCCACTTGTCGCCGTGCTAGCCACCAGCGCCGCCGAAACCGTCGCCCGCACCCAATGGGAGCGCGCCACACGTCCCAAGCCAAGGCCCCGCCGCCGAGGCCCACCTGGCCGAGATCTGCCGCCCCGCGGGCCCGACCGGGCCGACCCGCGTCGCCTCGCTCGCCCCTAGCTGGATCGAGGGGAGGAGCCCCTCGACCCCAAGCTCCTGCCGCCGGTCGTTGCTCGCCGACCCGCCGTTGACTCGAAGAACCGCGCAGCAGCCCGCCGCCCGATGCTCCTCCGGTGTCGTCCCCGCACCCCAGCCCCGCCGCGTCGGCCCCCTCCTTTGCCGGAGGATGAGCTCCCGCCGCCGGCTGTCCAGATCGCTCGGGAGGAGCCCGAACCCTCGCCACATTGACCTCGGGCCTGCGCACGGGCCCCGCCTCGGGCCTCCTCTGCCACTGTCGCGTGGGCCAGCCACTGGACAGTGTCCGGCCAGTCTTCGGACATGTCCGTTTCCTGAGGTTGCCCCTATTTCTGCTAAGTCCCTAAATTTTGCATATAATGTTGCATCTTTGACTAGTGATAACTTTGTGTGTACTTATTCAAATTGAGTGTATGATATGTCAAAATGATCGTGGTGATGTGCTCTACACTTTGTTCCATTGTGCCATGCTCATTTGAGTTCATCTAGATGCCCTAATCTCTGTTGTAAGAGTGCTACTTGTTATAAACTGCTGCTACTTGTTATTTTGTTGCCATGTTTGTGATATGATAACTTGGTGCATGTTTATCCAAATGATGCATATAATATGTCAAAATGTTCATCATGAGATACTCTACATGTTGGTTGCTATGGCATGATTGTTTGAGTTCATATTGCCATGTTTATCTATGTTGCAAAAGTGCAATTGGCTGTTATGTTCTGAAACTTGTTTCGAGATGCCTAGTTGAGGAGCTCGTTGCTATTGATGTGTTTGTCCCCATGTCACATGCCTAGATGTTTTAGAATCTCCATGAGGTGTTCTTTGATGTGGTGCATTTAACTTTCCATAATATGCCTTGTGTTGACTTAAACATGCTTGTAAACATGCCATGTTGTTATTACTGCTTTAACACTTAGTGAAATTTCAAAGTATGGAATCTGTCTTATCCTGATGCTATGTTTGCTTGATGTCCTAGGCAAATCCAAGTTAGTTTTGGGGCGGCCTTTGATCATTCCTTGTTGTATATGTTGTTTTCTATCCATTCATGTCCTCACTTGCTCATTTGGGTTGCTGTAGCTTATTTAATTCTTGCTCCCAAGTTGCTATAAAATATTGCTGTCAGGTTTTTATTGTCATGATCAAAATGTTGTAGCTTGTTGCTATTGATCCATGCCTCCTATGGAGATGCTCCAATGGAGTTGTTTGCTGTAGGATATGTCTACTTCATGTCCATGCTTCTTGTCACCATGTTTGAGTGCTGTAGAGTATATATTTCTTGCTCCAAAGTTGCTATGTGGCTGTTAACTTCAACTTGTTGTTATATCTTGTTTCATGTGTATCTTTTAGCCCGTTGCTCCGTTTTGGGTGTGCCTTATATGAAACTTGTGTGATTTCGCATGTAGAATCATAATATAATATTGTTTTCATGTTTGGAGTGAGTTTGCTTGATGTTTGGGGTGCTTCTTGCACCGTTACCATGTTTGACTTGTTTTGCTCATATCTTCTAGGTCGTAGCTCCGAATTAAACAAACTTTATATGAATCTTGACTAGAATTTCGTGAAGATCATCATGGTGCATGTTAAATTGCTGTTTAACAACTTTAACATAAAGTTTGTTCAGATCTGGACTAATTTCAAACTATGCATATGAGGACTTACCGGATTTGTACTATGTAGTTTCCGACCTCTTTTAAACTTGTTGACTTGTGTTGTTTTTGAGTGCTTCCTACCTTGCCATGTAATGCTTCCTGTATAGACTTGTCATGCATCATACCTTGCCATGTAATGCATCATATATAGACTTGTGTTGTTTTCCTGTGCTTCCTACCTTGCCATTTAATGCTTCCGGTATAGACTTGTCATGCATCATACCTTGCCATGTATTGCATCATATGTAGACTTGTGTTGTTTTCTGTGCTTCCTACCTTGCCATGTTTTGCTTCCTGTATAGACTTGTTGTGCATCCTGTGTAGACTTGTTTTGCATCATACTTGCTTGAGCTTATTGTCATGTTTCTTGTGTTGTTTTTCTGTGCTTCCTACCTTGCCATGTTTTGCTTCCTGTATAGACTTGATGTGCATCATATGTAGACTTGTCTTGCATCCTACTTGGTTGAGCATATTGTAATGTTCTTGTGTTGTGTGTTTACCGTGTTGCTTGCTTCTTCTCGTTAGTGCTTGTTCCGTTGCGATCGCGATGATTCGTTCGTCTACACGTGGTTCTTCTTCAAGGCTTCTTCTCCGTCTTCTTCGTGGATCCGTTCTTCTTCCTTGTGGGATCTCAGGCAAGATGACCATACCCTTGGATACCTTTACTATCATTGCCATGCTTAGTGTCTCGATGCTATCGTTATATGTTGCGCTACCCATCATTATTGTCAGCCTCTCCTTGTTGCCATGAAACCTCTAACCTTTGAAACCTTCCTAGCAAAACCATTGTTTGGCTATGATACCCGCTTGCTCAGCCCCTCTTATAGCGTTGTTAGTTGCAGGTGAAGATGAAGATCGTTCCAGGAGGGAACTTGTTGTTGGAATATCACAATATCTATTATTATTATTAACACACCTATATACTGGGCATGGGTGGAAGGCTTGGCCTTTTGCTCGGTGTTTTGTTCCACTCATGCCACCTTAGGCGCCGGTAAACCGGCATTATGTTCCTTGATTTTGCGTTCCTTACACGGTTGGGTATATGGGGACCCCTTGACACTTCGTCTTTGAATAAAACTCCTCCAGCAAGGCCCAACATTGGTTTTAATTTGCCTCATAATAATAACTTAATTAATTAATTAAATTCCATAAGGGGGACGCTCCTTGGAGATTCTTTTCTACATAGCAGGGGGGGCCAGTGCTGATGGTGTTGGTCCCAAACGGGGAGACTGCGGGGCCACCTTGGGGAAACCCGAGGGCTGGTTTTACTCGTAGGATCACCTATCCGGTTGTGGCCTGAGAATAGATACGCGCGGCTACTATCAGGGAGTCGGCACGCCGGGAGGTCTTGCTGGACTTGTTTTACCATTGTCGAAATGTCTTGTGCACCGAGATGCCGAGCCTGATCGGATTTCCCTAAGATAAGGGGTGATGATATTATATTTATCACTTCAGCTGATCGTGAGAGCTTGTGATGGGCTAAGTTGGGACACCCCTGCAGGGTTATGATCTTTCGAAAGCCGTGCCCGCGGTTATGTGGCAGATTGGAATTTGTTAATGTCCGGTTGTAGAAATCTTGACAGAGGATCCGAAGTAAAACACACAACTGTGTGAGTAACCGTGTGTCGGTGTACTAAAGTAGGGGTACCTTTAGTATCCCGAACTTGTGCACGTACAGTCGCAGATCCCCGCGGCAAGGCTTGCCGGGTGATCGCCAAGGTCCTTCGTGGTTCCTTTGGAGCCATTCAAGAACAAAGTATCCAAGCCAAGGAGAGAAGGCCCCGGCAAGAGGAGCTTGCCGGGAAGGCCACTCAAGGCACAAGACTACTCAAGGCACAAGACCCTGGCAAGAGGAGCTTGCTGGGAAGGCCAACCGAGGCATCTCAAAAACTTGCCGCGACGCGCCACGCGTCCCCGCAAGGCCCGGTGAGCGACAAGCTCCCGGAAGCGAGAAGATAGCGACCGCGGCAAGGCGCTTGCCGCGGCAAGCTTCCACTCAGTACCCGCGCTCCAGCGCATCCACCCACGTGTCGCTCTGGGACCCTTCCAGACGCACGTGGCGGGTAGCTGTGCAGCCAGGGGTACGCGGTGGCAAGCGGCGCTGACAAGGTTGCCGTCATGGCAAACGGTGGCGCCCCTGACGGTCTCTTTTTACACTGTTTGGGCGACGCGCGATGGGCATTTAATGCCCTTGTCCACTGCCGTTAGGGTTAGGTATAAAACACTGTACCAACTACCACTCTTTTTCCCTTTTTACCCTCAACTGCGTTGCCATCTGTCGGTGACCCCTTGAGCCTATAAAAGGAGGCCCATGCGCAACGTAGAGGGGGGTTAGACATTCTAACACTCTCACGCTCGGTCTTGTTAGCCGCTGAAGTGTATTGTAGCTTCCAGCGCTCCCGAGCCAAGAACTCAATACAAACCAAAGCAAGAGGGGTTTTACGCATCCGTGCGGCCCGAACCTGGGTAAACTGCTCGTGTGCCTCGCCTCGTTCTGCTCTTTGCGCGATCTCCGCCCCCTGCCGTACCGAGAAGGGGCTCCGTCCCCATAGGTGTTCGTGGGTGGATCAGTTTCCCCGACATCTTTGGCGCACCAGGTAGGGGGTGCGTCGAGATTGTGTGAATCTGATCCGGCCTGCACGCGAGCTAGATTTTCTTCATCATCTTCATCAACATGCCGCCGAAGAAGAAGGCTTCGGAGGCAGCTGGTCCATCCGCGTCGATACCGCCACCGCCGGAGCCAACGACTGGTGGGGTAGATGCTGGCGGAAGGATAGACGTCGACGAGGCAACTCACGGTGCGGCCAAGTCCAAGGACAAGGCTGCGATGCCTATCGGCGGCGTAGTCGACTCCCACAACGACCGGGCGCACTCTAAGACCTCGGCGTCCGTGCATGTACCGCGCCCATCTCAGGAGGCGCGGGACCGGCAGCGTCATGGTACCCACGGTACCATACGCTTGCTGAACCATGATCGAGCCGGCGGATCTCGGGATGCTCAAGACCAGCATGCACACCAACGTGCCGGCACGAGCAAGGCACGGTCGCCTGGACGGGGTGCTACTCCTTCTAACGTAGTTAGAAGTCCGAGCATATCCCGCTCCTCGCACCGTTCGCCACCGCTACCCGCCACTCCAGCAGAAGCTCTGGCACGAGCTCAACTGCTCCTAGACTTTCCTCCAGCGGCAGACAAGGCCGACGACTGGAGGGCCACCATTCAGAGTCTCATCGCCTTCGCCAACGGCGACACTCCACGGCAGCCAAGCACATCGCAGCCGCGGCAAGTCAGCCAGGCGCGGGCCGATGGCGACAAGACCGGTGGGGGTGCAACCATCGTGCACTCTCCGCCTCGAAGGCCAAGATCGCCGACTCGCCGGATCAACCTCGACAGCGACTCCATCACGTCGTCGGATCCACGAGCTCGTCGCGATCAGCGCCAAGTTCTTCAAGATCGACAGCAAGAAGACGCTCGCACTCGCATCGAGCGCAGAAGAGAAGCGCGACGTCAATCCGACTAGCGCGCTGGGGCCGCTGTCGACATGCATGCGCCAGGGGGACCAGGCGACTTGCCGTACACGGTAGGTTGTCCTGCGTTCACTCGTGAGCCGCGGCAAGTCCAGTGGCCCAGCATGAAGAATTTCAAGCCAGACGTACCAGAGAAGTACGACGACAAGACGCATCCGTCGGAGTTCCTCGGCATCTACACCATCGCGGTGCAAGCTGCTGGGGGGCGGGACGACAAGATCATTGCCAACTACTTCCCTCTGGTACTCAAACCCAACGTCAGGTCCTGGCTCATGCACTTGCCGGACAACTCCATTTCTTCTTGGGCGGATCTCTACCATCAGTTTGTCGGCGCCTTTACGGGCGGCCACAAACCTCATGGCCAACAGAGTGACCTTCACCTGCTCGCCCAGAAGGAAGGAGAACCCCTGCGCAAATACATCCAAAGATTCAGCCGTGTTCAACACAACATCCCAGACGTCCACCCTGCCGCGTTCATCAGCGCGTTCCATCAGAACGTGCGTAACCGCAGGATGAGGGAGGAGATGGCGATGTGCAAGATCAGGGACGTCAGTGAGCTGTATGCCCTGGCCGACAAGTGTGCACGTGCTGAGGAGGGGAGGAAACTCCCCGGAGAGGATACAGGAGCAGGAGGACCTGACAGTGAGGATGCTGCCCCGGTAAAGAAAAACCGGCGGCAGAACAACAGGAATAAGAAAAGCAAAGAGGTGCTAGTCGTTGAGCAGTCCGGCAAGGAAGGTGGCGCCAAGAAAGCCCAAGTTGGTAGCTCCAGCAAGGAGACTGCCGCATGCACCAACTGCCAGGCTATGGCGGCCGCCGACAAGCAGGACGGCACCGACAAGCAGTATTGCAAGATCCACCGCACCAAGGGCCATGATCTCCAGAACTGCAAGAGGGTCGAACAGCTCGTCGAGCAGCAGAAGGCTGAGTACGAGCGACGCGACAAGGAGAAGGCCCAAGGAGGTGATGGAGGATCCGGCAAGAAGCGGCCATTCAACGGCCGGGGAGGACGCCGCGGCAAGACCAATCAGCGGCAAGGAGACAGACCTCCCCGCGGCCGCGACAAGGATGAAGATGACGAAGACGACGAAGAAATGGATGATGTTGAGACCAGTGAGCAGGAGTTCCAGAAAGCCACAGAGGTCTTGTGCGTTGACGGTGGTGCTTCTCCGCATACTTCACACCGCCAACTCAAGCAGTGGGTGCGGAAAGTTAATGCAGCAGAACCACGTGTCGAATCGCGCAAGCTTCTGAACTGGTCCAGCAAGCCTATCATCTTTGATATTGAGGACCACCCTGATCGCACAACGGCGGTCGGGTGCTTGCCGATATTGGTTTCACCAACCATCCGCAACCTCAAGGTCACTAAGATGTTAGTTGACGGCGGGGCCGGCTTGAACATGATCTCCTCCACTGTGCTCCACAAACTCCAAATCCCTGACAGCGAGCTCGAAGAGACCGGCACGTTCCAAGGAATCAACCCGGGAAGGAGCAAGCCGAAGGGGAAGATCACGCTGCCAGTGACATTTGGCGGCGAGCTGAACTTCAGGACTGAGAGGGTCACGTTTGACGTTGCCGATTTCCCATTGCCTTACAATGGGATACTTGGCCGTCCAGCACTCGCCAAGTTCATGGTAGCCTCTCACTATGCATACAACATGCTGAAGTTGCCGGGCCCGATAAGCGTCATCTCTGTCCCTGGCGACAAGAAGGATGCCCTTATCTGCGCCGACAAGATCTACCGGGAAGTAGCAGCCGCAATAGATCGCAAGACACTTGCCGCTGAAGCTCCCGGGGGGAAGAAGGAGACCAAGTCCGGCAAGAGCTCTGGGGCCCACTCCGGCAAGCGCACCTCTTCGGAGTGCTGCGCTACCGTCGAGGACGCACCATCGAGCTCCACCGGCAAGTGTAAGAAGACGATGGCAGCTCCGCCAGAGACCAAGAAGGTGTCCGCCAAGGAGGATGGCGCTGGTGGTACTTTCACCATCAGTGCCACGCTTGATCCTAAATAGGAAAGCGCGCTCGTTGCTTTCCTGCGGGCGAACGTCGACGTGTTTGCATGGCAATCGTCTGACATCCCCGGTGTTCCTAGGAAAGTAATTGAGCACAAACTTGCCGTCTGTCCTCACGCGCGGCCCGTCAAGCAAAAAGTTAGGAAACAAGTAGTGGAGCGCCAAGAATTCGTCGCGGAAGAAATCAAGAAGTTGGAAGCAGCAGGCCTTGTCAAAGGAGTGCTCCATCCTACGTGGTTGGCCAATCCTGTAGTCGTGCATAAGGCAAACGAGAAATGGAGGCTTTGTATCGATTTCACCTATGTGAATAAAGCTTGTCCCAAAGACCCATTTCCCTTGACGCGCATTGACCAGATTGTTGACTCCACAGCCAGATGTGACCTGCTTTCATTTCTTGACGCATACTCAGGATACCATCAGATCTTCATGGCTGAAGAAGATGAGGAGAAGACATCATTCATTACTCCATGTGGCACTTACTGCTTCATACGGATGCCTTTCGGATTGAAGAATGCTGGTTCAACATTTGCAAGGGTGGTCCATACAGCTTTTGAGCCACAAATTCACAGAAATGTAGAAGCATACATGGATGACATAGTGGTCAAGAGCAAGGACAGGGCTACTCTGATCCAAGACTTAGACGAGACCTTTGCAAATCTGCGCAAGATCCAGCTCAAGCTCAACCCCGAGAAGTGTGTGTTTGGAGTCCCTTCCGGCAAGCTTCTCGGGTTCTTCATGTCTCATAGGGGAATTGAAGCCAACCCCGACAAGATCAAGGCCATTGAGCAGATTGAAGCACCCAAGCGCGTCAAGGATGTACGGAGTCTTGCCGGTTGCGTGGCTGCTCTCAGCATGTTTATCTCTAAGTCCGCTGAGCGCGCCCTGTCGTTTTTCAAAATTTTGAAAAAGGCAGGTCCAATGAAATGGACTCCGGAAGCGGAGGCTGCACTACAAGACTTGAAGGGATACCTGTCCTCCACTCCAATACTTGGCGCACCTAAGCCACAAGAGAAGTTGCTGCTGTACCTAGCGGCAACCAATCAAGTGGTTAGTGCTGCGTTAGTAGCGGAGAGGGAGGCAGATGATGAGCCAGCAACCGCGGCAAGCAAATCCAGCGACAAGCAGGGGGCTTCCCCGACAAGCTCTGGTCCCGACAAAGATGGATCTGCGCAGGCGTGCGAAGAGATACGGAAGAAAATGGTGTAGCGCCCAGTTTACTTTGTCAGTTCCCTTCTGCAGGGGGCTAGGTCGAGGTACTCTGGTGTGCAGAAGCTGCTTTTCCGCCTTCTCATGGCCTTGAGAAAGCTGCGCCATTACTTCCAAGCACACGAGACAACAGTTGTCACTCACTTTCCGCTGAAGAGGATACTGCATAATCCAGAAGCGACAGGCAGGATTGTTGAGTGGGCACTGGAACTGTCAAGCTTTGGCCTCAAGTTTGAAAGCACTTCAACTATCCAAAGCAGAGCATTGGCAGAATTCATAGCAGAGTGGACACCAACACCAGATGAAGAAATTCCAGAAACGAGCATCCCCGTCAAAGAAGCAAGCAAAGAGTGGCTGATGTACTTTGATGGTGCTTTCTCGCTGCAAGGCGCCGGTGCTGGCGTGCTGCTTGTCGCACCCACCGGAGAGAACCTCAAGTACGTGGTCCAGATGCACTTTCCCAAGGAGCAAGCAACAAACAATACTGCAGAGTATGAAGGTTTGCTTGCCCGTCTCAGGATCGCGGCTGACCTTGGGATCAAGAAGCTAATTGTCAGGGGTGACTCACAGCTTGTCGTCCGCCAAGTGAACAAGAATTACCAGAGTCCGTGGATGGAAGCTTACGTCGATGAAGTGAGAAAGCTTGAAGAGCACTTTGACGGCCTACAGATGGAGCATGTACCAAGAGCTCAGAACGACATCGCCGATGGCCTGTCAAAGTGCGCCGCACTTAAGTTACCTGTGGAACCAGGGACCTTTGTGCTCAAGCTGACTCAACCGTCCGTAACACCATCAACTGGACAGAGCAAGAAAAGGAAGTTGATTTCTGGTGACTATTTTCCGGCAGAGCTTCCCGAAGCCACCGCCAAGAAAGTCCCCAAGGTCAACACCAAGAATGCTAAGGAGCAGTCTGCTCCGGCGAGCCCTAGGGTTTGTTCCGTTGAAGCAAACGCTCCGGACAAGTTTTGCGCCGGCAAGCTTGCCGGGGAACATCAAGCTCCGGCTGAGCCGCAAGGCCTCGCCGTAGAAGCGGATGTTCCCGCAGCAGCAGATGTGCCTTTAGTCCTTGCTGTCGAGCCACAGGCTCCAGCATGGGCGCAGCAGATTGTCCGTTTCCTTCAAACAGGAGAATTTCCCGAAGAACATGGAGAGGCAGAGATAGTAGCCCGATAGTCAAGTATGTACCAGTTTGTTGACAACACACTATACAGAAGAAGACTCAACGGCGTGAAATTGAAGTGTATTCCCCGGGAAGATTGTAGGATCGAAAGTAGGTCTAGAGGGGGGGTGATTAGACTACTTGACAATATAAAAAATCTGCCTTTAGATCATGCAATGTTTCTGGCAGTTTCACAATTAAGACCAATTCAAGTAACACCCTACACATGCAATTCTAGAGTATATGCAGCGGAAAGTAAATTGCACATGTAAAAAGGAGGTGGAGAAGATCAAACGCAGTTTGGTGACACGGAGATTTTTGTCGTGGTTCCGATAGGTGGTGCTATCGTACATCCACGTTGATGGAGACTTCAACCCACGGAGGGTAACGGCTGCGCGAGTCCACGGAGGGCTCCACCCACGAAGGGTCCACGAAGAAGCAACCTTGTCTATTCCATCACGGCCTACGCCCACGGAGGACTAGCCTTACTCGGGGTAGATCTTCACGAAGTAGGCGATCTCCTTGCCCTTACAAACTTCTTGGTTCAACTCCACATCTCAACGACGGAGGCTCCCAAGCGACAGCTAACCAATCTAGGAGGCACCACCCCCCAAAAGGTAATAGACGGTGTTGATGATGATGAACTCCTTGCTCTTGTGCTTCAAGTGATAATCTCCCCAACACTCAACTCTCCTCACTGATATGGCTGTGGTGGAAGAAAGATTTGAGTGGAAAGCAACTTGGGAAGGCTAGAGATCAAGTTTCATATGGTAGGAATGGAATGGCTTGATCTCAACACAAGGGTAGGTGGTTCACTTCTCAGAAAGTGTATGGTAGAAGTGGTGGTACTTTCTGATGGCTCTCTTCACGAATGAGGAGGGGGTGGAGGGGTATATATAGCCTCCACACAAAATCCAACCGTTACACACACATTTGACCAATCTCGGTGAGACCGAAGTGAAAACTCGGTCAGACCGAAAGTTCAAATATAGTGAACGTTGGGATTTTCGGTGGGACCGAAAATACCATCTCGGTTTGTCCGAAGTGAGTCAAAGGTTAGGGTTTGCCATCTCGGTGTGACCGAAAACAACAACTCGGATATTCCGAAATGCTGTCATTTGGTTACAGAAGGTTGGCAGAACATTTTCGGTGAGACCGAGACTCAGAATCGGATGGACCGAAAAGTTAGGGTTTAGGGAAATAACTGAAGTGGTTCATCTCGGTGGGACTGAGTTTGCAGAATCGGTTTGTCCGAGATTACTTATGAGTGTGTTGTAAAGTGAAGAGTGCTGATAGTTGAGGGAGCTAGATCACCAAGCACTTGAGCAACAAGAACATTAACACAACCTCATCCCCTTTTAATAGTATTGGCTTTTCCTATGGACTCAATGTGATCTTTGATCACTAAACCAAAAATGGAGTCTTGAGCTTTTGCCAATGCTTGTCTTAGCATTTTGAGGGGTCCACTTCTTCAGACATTTCCATACCCATATCATCGAACTTTTCTGAAATGATTCTCAAGAGAATATTAGTTCAATGATATATATGTTGTTATTAATTACCAAAACCACCCGGGGATTAGTTGCACTTTCAGAATCCTTGGTGTTGTAGTTGAGCTTGACGAAGTAGAACTTGATGTGTCCTTGGGAACCCACTTGACCATGGCTTGAGGTGCTTCAATGAATGCATCAATCTCCTCTTGAAGCTTGTCCTTGGCCTTTAGCTTGTGGTCTTGTGGTGGAAGGTCATCTTGAGCTTGTTCCACATTGGAAGAAGTAGGATCATACTTCTCCTTTTGTGAAACAAACTGTGGAGTAGGGTATTGACCTTCTTCCCACTCAACACCTTCGGCGTTGAACTTTCGCTCAAAACCAATCCCTTGATTCTTCCGGTGTCTTCCTTGTTTGCGAACAATCTCCTCAAAGTTCTTGCTTCCGGCAAGACTCTTGTAGACACCTTTCTCTATGATTTCCTTCAATAAGCTATTTTCTTGCTCAAGTGTAACTTGGCTTGAAACATTGTTAGTGGAATCAAGAGAACTACTAGAAGCAACAAAATTGGATTTAACATTGTTATTGTTACTACTAGAGGAAGAATTTTTCTTATGCTTGTCATGCTTAGTCTTAATAGGTGGCAAGAAATTAGACAAGAGAAGTCGTTTGGCAAGATATGAAGAACTCTTCTTTCGAAGATCGTCATTGATCGCTTTTAGAAACTCATGTTCTTGCTCTAGAGTGAGCTTCTCGAAGCGTAGCTTCTCATGAGATCTTAGGAGCTCTCTATGATCTTCTTGAGTTGTTTCATGAGCTAACTTAAGAGTGTTTAGTTCTTTAGTTAGACGCTCAATCTCCTTCATAGCATTGTCATTCGACTCTTCTCGACTATAAAGACTACTAGCATTTTCATCATTACTAAGCTCACTAGATTTATCATGCAAGAGCTCATCTTCACCAAGCAAGTCATCCTCATCACTATCAAAGTCAATGAATTCAGGGTGTGTTACCTTGGGGCCTTTAGCCATGAAGCATATTCCAATTCCCTCATTTGGTGAATCAAATAAGTCGTAGGAGTTGGAGTTGGAGGATACGAGTGCAAGTCCGGCAACACCTTCATCTTGACTGTAGTCGGAGTCGGAGTGATAGCTTCCATCGGATTGATTGTCGGAGTCGGAGCCGGAGACCCATTCACCTACATGAGCTTGATGTCTTCTTCTTGTGTAGCTTCTTGATGACTTGTCTTTCCTCTCCGAATCCTTGCTTCTCCGAGAGGGTCTTCGTTCATAACGATCATCTCTACTCCTTCTCTCTCTCCGAGGTGACTCATCTCTTGCTCTTCTTCTTGGAGATTCTTCTCTTCTCTTGTGGGGAGCCGTACACTCATTTGAGAAGTGTCCGGGTCTTCCACAATTGTAGCAGTTTCGATCATGACTAGAAGATCTCCTTTCATCATATGATCTAGACTTTGAGCTTCTTTCTTTGCCTCTATTCTTGTAGAACTTGTTGAAGTTCTTGACCATTAGGCTTATCTCTTCATTGGAAATTAGCTTGTCACTTGAGGTAGTAGGAGCATCACTTGTAGCTTTGTAAGCACCACTTGACTTATTGTGAAGCTCTTCCTTATCCTTAAGTGTCATCTCATGAGCAACAATTCTTCCAATGACTTCAGTTGGCTTGAGGGTCTTGTAGTTTGGCATCAATTGGATCAAAGTGCACACGGTGTCATACTTTCCATCCAAAGCTCTGAGAATCTTCTTAATGATGAATCGGTCGGTCATTTCTTCGCTTCCTAAGCCGGCAATCTCATTTGTGATGAGAGCAAGCCTAGAGTACATTTCAGCGACTCCTTCACCATCCTTCATCTTGAACTTGTCAAGTTGACCTTGAAGAATATCTAGCTTTGATTCCTTCACAGATTCAGTACCTTCGTGCATTTCAACCAAAGTATCCCAAATCTCTTTAGCATTCTCAAGACGGCTGATTTTGTTGAACTCTTCGGGACACAAAGCATTGAAGAGAATATCACAAGCTTGAGCATTGTTTTGCAACATCCGCAACTCTTCCGGTGTAGCTTCGCGATCCGGAACTTTTCCTTCTTCAAAGAAATCACCTTGCATACCAACACAAATAATGCCCCATGCGGCTGGGTTATGACCAAGAATATGCATTTTCATTTTATGCTTCCAACTAGCAAAATTTGTACCATCAAAGTAAGGACCTCTACGATAATTACCCTCACTAGACGCCATACTCTCCTAGGTTGTGAAACCAAGCTTATGGAGTCCAATGCAATGGAAACCAAAACAATGGAGACCAAAGCTCTGATACCACTTGTAGGATCGAAAGTAGGTCTAGAGGGGGGGTGATTAGACTACTTGACAATATAAAAAATCTGCCTTTGGATCATGCAATGTTTTTGGCAGTTTCACAATTAAGATCAATTCAAGTATCACCCTACACATGCAATTCTAGAGTAATAGCAGCGGAAAGTAAATTGCATATGTAAAAGAGAGGTGGAGAAGATCAAACGCAGTTTGGTGACACGAAGATTTTTGTCGTGGTTCCGATAGGTGGTGCTATCGTACATCCACGTTGATGGAGACTTCAACCCACGGAGGGTAACGGCTGCGCGAGTCCACGGAGGGCTCCACCCACGAAGGGTCCACGAAGAAGCAACCTTGTCTATTCCATCACGGCCTACGCCCACGGAGGACTAGCCTTACTCGGGGTAGATCTTCACGAAGTAGGCGATCTCCTTGCCCTTACAAACTTCTTGGTTCAACTCCACATCTCAACGACGGAGGCTCCCAAGCGACACCTAACCAAGCTAGGAGGCACCACCCCCCAAAAGGTAATAGACGGTGTTGATGATGATGAACTCCTTGCTCTTGTGCTTCAAGTGATAATCTCCCCAACACTCAACTCTCCTCACTGATATGGCTGTGGTGGAAGAAAGATTTGAGTGGAAAGCAACTTGGGAAGGCTAGAGATCAAGTTTCATATGGTAGGAATGGAATGGCTTGATCTCAACACAAGGGTAGGTGGTTCACTTCTCAGAAAGTGTATGGTAGAAGTGGTGGTACTTTCTGATGGCTCTCCTCATGAATGAGGAGGGGGTGGAGGGGTATATATAGCCTCCACACAAAATCCAACCGTTACACACACATTTGACCAATCTCGGTGAGACCGAAGTGAAAACTCGGTCAGACCGAAAGTTCAAATATAGTGAACGTTGGGATTTTCGGTGGGACCGAAAATACCATCTCGGTTTGTCCGAAGTGAGTCAAAGGTTAGGGTTTGCCGTCTCGGTGTGACCGAAAACAACAACTCGGATATTCCGAAATGCTGTCATTTGGTTACAGAAGGTTGGCAGAACATTTTCGGTGAGACCGAGACTCAGAATCGGATGGACCGAAAAGTTAGGGTTTAGGGAAAGAACTGAAGTGGTTCATCTCGGTGGGACTGAGTTTGCAGAATCGGTTTGTCCGAGATTACTTATGAGTGTGTTGTGAAGTGAAGAGTGCTGATAGTTGAGGGAGCTAGATCACCAAGCACTTGAGCAACAAGAACATTAACACAACCTCATCCCCTTTTAATAGTATTGGCTTTTCCTATGGACTCAATGTGATCTTTGATCACTAAACCAAAAATGGAGTCTTGAGCTTTTGCCAATGCTTGTCTTAGCATTTTGAGGGGTCCACTTCTTCAGACATTTCCATACCCATATCATCGAACTTTTCTGAAATGATTCTCAAGAGAATATTAGTTCAATGATATATATGTTGTTATTAATTACCAAAACCACCCGGGGATTAGTTGCACTTTCAATCTCCCCCTTTTTGGTAATTGATGACAACATATAGATCAAAGCTTCGACAAAGGATATAATCAAAGAATAATATCGTTGCTTTGAGAAGTATGTGATAAACAAGAGCTCCCCCTAAATTTGTGCATTATTTGAAATTTGCGTTTGAATGCAAATGCACAATCGATTAGGATTATGGGTCACTCTTCCATGTCACATACATCTTGGTGGAGCGCACAAAATGATAAGAATGAGTAACATACACTCAATCACCAAGACAAGAGTAAATAGCCATACAATGAGAAATAGCATATGATAAGCAATAAGCACACATTAAGGCATAGTATGACTGAGCACTCATTAAGGTAGCATCAAACGTAGTAGCAAGCACACATAAAGTATCTGGAACCAAAAGAAACCAATGTATCTCAAGGAAAACCGGCAAAAGAACGAAAAGACGACAGAGCACTCTCTCTCTCGAAGCCCTATGATCTATAACAATTTCTCCCCCTTTGGCAACAAGTTACCAAAAAGTTCGAAAAGGTATAGAGCTAAACGTCACTGCGGGCTCTGCTGGCGGCTCCCGTCTGGGTAGATGTCGGTGTAGAGATAGCTGCATCTGCGAAGACCTCTGCTGATGTCTGCGGTGGAGGAGTGGATGCTGGAGCTGAAGGAACTGCTGGAGCTGTAGCTGGTGCTGAAGTGGTAGCCCTGGAGTCTGTCACTGGGATAGCTGCAGATCTGGATCCTCTGGGAACCTGAGCAGTCTGGCGATGAGAGTCCTGGACTAGATCATCCTGCATAAGCTCTGCTCTCTCCTGCCTAGTCTCCTCCATGTCTGCCTCAAGCTTGTTGACAGACACCTGAATCTCAGTCAGCTTCACGTCCAGAGGGTGGATCTTGTCCTCGACAATCCTCTCAAGGCTCTCCTGAGATTGCTCAATGCTGGCCAGGCGTTGTTCAATCCTTTGGGTAGCTTCAAGAATTTGTTCTCCAAAGCTCTTTGGCTTAGCTGCTGCAGCTGCTGCCTCTTTGTCAGCTTTAGCTTTCTTCGCAGCTTCAATTTTGGCTTGACCTTCAACTGAGGTGGGATCCTCTTCATCCATCACAACTACGTTGTCGTCATGCTCTGGCTGCAGTGGCAAGTGCTTCCTATCCAACATGAATTTGCCCGTGCCAAACTTGGCGTTGATGAGCATCTGTATCTGCGGTGCAAACCCACATGATCTCTTCTGGTCAGCTGCAGTCCTCTTAATGGTTTCTACCATCAAGTCCATCACCTTAAAAGGTGCCTTCTCATCGAGAATGTGCAGCATGTTGATAGAATAGCCTCGTATCATCCGGTGGTCACCTGACTTAGGCATCAAAGTATGCCTCAGAATAGTGTTAGTGGTGGTCAGACCTGCCTGGAGATAATACACTGAGCCGAGCTTCCATCCCTCTAAATCAGCAGCTGGGATCTCCTTGTACATATTCTTCATGGAATCATGACTCTTCTTAGGAATCCCATAGACATCAATGTCGTCCTCTCTCTGCACTGGAGCGTTCAGAAGTTCTGCCCATTCTTCAACAGTTGAAGAAAACCTTTGACCTTCAGTCATCCAGGTGATCTTGCCATCAGGGTAGAAGTGGGCAGTGGCATAGAACTGCATGATCATCTCGTCATTCTAGGCTGTCAGCTCTTGACCCACGAAGTCAGCAACTCCACATGCAGTAAAGCTCTCATGCACATGGGGAAAGAAGTCCCGGTGCTCTTCACTGTCAATGTACTTCCAGTCAACATACCTGGTGTCAGCAACAATGGGCTTCTTATCCATTAGCACGGTCTCATAGAAATCCTGCTGCTCTCTGGTGTGGAATCTGGGGTCCACAGCAGTCCTTCTCCTTACGGCATATGGATCAGACTGTCTCCATAGCCTGAGACCTTTGTCCTTCCTTGCCTTCATGTCCTCAGCTTGAGGATGAGCATCATTGTGGAGTGGCAACTTGGGACGGAGCTTGAGCAACACATGCTCTTCATCTGATTCAGACGGTGGCATCTCTCCTTTGTTCTTCTCAGAAGCTGGAATGCTTCTGGTTGTTCTCTTGGGCTTGGCTGGAGCTGCTTTGGAAGGAGCAGGCTTCTTGGGCTTAGAGGAGGCTTGAGCCCGAATAGCATCACCCATAAACTTAGCTTTCTGAGGAGGAGGCTGGGGTGCTTCTTCTTCTTCTTCTTCTTCAGCATCAACTTGAGGTTCAGCATAAACAACCCTCTTCCTTTTGGAAGTCTTCTTCACCTTGCTTGGAGCAGGCTCTTCCAAGTTGAGCTTCTTAGCAACTGCAGACTGTTTCACTTTGCTTGTACCTTTCCTTGGCTGCTGCCCTTGGTGCTCTTTGGCAACCACATTCCTCTTGGGCTTGGAGGTAACTTCCTCAGCAACAAAGTCGGAGTCCTCATCATCCGAAGTTCTCTTCTTCCTGGTTCTCGTAGCTGCGGGAGGCAGACCACTAGGGGTGCTCCTCTCACCATCATCACTAGAGCTGCTTGCAGGACTTGTATCTGCCTCTGGAATTTCAGCAAACGGTGATTCAGACCTGTTCTGGCTGTCACTGACATCTGACATGGCTGAAAGACCTGTGAAAAGATAAGGTATAGGCAGAATGGAAGAGTTATCACAACTGCAGAAGTTTTTGCAAAAAAAAAATGAGTTGAAAACTTAGTTTTGAGTTTTCACAGAATGTATTTCGGTCAAACCGATTTTAGGTTTCGGTGCAACCGAAGTGCTCAACAGAAACCTACACACCACTTTCGGTCAGACCGAAGTGGGTTTCGGTCCTACCGAAAACTTAGGGTTTCACTGAAACTTCTTTTCGGTCGTTCCGATTGGCACAACTCGGTTAAACCGAACTATGCAGTGCAATGGCCAGAGGCCAAATCGGTCATTCCGATTTTCAAAAATCGGCTTCACCGAGATGCATTCCGTGGAAACCTAAACCTAAGAATTTTCCTCGAAACTAGACGATCTGAACTGTTGTGTGGGGAACATATCAAACATGGATTGAATCATGGCAGCCTATCGTGCAAGAATCAGCAGTGGAGCACGAAAAGGGGTCGGGACACACCCTAACTTGGTGGTGTCCCTCTACGGCGGCAACGGTGGAGATGATTACCGTTGACGGCGGCGGAGACCTGCGGCGAGGGCACACAGGCGACGAAGGCGACGATCCGTAGACCAGGGCGGCGGCAGCAGGGGTCTTGGGGGCGAACGGTTTGAAGAAAGAAATCGCGCGCAGCCCCTCAGGTATATATAACCCCGTGCTGTCGGTGGGACCGAGTTGAAAAACTCGGTGTCACCGAGATGTATATCTGCTGTGCAGTTACACATATCGGTCAGACCGAGAGTTTGAACTCGGTTTCACTGAGATGAAACCTAGATCAGTCTAAGCGTTTCGGTTGGACCGATATTGAGAAACCGGTCAGACCGAAATGGACTTAGAAGGTTTTGGAAGTCAGCCTTAGACGAATCGGTGGTTCCGAGTGCTCCTCACTCGGACTGTCCGAAAAAGACTTGTTCAAAGTTGTGATATGAGCATGAATAGAGTTTTGAGACAAGAAAGCATAGATAGCTAGGGAAAGGTGCTTAGGCATTCTTGTCCATCCATTTGGCCAGAAAAAGAAACCAAAACAATCAAAACCACAAATGGATGTCCTTGAATGAATAGAATCATGCATTCAACATGCTCACACAATAAGATAGCAACTGAAATATGTGTCAAACATGCACAACCAATCACTCTAGCTACTAGCACACAATTTGTCGATGACTAGGTCATCTATATATGAGTATATTGACTTAGGAGCCAAATGAGAACATTTGATCATAGGTCATACTCATCGTTTAAGCACAAGTGGGGTTACCACTTTTACATAAAGCATTTATGTGTTCACATCACTTGGAGATGCTTTAGCCCAAATTTTTTTTAGAGCAAAGCTCCCCCTAGATGTGAGAACCCCTTTTAAAGGGTCAAACTAACCTTGGGTTGTCGTAGAAGACTTCATGTAGATGTTGAAGATGTGGATGCTCAATGTTGATGTAGATCATCATGAGTTAGGAGCAATCCTTTGGATTAGGGCACTTTCAATACCTACATGGGTTAGTCCCACAAGGAACAAACAAGAATATCCATAGACATAGAGTGAAGTACACAAAAGATGATGTCCATGAAAGCAATGATTACCTTGTCCCTTGACTTACCAACAAGAGGGTTTGTGACTCCATGAACAAGTGCATGATGTGGAAGTTGATTGCACAAGTTCTTGCCAAAAAGAATATGAGTGAAGTTTGTTGGCGGAGTCACCCTCAAGAACCTACTAGTTCTTCTTCTTTGGGATCCACATCATCTTGATGGGAATCCTTGGTGTTGTAGTTGAGCTTGACGAAGTAGAACTTGATGTGTCCTTGGGAACCCACTTGACCATGGCTTGAGGTGCTTCAATGAATGCATCAATCTCTTCTTGAAGCTTGTCCTTGGCCTTTAGCTTGTGGTCTTGTGGTGGAAGGTCATCTTGAGCTTGTTCCACATTGGAAGAAGTAGGATCATACTTCTCCTTTTGTGAGACAAACTGTGGAGTAGGGTATTGACCTTCTTCCCACTCAACACCTTCGGCGTTGAACTTTTGCTCAAAACCAACCCCTTGATTCTTCCGGTGTCTTCCTTGTTTGCGAACAATCTCCTCAAAGTTCTTGCTTCCGGCAAGACTCTTGTAGAAACCTTTCTCTATGATTTCCTTCAATAAGCTATTTTCTTGCTCAAGTGTAACTTGGCTTGAAACATTGTTAGTGGAATCAAGAGAACTACTAGAAGTAACAACATTTGATTTAACATTGTTATTGTTACTACTAGAGGAAGAATTTTTCTTATGCTTGTCATGCTTAGTCTTAATAGGTGGCAAGAAATTAGACAAGAGAAGTCGTTTGGCAAGATATGAAGAACTCTTCTTTCGAAGATCGTCATTGATCGCTTTTAGAAACTCATGTTCTTGCTCTAGAGTGAGCTTCTCGAAGCGTAGCTTCTCATGAGATCTTAGGAGCTCTCTATGATCTTCTTGAGTTGTTTCATGAGCTAACTTAAGAGTGTTTAGTTCTTTAGTTAGACGCTCAATCTCCTTCATAGCATTGTCATTCGACTCTTCTCGACTATAAAGACTACTAGCATTTTCATCATTACTAAGCTCACTAGATTTATTATGCAAGAGCTCATCTTCACCAAGCAAGTCATCCTCATCACTATCAAAGTCAATGAATTCAGGGTGTGTTACCTTGGGACCTTTAGCCATGAAGCATCTTCCAATTCCCTCATTTGGTGAATCAAATAAGTCGTAGGAGTTGGAGTTGGAGGATACGAGTGCAAGTCCAGCAACACCTTCATCTTGACTATAGTCGGAGTCGGAGTGATAGCTTCCATCGGATTGATTGTCAGAGTCGGAGCCGGAGACCCATTCACCAACATGAGCTTGATGTCTTCTTCTTGTGTAGCTCCTTGATGACTTGTCTTTCCTCTCCGAATCCTTGCTTCTCCGAGAAGGTCTTCGTTCATAACGATCATCTCTACTCCCTCTCTCTCTCCGAGGTGACTCATCTCTTGCTCTTCTTCTTGGAGATTCTTCTCTTCTCTTGTGGGGAGCCGTACACTCATTTGAGAAGTGTCCGGGTCTTCCACAATTGTAGCAGTTTCGATCACGACTAGAAGATCTCTTTTCATCATATGATCTAGACTTTGAGCTTCTTTCTTTGCCTCTGTTCTTGTAGAACTTGTTGAAGTTCTTGACCATTAGGCTTATCTCTTCATTGGAAATTAGCTTGTCACTTGAGGTAGTAGGAGCATCACTTGTAGCTTTGTAAGCACCACTTGACTTGTTGTGAAGCTCTTCCTTATCCTTAAGTGTCATTTCATGAGCAACAATTCTTCCAATGACTTCAGTTGGCTTGAGAGTCTTGTAGTTTGGCATCATTTGGATCAAAGTGCACACGGTGTCATACTTTCCATCCAAAGCTCTGAGAATCTTCTTAATGATGAATCGGTCGGTCATTTCTTCGCTTCCTAAGCCAGCAATCTCATTTGTAATGAGAGCAAGCCAAGAGTACATTTCAGCGACTCCTTCACCATCCTTCATCTTGAACTTGTCAAGTTGACCTTGAAGAATATCTAGCTTTGATTCCTTCACAGATTCAGTACCTTCGTGCATTTCAACCAAAGTATCCCAAATCTCCTTAGCATTCTCAAGACGACTGATTTTGTTGAACTCTTCGGGACACAAAGCATTGAAGAGAATGTCACAAGCTTGAGCATTGTTTTGCAACATCTTCAATTCTTCGGGTGTAGCTTCGCGATCCGGAACTTTTCCTTCTTCAAAGAAATCACCTTGCATGCCAACACAAATAATGCCCCATGCGGCTGGGTTATGACCAAGAATATGCATTTTCATTTTATGCTTCCAACTAGCAAAATTTGTACCATCAAAGTAAGGACCTCTACGATAATTACCCTCACTAGACGCCATACTCTCCTAGGTTGTGAAACCAAGCTTATGGAGTCCAATGCAATGGAAACCAAGGCAATGGAGACCAAAGCTCTGATACCACTTGTAGGATCGAAAGTAGGTCTAGAGGGGGGGTGATTAGACTACTTGACAATATAAAAATCTGCCTTTAGATCATGCAATGTTTTTGGCAGTTTCACAAACAAGATCAGTTCAAGTAACACCCTACACATGCAATTCTAGAGTATATGCAGCGGAAAGTAAATTGCACATGTAAAAGAGAGGTGGAGAAGATCAAACACAGTTTGGTGACACGGAGATTTTTGTCGTGGTTCCGATAGGTGGTGCTATCGTACATCCACGTTGATGGAGACTTCAACCCACGGAGGGTAACGGCTGCGCGAGTCCACGGAGGGCTCCACCCACGAAGGGTCCACGAAGAAGCAACCTTGTCTATTCCATCACGGCCTACGCCCACGGAGGACTAGCCTTACTCGGGGTAGATCTTCACGAAGTAGGCGATCTCCTTGCCCTTACAAACTTCTTGGTTCAACTCCACATCACGACGGAGGCTCCCAAGCGACACCTAACCAATCTAGGAGGCACCACCCCCCAAAAGGTAATAGACGGTGTTGATGATGATGAACTCCTTGCTCTTGTGCTTCAAGTGATAAACTCCCCAACACTCAACTCTCCTCACTGATATGGCTGTGGTGGAAGAAAGATTTGAGTAGAAAGCAACTTGGGAAGGCTAGAGATCAAGTTTCATATGGTAGGAATGGAATGGCTTGATCTCAACACAAGGGTAGGTGGTTCACTTCTCAGAAAGTGTATGGTAGAAGTGGTGGTACTTTCTGATGGCTCTCCTCACGAATGAGGAGGGGGTGGAGGGGTATATATAGCCTCCACACAAAATCCAACCGTTACACACACATTTGAGCAATCTCGGTGAGACCGAAGTGAAAACTCGGTCAGACCGAAAGTTCAAATATAGTGAACGTTGGGATTTTCGGTGGGACCGAAAATACCATCTCGGTTTGTCCGAAGTGAGTCAAAGGTTAGGGTTTGCCATCTCGGTGTGACCGAAAACAACAACTCGGATATTCCGAAATGCTGTCATTTGGTTACAGAAGGTTGGCAGAACATTTTCGGTGAGACCGAGACTCAGAATCGGATGGACCGAAAAGTTAGGGTTTAGGGAAAGAACTGAAGTGGTTCATCTCGGTGGGACTGAGTTTGCAGAATCGGTTTGTCCGAGATTACTTATGAGTGTGTTGTGAAGTGAAGAGTGCTGATAGTTGAGGGAGCTAGATCACCAAGCACTTGAGCAACAAGAACATTAACACAACCTCATCCCCTTTTAATAGTATTGGCTTTTCCTATGGACTCAATGCGATCTTTGATCACTAAACCAAAAATGGAGTCTTGAGCTTTTGCCAATGCTTGTCTTAGCATTTTGAGGGGTCCACTTCTTCAGACATTTCCATACCCATATCATCGAACTTTTCTGAAATGATTCTCAAGAGAATATTAGTTCAATGATATATATGTTGTTATTAATTACCAAAACCACCCGGGGATTAGTTGCACTTTCAATGGACAAAAGCTGTTGGCAGAGATACACAGAGGCATATGTGGTCACCACATTGGCGCAAGAGCACTTGCCGACAAAGCGTTCCGGCAAGGTTTCTTTTGGCCGGAAGCCCTCCAGGATGCAACTGCACAAGTAACCAAGTGTGAAACGTGCCAGTTCGATTCCAAGCAGATACACCAGCCAGCTCAAGCTCTCCAGACGATCCCTTTATCCTGGCCATTTTCGGTCTGGGGGCTCGACATCCTCGGCCCCTTTCCCCGTGCAGCCGGGGGCTTTGAGTACTTGTACGTCGCAATCGACAAGTTCACAAAGTGGCCAGAAGTGGAACCAGTGAGAAAGGTGACCGCACAGTCAGCAGTCAAGTTCTTCAGATCGATTGTTTGCCGTTTCAGGATCCCTAACATGATCATCACCGACAACGGTACGCAATTCACGAGCCGCACCTTCATCCAGTACGTCCAAGATATTGGCACCAAGGTCTGCTTCGCTTCTGTTGCTCACCCGAGAAGAAACGGTCAAGCGGAGAGGGCAAATGCTGAAGTGCTGCGTGGACTCAAGACCAGAACTTTCGACAGGCTGCACAAGTGCGGAAGAAACTGGATCGAGGAGCTGCCAGTGGTTCTTTGGTCGATCAGGACGATGCCAAATCGAGCCATTGGACAAACACCTTTCGCTCTAGTCTATGGAGCAGAGGCAGTTCTCCCCACGGAACTCGTATACGGGTCACCTCGAGTGCTCGCTTATGATGAGCTCGAGCAAGAGCAGCTGCGACAAGACGACGCGCTGCTCCTTGAGGAAGACCGTCTTCAGGCTGCTGTACGAGCTGCTCGCTACCAGCAAGCTTTGCGCCGCTACCATAGCCGCAAAGTTAATGCCAGAAGTCTCGAGGAAGGCGACCTTGTTCTTCGGCGCGTTCAGTCCGCCAAGAATTCCAACAAGTTGACGCCGAAGTGGGAAGGCCCTTACCGGGTGAAACGAGTCACTAGGCCTGGCGCTGTCCGCCTTGAGACCGAAGATGGCTTTCCGGTGAGCAACTCCTGGAACAGTGAACATCTTCGCAAGTTTTACCCGTAAGGCGCGGTTGTCGTGACCCGCTTCGGCAACCACCTTTTGTACAAGTCTTTCCGCTGTTGCATGTAATCCTTTGTACAAAGCCGGGCGCAGACCCCGTGCATCAGTAAAGCTCATGTGCTCCGCACATCTTGTCAATTTCATGCTTTTTATATCTTGCATGTGTTATCTCACACTTTGTGCAGCACCTACTCCCGGTGAGCAATAACGAGCCCAAAGGCTCCATATCTGTATTTTCTCTTCTTTCTTTTTTCTCAAGGAAAGGAAGGTTCCCTCGTGCACAACTTTGCCGGGGGGGGGGGAGAAGATAGTAGTATGGACCAAGTGTCATTCAAGAAAGTTTCGCCTTGCCGGGAAAGCAAACAACACAAAAGCTAAGTTGCCAAAGTTTGAGCAATCAGATTTTTAAATTTTTAAGTTATTTTCCTTGAATGACCGTGCTTTGTATGGAAAACCTGTGCGCAGAGGAACCTACTCGTGGCTAGCCGCGCCCTTACTTTGTTTCGAGTCCGCTCAACAGCTTAAGTGTGCTGCGACTAGTGTCGCGCCCTTACTTTGTTTCGAGTTTGCTCAAAAACTTAAGTGAGCTGCGACTAGTTGCGACAAGGTTTCTTGTCGGTAACGGCATCGCCAGCAGGCTGCTGACGTTCCGCACTCAGCGCTCGCGGCAAAGGTGCCTACGCCGGCAAGTTCCCTAAAAGCGTAGGGTGAAAGCATACAAAGCAAAGGAATCAAGTAAAGGAAATAACGTTGCAATTACTACCCAAGATAGAGTTATATTACAAAGTGACTAGTCGCAGCTCTAACAGATTGTTCTCCTAACATAATAAGTAGTGACAAGGAAAGAAGAAGATGGGCAACCTAATCCGCGCGATCGCCCTCAACCCTCTTGATGCCACTCACCTTGTCCACAATGGGTGCGACAAGGGCCTTGAGCGCCTCCTGATCAGTGCCCGGCGGCAAGCTCTTGAGGACGTTGGTGAGGTTGAGGCCTGGATTGCGGAAGACCACCTTCATCAGCACCTTTTGAAGGGCGCCCGCGCAGAGCTTGCGCGACTCGTCCGCAAGTTGCTTTGGGATCCTTTCCCGGAGCTGCTGGAGGGCTGTCGCCACGCCTCTGAAGAATAGGGTGAGCTTGGCGCTGGGGTGGAGGTTCTCGTCGGAGGAATACCCGAGGTACTCCGCCCCCAGCTGCGCCAGCTCCTTGTCGATATCCGCGGCAGCGTTCACAAGACCCTCCGTCCAGTGCTCGACGGTCATCCTGGAGTTGTTCTGGGTGACGGCAGCGCTCGCCAGCAACGCCTTCTCGGCCCTGATCTCCTCCTTCAAGGTCGCCTCCCGCTCCTTGGCGCCATCCAGCGTCTTGGTCAAGGTGCCCAGCTTCAATCCCAGATCGGCGTTGGAGTCCTTGGTGGCGGCAAGCTCCTTGCCCTTCTCGGCGAGGCGGACCTGCAGCTCTGAGTGGCTGTGGGCGTCCTTCTCCCGCTCAAGCTTGAGCGCGGCGATCTCTTCACCTCTCGCCTTGAGATCGGCTTCGACCTGCGCCACCTTCACCTCCAACTCCTTCTTGGCGGTCTCGACAGCTGCGGCAGCATCCTTTGCTTCCTGGAGGGCCCCGCCAAGTGATTTCTCGCGCGCGGAAAGCTCTTCCTCGTTGCTGTCGAGGTTGACCTTCCGCTGCGCCAGCTCGCCTTCCTGCGTGGATAGCCTCTCAGCGGCAAGCCGCTGCTGCTCTTCGACTTCGGCCTTCTCGAGAAAGAAGGCCGTCTGCTCTTCGGCAAGTTGCTCCCGCTCCTCTGCCAAGGACCGGAGAGCTGCCTGGTTGAGGGCCCGAAGCTCCTCCGCGCGCTTCTCAATGTCGACTCCCGCCTTGGCGGCCAGCGCTTCGTGGGACTCCAGCTTGGCCTGCCGGGCGCGGTACAGCGAGAGCAGCTTCCGCAACAGTCGCTCCTCTTCAGGCTCGTCACTGCTGCTGCTCGGCGCGTCGACAAGCGTCAGCCCGGCGGAGGCGAGCACTTCCCCGTCAAAGGCTTCTCCCTCGACCGGCGCCCTGGAGCTCGATGCCCAGGGGAGCTTGATGAAGACGCCGTCGCCAGCCTTCAAGTAGGCGCCTGGCTCGGACTCGTCGGAGCCTGGGGCTGCGGCAGCGGCGGAGGGATCGACGGTCGGTGTAGCGCCTGGCGCTCCTGCGGCCTCAGGGCCGTCGGTGCGATCGCCGGACCCCTCGCCAGCTGCTGCGGCTGCAGCCTTGGCGGCCTCGTCGCCGGCAGGATCGTCAGCACCGGCCGCCTCTTCGGTGGCCGCAGCGTCGCCGGTGTTGCCACGCGTGCTCCCTTCATCAGCAGCCTCCGTTTCCATCGGCTCCGCAGCAGATGGATCCGACAGCCGAAAAGGGGAGAAAAAGTCAAGCAAATATCCAAAAAAAAGAAAGATCAAAAGAAGAAAAGCCCAAGGGAAGTTTGAAGCAAGAAGATTACCTACGCGAGCCGGCTCCTCGACGGTGTCCCTCGCCGGGGAGCTGTGGCGTAACTGTAGTCCCCGCCGGCGGAGGGCCGCTGGTGCTGTCCCTCGCCGGAGAACTTGCCCTTGGCGGAGAATTCGCCCTTGGCGGAGAGCTCTCCCTTGCCGAAGAGACCCTTGCCGGGGAATTTTCCCTTAGCGGCGTAGTTGAAGCAGGTGGCACGACAGGGGCGGTCTCCGGGCGCTCCTGGTGTGTCTGCTCTACTCCTACACAAATCAACAAGCAAGTGTCAGCAAAGATAGAACACCCACGCGCGCCTGTCAGCAGAAAGTGAATCACACACTTACGCTGGGGGCTGCGCTGGGGCTGCTCTGAAGATCAGTCGCCGGGTCCGGCAAGTTTGTCTCAGGCGCACCCCCTGCTGGCACGGTGGGCTCGTCCTCGATGACAACCACCGGGACCTTGGCTCTCTTTGCCGCCCTCTGGGCCAGAGTTCTGAAAAAAGGAACAGGTTCAGAGCGAGACAAATGAGACACAAGACAAAACAGCAGAAAATCGAAGAAATACAAGAACAACAAAATCTTACTCTTCTTCCTCCTCGTCGGAGCTGAGCGCAGAGAAGTCGAAGTCTGGCTCACGCGCCCCGGCGCGAGGGGGCGGAGGAGTAGGCTCCCTTGGCCGCTTGGCGGGAGCACTGGCGGTGGTCTGAGACGACCCCGCTCCGGCTGCCGCCGAGGCGTGAGGAGCGGCAGGAGCAGAAGCGGCGGTCCGAGAAGACCCCGCTCTAGTTGCCGCAGAAGCGCAAGGCGCTCCCGCAGCAACCTTGCTTGCCGCGGTGGAGCATGTCGCGTGGCGCGGCGGCTGTTGGCCCGTCTGCTGCTCCATTACGTCCCCGGCCTTGCGGAGACGCCTTCTTGGCGGGGCTGGAGGCTCTGCTGGTGGTGGCGAGCTGCCTGAGGACGAGGAGGAGGAGGAGTCGATCCCCAGCGAGCCGCCCGTATCCTAGGTGGGCTCGCTCGACTCTTCACCCTGCTCGGCGGGCTCACTCGGCTCGGCGTCTTGCCCTCCAGGCTCTCCCTCGCTGGCAGAATTTCCCGCGCCAAGGAACTCCTCCCGCTCGGCAAGGCTTGCCGCCTCCGCTGCCTCCGCCTCCTCCACGGCGTATCCGAACTCGCCCGCAGCCGCGGCTGCCGCCGCCTCCTCCAACCTGGTGGCGACGTACGCCATTTCCTTGTCGGTGGTGTCGCGGGTGAGGCCCTTCTTCTCGTCGGCGCACATCGGCGTTTCCTCCAAGTTGTCGGAGAACTCCTGCACGGCTTCGTCGGCAGGCTCTTGCCAAGTTGGGTCGATCCCGTGCGAGTCGCACAGCGGCATCATTGCGCGGATGCGGCTGAGCGCGGAGTTATTGCACAACGGAACGACGCCTTGCGGCAACCTGAAGACTTCGGGATGATCGGGGTCATACTTGAACAGCTCCTGGAGCATCCCGTTAAGCTCCAGGACAGTGAAGTTGAAGTTGAGGCATGGGCGCAGCCTCATGATATCTGCCGCGTTCTCGAACTCCCAGGCGGGCCTCTTCCTCTCCTGCAGGGGGTGATGCGGTGGCGGAGAAAGTCTGCGCCTACACTGAGCTTGGCGCGCCTGAGGCGAAGGATCCGGGCAGTGGCAATCTTCAATCTACTGTCTTCCGGGGCCAAGTCGCTCCAGTCGTTGCCGCGTACTACTGGGGCTTGGCGCCGGGCGGTGAAGGGCTGCGGGTTCTCCTCTACAATCCAGCACCAGTCCGCTCTCCATTCATCCCATTTTCCGCGGAGCTCTCCCTCCAGATAAGCTTCCTTCTTGTGCGTCCTCGAGATCCAGGAGACCCCACCGGATAACGGCTCTCCTCTCTCAACTCGGGGCGTGAAGTAGTGGCGGAAGAGGGCAACATTGGGATGGACTCCGACAAAGTTTTCGCAGAGATGTGCGAAAACTGCCATGGTCAGAACGGCGTTGGGGGTGAAGTCAAGGAGGTGGAACCCGTAGGTGTTCATGATGTCGCAGAAGAATTCAGAGAAAGGCGGGCAGAGCCCGCAGTAGAAGAAGAAGGCGAAGAAAGCGTATCCATTCGGATACATGTCGCAAGCGATGGCTGGGAGTACCTTGGTGCGCGGATGCGCCCGCGTCTCCCCCGACCAGAAGAGATAGAAGTTCTCCCTCAGCTTCCTCGCGGCAACCTTGGGGAGGAAGACAGCCCGCTTCTTTCGCAGCGCCATGAGCCGCAGCGCCTCGGCCCACTTCGCGGTCTTCCCCTTCTCGCCTTTCGGAGCCATGGCGGAAGCGGTGAGGGAGGTCGACGGCGCTGGTGGTGCTGGTGGCGATGGGGGGCGGAGCGCTACTCTCTTTCAAGCTTTGGGAGGAAGGGGAGCGGCGGAGGTTTTCGAGAAGCAGCAATGGGCGGATGGACGAACTGCCCCTGTTTCCCCTGCTTATAAGGAGGGAGGGGGCGGACGTTCCGCATTTCCGATTAAAGAAACCGCCCACGACCTCTCCCATGACGCCGCAATCAACACGTGCCGTTAGGGGAGAGCGCGGTGGATACGGAGTAAGATTTGGCGTAACCCAGGCCGCGCGTGCCCGTGCACTGTTTTGGGCCTGGCCCAATAGCGCTCGGCACCGTGTATGGCCCAGGCCCGGGGGCTCCTGTCGGTGTACTAAAGTAGGGGTACCTTTAGTATCCCGAACGTGTGCACGGACAGTCGCAGCTCCCCACGGCAAGGCTTGTCGGGTGATCACCAAGGTCCTCCGTGGTTCCTTTGGAGCCATTCAAGAACAAAGTATCCAAGCCAAGGAGACAAGGCCCCGGCAAGAGGAGCTTGCCGGGAAGGCCACTCAAGGCACAAGACTACTCAAGGCACAAGACCCTGGCAAGAGGAGCTTGCCGGGAAGGCCAACCGAGGCATCTCAAGAAACTTGCCGCGACGCACCACGCGTCCTGGCAAGGCCCGGTGAGCGACAAGCTCCCAGAAGCGACAAGATAGCGACCGCGGCAAGGCGCTTTCCGCGGCAAGCTTCCACTCAGTACCCGCACTCCAGCGCATCCACCCACGTGTCGCTCTGGGACCCTTCCAGACGCACGTGGCGGGCACCTGTGCGGCCAGGGGTACGCGGTGGCAAGCGGCGCTAACAAGGTTGTCGTCGTGGCAAACGGTGGCGCCCCTGACGGTCACTTTTTACACTATTTGGGCGACGGCGATATGCATTTAATGCCCTTGTCCCCTGCCGTCAGGGTTAGGTATAAAACACTGTACCAACTACCACTCTTTTTCCCTTTTTACCCTCAACTGCGTTGCCACCTGTCGGTGACCCCTTGAGCCTATAAATGGAGGCCCATGCGCAACGTAGAGGGGGGTTAGACATTCGAACACTCTCACGCTCGGTCTTGTTAGCCGCTGAAGTGTACTGTAGCTTCCAGCGCTCACGAGCCAAGAACTCAATACAAACCAAAGCAAGAGTAGGGTTTTACGCATCCGTGCGGCCCGAACCTAGGTAAACTACTCGTGTGCCTCGCCTCGATCTGCTCTTTGTGCGATCTCCGCCCCCTGCCATACCGAGAAGGGGCTCCGTCCCCATAGGTGTTCGTGGGTGGATCAGTTTCCCCGACACCGTGACTGTCTCTTTTCACTTTGAGAAGAGAACACGGTGAGGTTATGTTTGACTCTTTGGTAGGTCAGGATCTTTAGCGATCACTACTTGTTGCGACCGTTTGCGTAGATGCTCATCTTATTCTTGTACTCGTAAGTTAGCCACCATACATATTGCTTAGCCGCTGCTGCAACCTCACCACTTTGCCTCTTCCTTCCCATTAAGCTTTGATAGTCTTTGTTACCCATGGTTATGGGATTGCTAAGTCCTCGTGGCTCACAGATACTACAACAACAGTTGCAGGTGCACGTTTCCGATGACTTGACGTGAGAGCGTTGTTCTTTTGTTGGAGTTCTTCTTCTTCAGTCTTGGGTTAGGTTCCGGGTCGGCAGCCTGGGATAGCAGATGGATGTCTTGTGTTTTTCTTGTTTGTATCCGTAGTCGGATACTTTGTATTGATGTGGTTGTATTCATGTGACTTGTATGTATTGTTGTATCCCCCATGTATGTATGTAATGGTACGATGTAAGGATATCCATCTTGCTAAGCGCCCGAAATGAGGTTGTGCCCCAATCACGTAAGTGTCACGTGATCGGGATAGAATCGCATCTTGGTCCTGACAAGTTGGTATCAGAGCCTCGACCGACCATAGGAGCCCCCTTGATTGATCGTAGCTTGGCCGTCTTTGAGTCTAGCTGAAAACTTTTCAGATTCTAGTTACCGGAGAGTAGGAATTCTTTTTACTCCTCAGTCCCTTCGTCGCTCTGGTGAGGAATCTTGACGTAGGTGTTTTGAATTGCTCCTCTTCCCCTTGAATTTTTTTTAGGATCACGTGGTTAGTTTTCGTTCGTTGCGTTGTTAGTTCTTTCATCTGGAGCATCTCTCGTCAAGTGGATTCAACCCTCTTCTTCTTTGCAAGTTCAAACCTCTGTTCTTTCAACCGATGTTGTTTTCCCATCCGTTGTGGTCTTTCTTTTTCCCACACGCCCACCCTTTTGTTTCTCGGGACCGGAGTCCTTAATCGAGTATCGATCCTACTCGTGTGAAATCTTTGCTTTCTTTCTTCAATTATTTCAATTGGTGAATTCTCCTCTCGTTTGATATTCCTCACCTCTTCTTCTTTTCCGGTGGATTCAACTCAAGTATTCGGTGTTGTTCATATTATTTTTCCTCGACTCGGATAATACTCTTGCTCGTTTACCTGTCGCCATTTAATTTATTCCGGAGTTCCGAAGAAATCTCAGGATATTTGTTTGTGTCCTAATTAATTCGAGGTTGTCACCTCATTCGAGTCTTTCAAATGTTCCGGTGCATTATCTCCTTTTCAATCCTTTTCAACGGTGTTTTCTTTTCGGTGGGCTCATAACCCACAGATCTTTTCCCAGGATCTTACCTGACTCTTTTATTTCCCGGAGTGTTCCGTAATTCTTTTCAAGTGTGACGTAAGTATGGATTCCATCAGTCACGTGCCTTCCGAAGTTCGTTTGCAATTCTTTTCATGTGTGGTTCAACCCTTCTTCTTTTCATTCATCCGGAGTTATTCTTGAATTCTTTTCTTTGTGTTCCTCCGAAGGTCATCATTTCAGAAGATTTCTTCGTTCTCAGTTTTCAACCTCGTCCTCCAAATATTCTTCATCGATGCCTCTTCGTTCGTCTCACATTCTTCTGGTGCTTCGTTCAAGTATTCTTTAATCAGTTCGCGTTCTCTTCGTGCTCGTCATCTAAATTCCCCAAGTGCTTTATTCTTTCCGGCGATTCATCGTATTCACTCGATTCATTTTCTTACGGTGGCTTGTCCTCTTGCATCGTTCAATTTCCTTCCTTACGGTGGTCATTCTCGTTCTTCACTCGATTATAATTCTTCTCGGTGGTTCGTTCCATTTTATTCACTCGGTTTCAATTCCTTACGGTGGTTCGCTCAAGAGTTCTTCTCCCGTGCTATCATATCAATTCATTCATCTTTATTCCAATCCTACCGGTGTTTCATGAAGATTATCCCGAGTTCAAGTTATATCCCTATTTAATCTTTTTCAACGTGAATAAGTGGTATGCGAATCCATTGCTTCTCATCAATTTAATTGGTGGAGGATAAGCATAACATAATTCTTATTCTTTTCATCGAGTTGTTTAATTCCTTCCTTCGGAGTTTATTCTTGATGAATAAATTCTAATTCCAAGTGCTTTAATCTTTTCTTTCCCGGAGTTCAAATTTTCTCGGTTATCTCGTCAGTACCCCCCATCTAAATCACCGCAAGGCTTAATCTTATTCCTTTCGTTCGTCATTTCTTATCGTCATCATTTCATTACCGGAGTTCTCCGTGGTTGTGCTTCATCATTTAATTCATTCTTCAAACGTTCAGCTAATTCTTCTGAAGCAGCTCAAGCATTCTTATTCTTTTGCCTCTGGAGTGCAAATAATTCTCCGTATTCTTTTGAAGTGGAGTTTTGCAATTCTTTATTCTCAGCTAGTCCTTCTTTCGGTTGCGGCATATTTCACCTCAAGTTTTGGGATGATTTTCATAAGTCCACAACAAGATTATTCTTTTGTTGTTGATTTTCTCAACAACTCCGTTCATCCTTTCTTCGCAAGAATGTTTTAATTCATTCGTGTTGGAAGTTGTTCTTTTCTTATCCGTTCTTTTAATTCCATCATTTCAATTCTTACGGAGGCTTTGTCTTGTTCATTTCGTCATGTTTTCGTTTCATCTTCTCAGGGTCTTATCCTATTCCATTCGTGTTCAACCGGTGTGCTATTTCTTCCAGTTTCAGCCGGAGTGCCGCCCGAATTCCTTCATGGAGATTCCTTTCTTTCTCTTTTTACCGGAGTGGTTTCATATTCATTCTTGTTCATTCAGCTCTTGTTTCGTGCCTTTCAGCCCCCTTGGTTTTCATGTGTCCCTTGTTCCTCTTTTGTAACGGAGCTTCTCAATCTCATTCTTCTCCGTTGTATCATTCTTTCATTTTGTTCAACCTCTCACATTACTTGGCTTCACTCTTTTTTCCTCGAAGAACTTTGTTCTTTCTTTTTCCTTCCATCTCGTTCCTAAGATCTCGGGACGAGATATCTTGTTAGTAGGGGAGTGTTGTGACACCCCGAGACCGGTGCGCCAGGTGTCAGCCAGTTATTCGTCTTCGTTGCCTTGTCATCTGCTTGCGTGTGCATCTTGCCATGTCATCATGTGTGTTGCATCAGCATGTTTTCAAAACTTGCATCCGTCCGAGTTCCCTCGTCCTCTCCGTTGTCCGTTCTGAGCCCAGACACACTTGCACGCGCCCGCGGTGCCTCCGAATATTTATTTTATAAGTGGCCGAAAAATGTTCTCGAAATGGGATGAAACTTGGCGTGTGGTCTTATTACAGTGTAGACAGGCCCGCTGCCAAATTTCATCGCATTCGGAGCTCGTTTGATAGCCCAATGGATATTTATAGCGGCACTAGTCGCTGGTTATTTCGTCGGACGCTTTCGGCCTCAGAAAACCTCCGCGGTCCTCTTTCCCTTCTCTCCTCTCAGCCCAAAGCCCCTCTAACACATCCCACTAGTTCCCTCTAGGCCCAGCCTACTTCCCCTTCGCTCCGTTGCCGTTGGATCGCAATCCGATTGCTCCGGAACGGTCCAAAACCCCCAAACCTTACCCTTTTGCTATATATAGCCCCTCTCCGTGCCATTTTTGGCCTTCTCCAACCCCCTCCTCCATTTCCGCAGCCACCCCCCACCTTCTGCCTCGTTTTCCGCGCTCAGCCCCTACCCCGCCGCCACTTGTCGCCGCGCCAGCCACCAGCGCCGCCGAAACCGTCGCCCCGCACCCAATGGGAGCACGCCATGTGTCCCAGGCCAAGGCACCGCCGCCGAGGCCCTCCCGGCCCAGATCTGCCGCCCCGCGGGCCCGAACGAGCCGACCCGCGTCGCCTCGCTCGCCTCGAGCCGGATCGAGGGGAGTTGCCCCTCGACCCAAAGCTCCCGCCGACGGTCGTTGCTCGCCGACCCGCCGTTGACTCGAAGAACCGCGCAGCAGCCCACTGCCGACGGCCAGATCCGGCGCCCTCGCGCCCGGATCCGCCGCTCCATGCTCCTCCGGTGTCGTCCCCGCGCCCAAGCCCCGCCGCGCCGGCTGCCTCCTTCGCCGGAGGATGAGCTCCTGCCGCCGGCTGTCCAGATCGCTCGGGAGGAGCCCGATCCCTCGCCACGTTAACCTCGGGCCTGCGCATGGGCCCCGCCTCGGGCCTCCTCTGCCACTGTCGCGTGGGCCAGCCGCTGGACAGTGTCCGCCAAGTCTTCGGACATGTCCGTTTCCCGAGGTTGCCCTTATTTCTGCTAAGTCCCTAAATTTTGCATATAATGTTGCATCTTTGACTGGTGATAACTTTGTGTGTACTTATCCAAATTGAGTGTATGATATGTCAAAATGATCGTGGTGATGTGTTCTACACTTTGTTCCATTGTGCCATGCTCATTTGAGTTCATCTAGATGCCCTAATCTCTGTTGTAAGAGTGCTACTTGTTATAAACTACTGCTACTTGTTATTTGGTTGACATGTTTGTGATATGATAACTTGGTGCATGTTTATCCAAATGATGCATATGATATGTCAAAATGTTCATCATGAGATGCTCTACATGTTGGTTGCTATAGCATGCTTGTTTGAGTTCATATTGCCATGTTTATCTATGTTGCAAAAGTGCAATTGGCTGTTATGTTCTGAAACTAGTTTCGAGATGCCTAGTTGAGGAGCTCGTTGCTATTGATGTGTTTGTCCCCATGTCACATACCTAGATGTTTTAGAATCTCCATGAGGTGTTCTTTGATGTGGTGCATTTAATTTTCCATGATATGCCTTGTGTTGACTTAAACATGCTTGTTAACATGCCATGTTGTTATTACTGCTTTAACACTTAGTGAAATTTCATTAAGTCTGGAATCTGTCTTATCCTGATGCTATGTTTGCTCGATGTCCTAGGCAAATCCATGTTAGTTTTGGGGTGGCCTTTGATCATTCCTTGTTTTATATGTTGTTGTCTATCCATTAATGTCCTCACTTGCTCATTTGGGTTGCTGTAGATTATTTAATTCTTGCTCCCAAGTTGCTATAAAATATTGCTGTCAGGTTTTTATTGTCATGATCAAAATGTTGTAGCTTGTTTATATTGATCCATGCCTCCTATGGAGATGCTCCAATGGAGTTGTTTGCTGTAGGATATGTCTACTTCATGTCCATGCTTCTTGTCACCATGTTTGAGTGCTGTAGAGTATATATTTCTTGCTCCAAAGTTGCTATGTGGCTGTTAACTTCAGCTTGTTGTTATATCTTGTTTCATTTGTATCTTTTAGCCCGTTGCTCCGTTTTGGGTGTGCCTTATATGAAACTTGTGTGATTTCGCATGTAGAATCATAATATAATATTGTTTTCATGTTTGGAGTGAGTTTGCTTGATGTTTGGGGTGCTTCTTGCACCGTTACCATGTTTGACTTGTTTTGCTCATATCTTCTAGACCGTAGCTCCGAATTAAACAAACTTTATATGAAACTTGACTAGAATTTCGTGAAGATCATCATGGTGCATGTTAACTTGCTGTTTAACAACTTTAACATAATGTTTGTTCAGATCTGGACTAGTTTCAAACTATGCATATGAGGACTTACCGGATTTGTAATATGTAGTTTCCGGCCTCTTTTAAACTTGTTGACTTGTGTTGTTTTTGAGTGCTTCCTACCTTGCCATGTAATGCTTCCTGTATAGACTTGTCATGCATCATACCTTGCCATGTAATGCATCATATATAGACTTGTGTGTGTTTTCCTGTGCTTCCTACCTTGCCATGTAATGCTTCCTGTATAGACTTGCCATGCATCATACCTTGCCATGTATTGCATCATATATAGACTTGTGTTGTTTTTTTGTGCTTCCTACCTTGCCATGTTGTGCATCCTGTGTAGACTTGTTTTGCATCATACTTGCTTGAGCTTATTGTCATGTTTCTTGTGTTGTTTTTCTGTGCTTCCTACCTTGCCATGTTTTGCTTCCTATATAGACTTGCTGTGCATCATATGTAGACTTGTCTTGCATCCTACTTGGTTGAGCATATTGTAATGTTCTTGTGTTGTGTGTCTACCGTGTTGCTTGCTTCTTCTCGTTAGTGGCTGTTCCGTTGCGATCGTGAGGATTCGTTCGTCTACCCGTGGTTCTTCTTCAAGGCTTCTTCTCCGTCTTCTTCATGGATCCGTTCTTCTTCCTTGCGGGATCTCAGGCAAGATGACCATACCCTTGGATACCTTTACTATCATTGCCATGCTTAGTGTCTCGATGCTATCGTTATATGTCACGCTACCCATCATTATTGTCAGCCTCTCCTTGTTGCCATGAAACCTCTAACCTTTGAAACCTTCCTAGCAAAACCATTGTTTGGCTATGATACCCGCTTGCTCAGCCCCTCTTGTAGCGTTGTTAGTTGCAGGTGAAGATGAAGATCGTTCCAGGAGGGAACTTGTTGTTCGAATATCACAATATCTATTATTATTATTATTAACACACCTATATACTGGGCATGGGTGGAAGGCTTGGCCTTTTGCTCGGTGTTTTGTTCGACTCATGCCACCTTAGGCGCCGATAAACCGGCATTATTATTCCTTGATTTAGCGTTCCTTACACGGTTGGGTATATGGGGACCCCTTGACACTTCGTCTTTGAATAAAACTCCTCCAGCAAGGCCCAACATTGGTTTTAATTTGCCTCATAATAATAACTTAATTAATTAATTAAAGTGCATAAGGGGGACACTCCTTGGAGATTCTTTTCTACATAGCAGGGGGGCCAGTGCTGATGGTGTTGGTCCCAAACGGGGAGACTGCGGGGCAACCTTGGGGAAACCCGAGGGCTGGTTTTACTCGTAGGATCACCTATCCGGTTGTGGCCTGAGACGAGATATGCGCGGCTACTATCAGGGTGTCGGCATACCGGGAGGTCTTGCTAGACTTGTTTTACCATTGTCGAAATGTCTTGTGCACCGGGATGCCGTGGCTGATCGGATTTCCCTAAGATAAGGGGTGATGATATTATATTTATCACTTCAGCTGATCGTGAGAGCTTGTGATGGGCTAAGTTGGGACACCCCTGCAGGGTTATGATCTTTCGAAAGCCATGCCCGCGGATATGTGGCAGATTGGAATTTGTTAATGTCCGGTTGTAGAAAACTTGACAGAGGATCCAAAGTAAAACACACAACTGTGTGAGTAACAGTGACTGTCTCTTTTCACTTTGAGAAGAGAACACGGTGGGGTTATGTTTGACTCGTAGGTAGTTCAGGATCTTTAGCGATCACTACTAGTTGCGACCGTTTGCGTAGATGCTCATCTTATTCTTGTACTCGTAAGTTAGCCACCATACATATTGCTTAGCCGCTGCTGCAACCTCACCACTTTACCTCTTCCTTCCCATTAAGCTTTGATAGTCTTGTTACCCATGGTTATGGGATTGCTGAGTCCTCGTGGCTCACAGATACTACAACAACAGTTGCAGGTGCAGGTTTTTGATGACTTGACGTGAGAGCGTTGTTCTTTTGTTGGAGTTCTTCTTCTTCAGTCTTGGGTTAGGTTCCGAGTCGGCAGCCTGGGATAGCAGATGGATGTCTTGTGTTTTTCTTGTTTGTATCCGTAGTCGGATACTTTGTATTGATGTTGTTGTATTCATGTGACTTGTATGTATTGTTGTATCCCCCATGTATGTATGTAATGGTACGATGTAATGATATCCATCTTGCTAAGCGCCCGAAATGCGGTTGTGCCCCAGTCACGTAAGTGTCACGTGATCGGGATAGAATCGCATCTTGGGCCTGACATACAAGATCATAGCTGAGGTAACAAGCTAAACGTCGAAGTCCACGCGGAACCACTAGTGAGACTGAAGTCTCTCTACAAACACATAAATTAAGCAAACGTGAGTACAAAGGTACTCAGCAAGACTTACATCAGAACTAACTACATATGCATCAGTATCAACAAAGGGGTGGTGGAGTTTGACTGCAGCAAGCCAGTTTGACTCCCCGGCTATCCTAAACTACGACTTCAAGTAACTCTTTTGAGGTGGCGCACACGAGTCCACATATTCACCAATCAATACACCACTATGGATCCGCTCCATCTCCCTACGAGAAGGCCATCCATAGCACTCGCGCTTATCTTGCGTGTTTTACAGTATCCACTTCCACTTGTCTATGAACTGTACAGGCAACCCAGAAGTCCATTACCGCGAACACGGCTATTCGAGTAGATCATATATAACCCTGCAGAGGTGTACTTCTTCACACATGCTCCCACCACTTATCGCCGGTTACACGACATGTACTCGGCAACCTTCAAGCGGAAGCCCAGCCAGGGTGTCGGCCACGACCTGACTAACCACACAAGTCCCTAGTCCAGGTTTATCGCCTATTTGGGTTCCATCCGTGGGGAGATCCGGCCGGGGTTTCGCTCACGGCCCCAAACGATGTGTACAGGGTTCCCGAGTCACCAAACGGGCGATCGGTACACCTTGCCACGTACCTACCGCGTCACAGCCCACCCCGAGGGTCAGCGCTGCGCACGACCTCTAGTAAACTACAAACACCAGAAACTAGTTGCAACTCCTGGACAGAGGACAAGGGCAGTTAATAAGTCGAGAGGATCCATTTGTTTCGGGCCCAATGTATGGTAGTAACTGGTCATGGATCACAAACACAGAACTCTTTTCCTGAGGACGGCTGCAATGAGACAACCCACCATGTACGCCTACATGGCCTCTCATCGCTACCTTTACCAAATCATGTTCACACATTTAGCTCTCAACAGTAGCACATGTTCACCACATTCCAATTCATCCCCGATGAATCAGACCTGACACAAGTCTAAGCAATAGCAGGCATTACCAGAAAGCATGAATGAGTAGGCACAACATGGCTCAAACAACTCCTACTCATGCTAGTGGGTTTCAACTATTTACTGTGGTAATGATAGGTCGTGCAGTGGAAAGGGTTTCAACTACCGCAGCAGGTAATAGTTGAAGCGTTGTTGTCCTAATGCAGTAAAAGAGAGCAAGAGTGAGAGAGTGGGATTGTATCGGAATGCTCAATGGAGTTTTGCTTGCCTGGCACTTCTGAAGATATCATTGTGTCTTCATCAGTGTCATCGATCACATCATCGGAACAACGTCTACTGAGAGGGGACAAACACCGGCAAACAAAAGAGAACACAATCAATGCAATGCGACAACATGATGCATGTTCATGACATGGAAATATGTTGTTGATTGAGCTAATGCAACTAGCAACCATATTAAATGAAGTTGGTTTGAACCAAAGGTTCAAATTCAAACTCCATATGTGATTATTCAAATGCCATTTATTAGATTTAACCTGATCAGCAGGCATAAGTTTTTCAAACATGCATGATAATGCCATAAACAGATTCTTCATATTTTTCTGATCATTTTTCATATATAAATTATTTCATTCTGAGTTATACATTATTTTCTATGATTTTTAGAAGTTTTAGCTATTTTCTGAAATAAATAAATCATTTATGATTTATTTAAAATCCCAGAAAACAGATATTGCGTTAGCATGACGTCACTGTGACGTCAGCAAGTCAACAGGGTGGCCAGGGTCAAACCTGATCAGTGGGGCCCACTGGTCAGTGACACAACTAACTAAACTCAATTAACTAACACTAACCTAGTTTAGTTAGCCGGGTGGGGCCCGCATGTTAGTGAGTCAAAGGGTTAACTAAAAGCTAATTAGCACTAATCTAAAATTAGCAGGGCTCTGGGCCCACCTGTCATTGACCAAGGTGAGTCAAACAGTGGTCAAAACGGGTGAAACCCGCCGGCGTTTAGCCGCCGACGAGGCCCGTGACACTGGAGGTGATCGGAAAACTTCCACAGGGCTCGGATCGATGCGCTGAAGGCATCTCTAGGACGCCGATGCGCCGCGTCGGATGGTGGTGGTCTCCGGGCCTGGGGTGGCCGGAAACACCGACGACGAGCACTGCAGCGGCGGCCGGAGTATGGTGGTGACACGCGCGACCACTAGGGGGCACGGGAAGGCGAGGTGAGGTGCGCTACGTGCTCGTGAGGCCATTAGGAGCACGGTGGTGCACTCAGGTGGAAGCTCCAGTGGCTATAGCCATGGCGGCGACATGGCCGACGGTGATGAGCTCTCGGGTCCGGCGGGCAGCTAGCTAGGGGGAGAAATCAAGGGCAAGGAGTGAGGGGAAGAGAAGAGGACCTCACGGCTGGTGCAGCGGTGGCCTCGGAGAGCTCGGGGAGGAGCTGGTGAGGACGTGCGGTCGCCAGTGATCTCGGTCGGCCATGGTTGAAGAAGACTGCGAGGAGAGCGCTCAGGGCGTCCGGCGGCATGTGGGTCATTGGGGAGACGTAGGAGACGATGGTGGAGCTTCCTGGCGCTTCGGCGAGGCATGTGGTGGCCGGTGGCCGTGGTGGTTCAGGGCGGCGGCGACAGCTAGCTCTAGGGTGGCTGCGGGAAGACGAAGGGAAGGGGGAAGATCGACCAGGGGGAGAGAGGAGAGGATTGAGACGCCCAGGGCGTCGCTCTGGCGTGGTGAGAAGGGCCGAGGCCTTGCCACCGTGAAGCAGGAGGTGGCCGCGGCTCGGCTGTGCGCGTGCCACGCGCAGAGCCAGTAGGCTCGAGGAAGACGACGCGCGAGGGGGTGGGCTGGGCCTAGCAGGCCGGCTGTCTACTGGCTTCTAGTGGGCTACTGGGTAAGCCAGGTAAGTTAGCCCAGGTGAGCTCTTCTCTCTCTCTCTCTCTTTTTCTAATTCTTTCTGTTTTCTATTTTCTGTAAAATTTAGGGCTTTTCTTAAAATACCTAGGCCCTTTCAAAAATCACCAAACTACACATGCCCACTGTATAGAATATATCCAACATGGAACATTTCAGTTTAGGATTATTTGGACATTTAAAACATTTACTAGCATTTAAATGCCCAAATTCAAATAACATATGGTTTAATCCAGTGACCTTTGGATGACCTAGAAATTTGTGCACCATTTTTGGGAGAGGTTCTAGACTAATTCAAAAATGATGAACATTTTAGGAGGCATTTCAGGTTCATTAGAAAAGTATTTTAGTAACCCTAGTTGATTTAGGTGGTGCTGGGAGTTTCTGTCATCCCCATTTCAACTTTCTGTGAAAAGTAAACATGATGCAACACCAGATGCTAGCACTAGGCAGTGCCAGAAGCTAGGGATGTGACAACTCACCCCCACTAAACAAGAATCTCGTCCCGAGATTCAAGCGTAGGGTAAGATGAAGGGGACGCAAACTAACACAATCTTCATGATCCAACTGTCCTTCATATGAATGTTGATTGCTTGCCCCATGTTGATCCTGGCATCCTTGCTTTCGAGATCTTTGTTCAACATAGTGACGACGAAAGAAACTCTACAAAATTGATCTCCAGAAAGATCGAGCAACTCAAGATCAACTCATGGAGTGAGACGTTGAAACATCTCTTGAGCTGAGACACGGAACACACATCCAGAGGGATGGAGTGAAACAAACGATGAAGGTTCACCTAGTGGCAATAATTCCACACCTAAGAAGATGGTGATCGATGTCACCAGATGGGGCACCTTAGAGAAGGTGACTCATAGAATTATTCCCTTAAGTGGCAAAAAGAAATACTTTTGATATAGAGATCATTGAAACTCTCTATACCAGCCTGAGGCAAATCACAATCGATCATTTGACGGAGTCCGGAAGAATGATATTCTCAGGCCAGAATGGATGATGTGGACTACCTTGTTGAAGACAACACAAGGATGATTTTTCTTATCATCGAAAATGGATGGAACCCATGGTAAAATGGCACATTGGCGGTGCAAGCTGGGAACAAAATGCAAATGCTGGGAATGATTCTGGTAACTGGGAAGAAACCCAATGGTAGAGAGTGAATCTACTCTTTGAGAGGTTATAGCATAACCAAGAACACTGGGAGCAATCCCGGTTAGTGTCAGTGATAACACCTAGTGCTTGTGCGTGCTCTCAAGAACTTGAGCATTTCCATAATCATCAAGGTTTTACCATTATCCGTGCCAATGGTGCTGACAACACAACATACGACCATGATGAATAGGGATGGACAATGCAGATGCAAAGGAAGACAACACTTTCTCAGATTTCACCTTAGCGGAGTCAAGGGGCAAAATCTGGATGATCGACCGAGAGACATTTAGCACTCTGCTTCTTATGTTCTCCTTATGTGCTGGCACAACCCATTTATTAAAATGGTTTTGTACCTAGAACGTCAAGTAAAAGGTCGGATTTGAGGAGCACAAAAATACATCAGGAATTACTATGGGGTAAATCCTACGAAATCCTCATGGGGAGGTGGCCAACTTCCTCAATCAAGATACTACAATAATGGTTGGGTGTGTTGGCCACGACATCCACTTTACCGGGTTATGAAGAGACCAATATTGTAGTTCTTGGGAAACATTCCAATCATCATATCTGCCTGAGATTCAGATCTGGTTAGTATCAGAATATTCCAGACTCATCAAGTCTAGAAGGAAAAATGAAAGTTTGCAACACAAATCGACGAGATGACGTTGCGAGATTCAGGGGAATGAACTACGATAGCAAGCTCCAAAACATGAGCTGGTTCTGCTACAACATGTGAATACGTTGTCCGAGACAAACATGACCACACAGTAGTCTTATAATAAAACACTACCGAGTTCAGGAGGGGAACCATCATCGAGGATATCGAAGTCCTTGCATAAGTCTTGCTCTTAACAAGGAACTTCTTCTCCTTGAACAAATCAATCAGTGGCTTGGTGTGCTACGTAATACATATGGAGTGGAGGTAATTAATCTACCAAACCATAGTATACTTTGCACATGTGTGACTTACTTAGGATGATTCCAAGGAAGCAACATTGACTTTATCGAATTTCACGGCGGCAACTTGCATCAAATGCACATGAATTCGAGGAAGTCACCTCTTCCATCCATGCATATGCTTCATGAGCTAGCATGAAGAAATGCTTTCAAAAGTTTCCAATACTAGCTTGATGTTCAACAAGATTATGGATAAGATAAGGATGTTGTCGATGGGCTCAACAACAATTCATCCTGGTTTCCATATAAATGGAATTCCACAATTATGTGAACATGGTGATAGCATTGGTCGGACCAAAGGATATAATGTAGTATGCTCGAGGAGGAACCACGAGTAAGACAACATTACGAACATCGTTGGTTCTGATTTGATTTGAGAATAGCCCACACTCAAATCAAAGTTTTGATAAGATAATAGATCCAACAACTGATCACAGGGACCAATCGATGTAGATATCATCTTTCTTCAACACACACACAAAAGATATCCCTTGAAAGGAACTAAGTCAGGCAAGCTTTAATCTTCCAACTCTCCAAGTTGTTATTTAGCTTAACCAAGTAGTTCAGGGTATCCAACACAGATTCTGGGAGAAGGGGTGGTTTATAAGAAAACCAACTTGATCACGAACTCAACATAGCGGTCAGGGAACAACCTGGTAATACTTCCGAGAAGATATTCGAAATCACGAACCACCTATATGTTGCTAAGCCCGAGAACAATCTTGCTTTTCAGGGCAAGACGATATGATCAAAAGAGCGAGAGATTGACACAATCCGAACTCATTGATCAGAGAGTGCACCAGAAATAAGGACTAGGTAGCACGATCATTCTTAGAATGATGATTCTGTATCCAACATACTAAGAATGAGATTATCGTCCATTAACTACCAGGCAACGGAGTTGCTAGGAGTATTGATTTCCCACATCATGTTTCGCTTGTCAGTATTCCAGTTACAACAACACGGAGACCGAGGAATGAACGATGATGGTGAGAAGCATCACTCTATCAAGAGTTCATAGGAGGTGGTGCAACTCCCATGACATTCTTGACATAAAGATGGTAATGCTCCAAGATAGAACAGATTAAAAGCTGTATTAGCATTCTTCATCTGTGAAGTTCAACTTCTTTGACCCAATCTTGGATATGGATAAGGTACTGGAGTTTGTTTCTCCTAGTCATTTCAGAATAGAATGGCTTGACGGACCACAAGAGTAAAGGCATCGATGAACACGAGTGCACAACTACTCTTGACTATCATCTGATAGACGAGGGTCATAATACAACTAAAAAGGGGCAACTCAAAGGAACTTATAACTTTCTGAGTTGTGGATGCATAGATTAGTATGTCAAACTAGTTCAGCATGTTTCTTCCGGATAACGCATGCAGAAAGGTAGGACTGGCAGAGTCACAATATGAATGGAGTACTACTCAGGAGCACTATGGTTGTGATCTTTTGGTTTGGGAGAACTTTTGCCAAGGATGGTTCATGGTATTTGGAAGAATGATATACCACAGACCTCGAGGACTATCACAAGGTTACTAATATCCTAAAGGGACGAGCAAATACTACCAACATGAAGTAAGTAGGGTGAATATCGGGTTTAAGAACCCAGGAGTAGAATGCCTACTAACTAAATGGCATCACGGGATGCTTTCGAGAATAATGGCCAGAATCATCACACCGGGAATATAAGCACTGCTAGATTACTGGGTGATTCTCTAAGATACTTAGGGTCATAATAATAACTCCAACATATTTTTCGAGGTAACAGAGTACCTCAACACACTGGCTAGTGTGGTTAATCTAGCCCAAAGGAGCATCAGGAACAGGAAGGAAAGATTTCCAAATGCATCAGACTATTTAGAAACCTGGGATGACTCGGACAACATAACGGCTGTAAATGCCCAAAAAGATTTTGAGATCCACGCAAAAAGGTAGCATAACCACTTAACTCATAATGTCAAGGTTTTGAGACCAACAGTTGAACACACAGAAGTAGTAGAAACTGAACCGAGGGTTGAATCCACCATTAACGTGATCCTGATAAATAGAAAGAGAATCCTAGTTCTTAATTCCCATAGAAAGAAGAAGGTGACTCAGATCAGAAGGTCATAGGGTAAAGGAGTAAAGAGAGCCTTACGTTCCCTTCCACAATCAATTCCCTTATTATAACTAAAGAGTTTCTAGACACGACTTCGACCAGTTTGTCTTACTAATCCTACAGGCAGTCAGGCTCAGATACCAAAGCTGTCAGGACCCCGATCCTAAGTCACACAGGTCTAGCCTGTAACACATCATATCACTTTGCGGCCTCACGCACGGTATCCCCATGGGTGCCACCTTACCTGGCCCGGGACCGTTTGCGCATTTTGGCACACGTATATGATAGTGTCTCTAGCATCCATATGACTGAGAACCCGGGCCGACATGACTAGTTATAAACCTAAAGTGGCGCTAAATTACCGAGATAGGCATACATGACCCAGCAACGAACGTGTCGGTCATCAACGTATGAACCCAAGTCATAGCAAGCTACAAGGACTAAAAGGAACAACGCGTGACATTTCCCCTAAGGGACAGACACATGAACGAAGAAGGACACATGCCAGCCAGCCTAAGTGTTCCGGAGCAGTAGCAAGCTACCAAGGCTTAGTGGAAGCACTAGGAGGTATTTCCCTGTAAGATAGGCTACCAAGGGTAAACAACTAGGTGTCGGATCCCACACATAGCAATACACATTACACGTACGCATAACATGCAAGTATGTGTTGTACAACATGGCATCACAACATAACTCAACAACTCATATTGATAAAGGCCCAGAAGAGCCATCATAGCATTATTACAAGCAGTGGGCCTCATGACCCAACATACAAAGCATACATGCAACGGAAGCATAACATGTCTGAGTACAGACAACTACCAAAGAAAAGGGCTGAGAATCCTGACTATCTACAAGACCCTCCCAAGGGTACAAGATCGTAGTTGAGGTAACAAGCTAAACGTCGAAGTCCACGCGGAACCACTAGTGAGACTGAAGTCTCTCTGCAAAAACATAAATTAAGCAAACGTGAGTACAAAGGTACCCAACAAGACTTACATCAGAACTAACTACATATGCATCAGTATCAACAAAGGGGTGGTGGAGTTTGACTGCAGCAAGCCAGCTTTGACTCGGTGGCTATCCTAAACTACGACTGCAACTAACTCTTTTGAGGTGGCGCACACGAGTCCACATATTCAACAATCAATACACCACTATGGATCCGCTCCCGTCTCCCTACGAGAAGGCCATCCATAGCACTCACGCTTATCTTGTGTGTTTTACAGTATCCACTTCCACTTGTCTATGAACTGTACAGGTAACCCAGAAGTCCATTACCGCGGACACAGCTATTCGAATAAATCGTATATAACCCTGCAGGGGTGTACTTATTCACACACGCTCCCACCACTTATCGCCGGTTACACGACATGTACTCGGCAACCTTCAAGCGGAAGCCCAGCGAGGGTGTCGGCCACGACCTGACTAACCACACAAGTCCCCAGTCCAGGTTTATCGCCTATTTGGGTTGCATCTGTCGGGAGATCCGGCCGGGGTGTCGCTCACGGCCCCAAACGATGTGTACAGGGTTCCCGAGTCACCAAACGGGGGACCGGTACACCGTGCCACGTACCTGCCGCGTCATAGCCCACCCCGAGGGTCAGCGCTGCGCACAACCTCCAGTAAACTACAAACACCAGAAACTAGTTGCAACTCCTAGACAGAGGACAAGGGCAGTTAATAAGTCGAGCGGGTCCATTGGTTTCGGGCCCAATGTATGGTAGTAACTGGTCATGGATCACAAACACAGAACTTAGTTCCTGAGGACGGCCGCAATGAGACAACCCACCATGTACTCCTACATGGCCTCTCATCACTACCTTTACCAAATCATGTTCACACACTTAGCTCTCAATAGTAGCACATGTTCTCCACATTCCAATTCATCCCCGATGAATCAGACCTGACACAACTCTAAGCAATAGCAGGCATATCCAGAAAGCATGAATGAGTAGGCACAACATGGCTCAAACAACTCCTACTCATGCTAGTGGGTTTCAACTATTTACTGTGGTAATGACAGGTCATGCAGTGGAAAGGGGTTCAACTACCACAGCAGGTAACAGTTGAAGCGTTGTTGTCCTAATGCAGTAAAAGAGAGCAAGAGCAAGAGAGTGGGATCGTATCGGAATGCTCAATGGGGTTTTGCTTGCCTGGCACTTCTGAAGATATCACTGTGTCTTCATCAGTGTCATCGATCACATCGTCGGAACAGCGTCTACTGAGAGGGGACAAACACCGGCAAACAAAAGAGAACCCAATCAGTGCAATGCGACAACATGATGCATGATCATGACATGGAAATATGATGTTGATTGAGCTAATGCAACTAGCAACCATATTAAATGAAGTTGGTTTGAACCAAAGGTTCAAATTCAAACTCCATATGTGATTATTCAAATGCCATTTATTTGATTTGACCTGACCAGCAGGCATAAGTTTTTCAAACATGCATGATAATGCCATAAACAGATTCTTCATTTTTTTTGATCATTTTTCATATATAAATTATTTCATTCTGAGTTATAGATTATTTTCTATGATTTTTAGAAGTTTTAGCTATTTTCTGGAATAAATAAATCATTTCTGATTTACTTAAAATCCCAGAAAACAGATACTGCGTCGGCATGACATCACTGTGAGTTCAGCAAGTCAACAGGGCGGCCAGGGTCAAACCTGACCAGTGGGGCCTACTGGTCAGTGACACAACTAACTAAACTAAATTAACTAACACTAACCTAGTTTAGTTAGCCGGGCGGGGCCCGCATGTCAGTGAGTCAAAGGGTTAACTAAAAGCCAATTAACACTAATCTAAAATTAGCAGGGCTCTGGGCCCACCTGTCATTGACCCAGGTGAGTCAAACAGTGGTCAAAACGGGTCAAACCCGCCGGCGTTTAGCCGCCGGCGAGGCCCGAGACGCTGGAGGTGATCGGAAAACCTCCACAGGGCTCGGATCGATGCGCTGAAGGCATCTTTAGGACGCTGGCGATGCGCCGCGTCGGATGGTGGTGGTCTCTGGGCCTGGGGTGGCCGGAAACACGGACGGCGAGCACTGCAGCGGCTGCCGGAGTACGGTGGTGACACGCGCGACCACTAGGGGGCACGGGAAGGCGAGGTGAGGTGCGCTACATGCTCGTTAGGCCATTAGGAGCACAGTGGTGCACTCAACTGGAAGCTCCAGTGGCTATAGCCACGGCGGCGACATGGCCGGCGGTGATGATCTCTCGGGTCCGGCAGGCAGCTAGCTAGGTGGAGAAATCAAGGGCAAGGTGTGAGGGGAAGAGAAGAGGAGCTCACGGCTGGTGCAGCGGTGGCCTCGGAGAGCTCGGGGAGGAGCTGGTGAGGACGTGCGGTCGCCGGAGATCTCGGTCGGCCATGGTTGAAGAAGACGGCGAGGACAGCGCTCGGGGCGTCCGGCGGCATGTGGGTCATCGGGGAGACGTAGGAGACGATGGCGAAGCTTCCTGGCGCTTCGGCGAGGCGTGTGGTGGCCGGTGGCCGTGGTGGTTCAGGGCGGCGGCGACAGCTAGCTCTCGGGTGGCTGTGGGAAGACGAAGGGAAGGGGGAAGAGCGACCAGAGGGAGAGAGGAGATGATTGGGACGCCCATGGCGTCGCGCTGGCGAGGTGAGAAGGGCCGAGGTCTTGCCACCGCGAAGCAGGAGGTGGGCGCGGCTCGGCTGTGCGCGCGCCACGCGTAGAGCCAGTAGGCTCGAGGAAGACGACGCGCGAGGGGGTGGGCTGGGCCTAGCAGGCCGGCTGTCTACTGGGCTTCTAGTGGGCTGCTGGGTAAGCCAGGTAAGTTAGCCTAGGTGAGCTCTTCTCTCTCTCTCTTTTTCTAATTCTTTCTGTTTTCTATTTTCTGTAAAATTTAGGGCTTTTCTAAAAATACCTAGACCCTTTCAAAAATCACCAAACTACACATGCCCACTGTATAGAATATATCCAACATGGAACATTTCAGTTTAGGTTTATTTGGACATTTAAAATATTTACTAGCATTTAAATGCCTAAATTCAAATAACATATGGTTTAATCCAGTGACCTTTGAATGACCTAGAAATTTGTGGACCATTTTTGGGAGAGGTTCTAGACCAATTCAAAAATGATGAAAGTTTTAGGAGGCATTTCAGGTTCATTGGAAAAGTATTTCAGTAACCCTAGTTTATTTGGGTGGTGCTGGGAGTTTCTGTCATCCCCATTTCAATTTTCTGTGAAAAGTAAACATGATGCAACACCAAATGCTAGCACTAGGCAGTGCCAGAAGCTAGGGATGTGACACACGACCCCGTGGAAAAAATGGTAAAGTTTGGCACAAGTTTGATGATCGCTCCTTCCAAACCGGAACATCTCACATGAAGAATCATGGTTTCCAAAAGGAGACGTGTTAATTCAAACTCCAGTGGCCTAGACTTCATCGTTTGGCCTCATAAAAATTCCACGGTATGCAATCACCATTATACCACGGGTTTAATTTTCTGGCGCATTTCAGGTATCTTTAGCTATATTTAAGACATTTTTTGAGTTTAACGTGCATTTTGTGCATAAAAATAAAATTACAACCGGAACTGCATGTGCTGTCGAAAGGGCTCGGAGTGTTATCACCAAGCTCGCAGAAAAAGAATGGCATGGCAGGGCTCGGAGTTTTATCACCAAGCTCGCTGAAGATAAAGTAAAGTTGAAGTAGAAACTGGTTGATCTGGAATGTACAATCAGTATGATGAAGCAAGAAAGATTCAATCACATGCAACAGATGAAAGCAAGAGACAAGAAGGAACTAGCATGTGTAGTTGTGGTTGTCGCATTAGCCATGTTCTATGCGTTGTTTGCAATGATGATTACGGGTTTTGTTTGACAGTATTGCTAAAGCACATCTAGATGTGCTCTAAGTAATGAACATCTAGGTCCTATGCCATTGATGTCACGCGAAGATTCATGCAGATATTTTCCATTGTATTTTTTCTTTTCCTTTGTAGTTTGATTATTACTGGCTTTATCAATAAGAAGAGCTCAATGTATTGGTTGCCAACTGTCCTACTCCATTTGTACCGGTACCGGTGCATAATCCCAAAACTCTTTCCTTGTTTTTGTCCTGAAAAAAAGAAACCAACCAAATAGCCAATAGGAGTCATGCGCAACCCCGGAAATTTGGAGCGACTGGGTACAAATAATTCCAGTTGATTATATCAAGGGTTAGATAATACGTCAACCTCCGCTTCAATTGGCAGTTCCTCTTCTCTGCATACCCCGCTTAAGTGTCCACCATCTTCATCGTCCCTGGCAGGCCGCGCTACACAATGGCACACACTCTGCAGTCATGTCGAGTGACAATGAGGACGATAGTTCGGCCAGCAGTCTAGCGCCTGATGATAAGTCAACATCCGAATCATCCTGCTCGTCTTCAATGAGTCTGGCGTCGAGCCCAGACCTCGATTATATCTGGATCATGGAAGGGACAACTCCTCCGGAGTCGTCAGACGACAACCAGACGGACGAGGATCCGTTGGAGGATGAAGAAGAGGACAATGATGATGATGAGGAGGAATGGTCGAACGAGGAGGAGGAGGACGATGACAACAATGACGATGGCGACGGTGGTGGTGATGAAAAGCCAACAGTCAGCGGCAAGAAGCGTTGGATATGTCTCAAACGTACCTATAATTTTTTATTGTTCCATGCTACTCCCTCTGTTTCTAAATATTTGTCTTTCTAGAGATTTCAACAAGTGACTACATACGAAGTAAAATGAGTGAATCTACACTCTAAAATATGTCTACATACATCCGTATATTGTAGTCTATTTGAAATGCCTAGAAAGACAAATATTTGGGAACGGAGGGAGTATTATATTATCTATTTTGGATGTTTTATATGCATCAATATGCTATTTTATATTATTTTTGGGACTAACCTATTAACCTAAAGTCCAGTGCTAGTTTATGTTTTTTCCTTGTTTTTGAGTTTCGCAGAAAAGGAATATCAAACGAAGTCCAAACGGAATGAAACTTTACGAGGATTTTTCTTGGACCAGAAGACATCCATAGGACTTGGAGTACATGCCAGGAGAGCTACGAGGCAGCCACAAGGGTGGAGGGACGCGCCTTGGAGGTAGGGCGCGCCCCCTACCTCGTGGGCCCCACGTGACCCCCCTAACCTACTTCTTCCGCCTATAAATTCAAATATATTCCAAAAACATCAGAACATCCATCGAAACCACTTTTCCACCTCCGTAACCTTCTGTTTTCACGAGATCCCATCTGGAGGCCTTTTCCGGTACTCTGCCAGAGGGGGAATGTGACACCCCGAGACCGGAGCGCCAGGTGTCACCCAGTTATTCGTCGCCGTTGCCATGTCATTTGCTTGCGTGTTGCATTTTGCCATGTCATCGTGTGCATTGCATCCGCATGTTTTTAAAACTTGCATCCGTCTGAGCCCGCCCGTCCTCTCCGTTGTTCGTTCTGAGTCCAAACACACTTGCACGCGCCCGCGGCATCTTCGAATATTTATTTTATGAGTGGCCGGAAAATGTTCTCGGAATGGGTTGAAACTTGGCGTGTGGTCTTATTATAGCATAGGTAGACCGCTTGTCAAGTTTCGTCGCGTTCGGAGTTCGTTTGATAGCCCAACGGTTAACCGCGTTAATCGTCGGAGCCCCTTCTCTTTTGGCCCAGCTCCCCCTCTCCAACAGCCCGCTAGCCCATCCTAACCCCCTCCATTCTCTCGGTCGTCGGATCAGGATCGCGTGGCCGAAAACCGCTCCTCATTTGGACACTACTAGCTCCCTCTACCTATAAAACAGCCCCCTCCCCCGAAATTTCGGGCAAACCCTTGGCGTCTTCCACCTCGCGCCGCCGGACACGTCCGTCCCGCGACGGACATGTCCAGCCGGCCACGTCCCCGCAGCCAATCATTGTGTGCCACGTCATCGCGCCGCCGCCCGCAGCCACTCATGAGCCGCCACTTGGCCAACCGTGCCCACTTCGCCGCCGCGGCCCGCCGGAGCCCATAGCTGGCCCGCCCGGGCTGGATCTGAGCCCGTTCCCGACGCGCCTCGCGCCCGCCACCCAGGCGCTTCCCGTTCCCGCCGTCCGTCGCCGGCTCGCCGGAGTCGCCGCCGGTGACCACATGGCTGCGACTCATCGCTCGTGCCCGCCTCCCTCGTCAGACCCACAGGTGAGCCGCCGCCGCCCCGTCCGGCTTTCTACTGTCTCTCCTTGACCTTGTTCTCTCTCTCCCTCTTGCACAGGGTCGCCGCGCCCTCGCCGGTGGAGACAGGCCACCTCGACGCCGGCCGCCTCGCCCTCCACCTTCGCCGAATCCGGGACCCCCATCTCTAGATCTATCCATCCCCGCCGTCTACCGGTCCCCTCTCCCGCCGGAGCTCTGCCACGCCACGGGTCATCGCCGCCCTGGCCTTCCTCGTTCCAGGGAGGATCGAGGAGGACGACGATGACCGGCCACCTAAGCGCCCGCGTGGGCCTCGCTAGCTCCGCCGGCCCAGCTCCAGGCCTCCTCTTCCCTCAGCCCATCTCTAGCGCCGGCCCTTCTGTTCCTCCACCGTGGGCCGAGCCCAATTCGGTGAGGCCACCTATTACCCGCCCGGAGCGCTTTTTAGTTATTTGGTGCTTGTTAGTTTTTTTTTCTTCAGTTTTTGGCTAAGTCCTCAGAATCTGTTAAAATGTATGTATGTTTGATTGGTTGTAACTTTTTGTGTGTATGTCCAAATTGAGTGAATGATATGTCAAAATGTTCGTTGTGATATGCTCTTCATTTTGTTCCACTTTGTCATGCTTGTTTGAGTTCATATTGATGCACTAATCATCGTTGCAAGAGTGCTATATGTTTAAAACTGCTGTTAGCTGTAATTTTGTTAGCATGTTTGTGAGGTGATATCTTTGTGAAATGCTCTACATTGATGGTTGCTGTAGCATTCATGTTAGGTGCCATATTGCTATGTTTATCTGTGTTGCAAAAGTGCATGTGGCTGTTAAGTGCTGAAACTTGTTATGAGATGCTGATTTGACTTGTTTATGGCTATTGATGTGTTTGTCTTTCATGCCACATGTCAATATATTTTAGAAGAACAATCATGCCATCTTTGCTGTGGTGCAATCCACTTTTCATGATATGCCTTGAGGTGTTTGCAACAAGCTTGTAAACATGCCATGTCGTTGTTGCTGTTTTATACTTAGTGAAAAAATTGCTAAGTCTGAAACTGCTAAACCTAATGCTATGTTTGCTTGATGCCTAACTCAAATCCATGCTTGTTTTAGTATATCCAATGATCATGTCTTGTTTTCCATGTTATTCTCTATCCATTCATGACGTTGTTTGCATATATGGCCTTCTGTAGCTTATTTATTTCTTGCTCTCAAGTTGCTATAAATGTACCTGTCAGACTTTTATCAGCATGATCAATTTGGTGAAGCTTGTTGTTATTGATCCATGCCTCCTATGGAGTTGTTCCAGTGGAGTTGTTTGATGTATGCTATGTCTATTACATGTTCATGATCTTTATATACTTAGTAGAGTTGATATGCTTGTTGTTTTGTGCCTCCGAAGGCAGCATCGTGATGATCTTTTTGCCTTCCCAGATTTTGACTAAGTCTGGATAAATTTATTGAATCTTGCCATGCTTGTTTAATTGTGTTCCAACAAGTTTTTGTGTGTGCTCTAAGTTCACGCTTGTTAAGTATCATGTCTATTTCACATCCATGACTCATGTTATCATGTTTGAGTGCTGTAGCATATATATATACCTTGCTCCAAAGTTGCTATGTTGCTGTTTTTGGACAGCTTGTTGTCATATCTTGTTTCGTATGTATGTTTTGATCCGTTGCTCCATTTTGAGCATGCTCTATATGAAACTTGTGTGATTTTGCATGTATAAGAATAATATTAGGTTGTTTACATGTTTGGAGTGTGTTTGCTTGTTGGTTGGATGCATCTTGCATATTTGACATGCTTGACTTGTTTTGCTCATATCTTCTAGAACATAGCTCCGAATTAAACAAACTTTATATGAAAATTGACTAGAATTTCGAGTAGATCATCATGGTGCATGTTAAATTGCTGTTTAACAACTTGAACTTAAGGTTTGTCCAGATCTGGACCAATTTAGAAATGTGCATATGAGGACTCACCAGAGTTGTTATGTGTTGATTCCGGCCTCATTTAAACTTGCCTTGTTGTGATGTTCTTGTGCTATTCATCCCTTGCCATGAATTGCATCATATAGAATTGTCTTGCATCCTACTTGCTTGAGCATCTTGTCATGTTCTTGTGTTGTGTGTTTACTTCGTTGTGTGCTTCTTCTTGCTAGCTCTTTTCCGTTGCGATCGTGAGGATTCGTTCGAATACACGTGGTTCCTCTTCAAGGCTTCTTCTTCGTCTTCTTCATGGACTCATTCTTCTTCCTTGCGGGATCTTAGGCAAGATGACCATCACCTTGGATACCTTTACTATCATTGCTATGCTAGATGTCTCGATGCTATCGCTATATGTCGCGTTACCTATCTTTTATTGTCAGCCTCTCCTTGTTGCCATGAAACCTCTAACCTTTGACACCTTCCCAGCAAAACCATTGTTTGGCTATGTTTCCCGCTTGCTCAACCCCTCTTATAGCGTTGTTAGTTGCAGGTGAAGATGAAGATTGTTCCATGTTGGAACTTGTTGCTGAAATATCACAATATATATTATATATATTAACACACCTATATACTTGGCAATGGGTGGAAGGCTTGGCCTTTTGCTCGGTGTTTTGTTCCACTCGTGACGCCTTAGGAGCCGATAAACCAGTGTTATGTTCCTTGATTTTGTGTTCCTAACACGGTTGGGTATATGGGGCCCCCTTGACAGTTCGTCTTTGAATAAAACTCCTCCAGCAAGGCCCAACATTGGTTTTAATTTGAAACATAATAAAAACTTAATTAATTAATTGCATAGGGAGTTAGCACTACCTGAGGATTCTTCTACATACACGGGGGCCAGTGCTGATGGTGTTGGTCCCAAACGGGGAGTCTACAGGGCCGCCACAAGGAAACTCGAGGTAACTGGCTCCCGTAGGCTCACCTATCCGGTCGTGGCCTGAGACAAGATACGCGGAGCTACTATGAGGGTGTCGGCACGCCGGGAGGTCTTGCTGGACTTGTTTTACCATTGTCGAAATGTCTTGTGCACCGGGAATTCCGAGTCTGATCGGGCCTTCCCTAAGATAAGGCGTAATATTATTATTATCTCTGCTGATCGTGAGAGCTTGTGATGGGCTAAGTTGGGACACCCCTACAGGGTTATGATGTTTCAAAAGCCGTGCCCGCGGTTATGTGGCAGATTGGAATTTTTTAATGTCCGGTTGTAGAAAACTTGATAGAGGATCCGAAGTAAAACACACGAACCGCGTGAGTAACCGTGACTGTCTCTTTTCACCTTGAGAAGAGAACACGGTGGGGTTATGCTTGACTCGTAGGTAGTTCAGGATCTTTAACGATCATTAGTAGTTTGCGATCATTTGCGTAGATGCTCTTCTTATTCTGGTACTCGTAAGTTAGCCACCATACTTATGCTTAGCCGCTGTTGCAACCTCACCACTTTGCCTCTCCTTATCCATTCAGCTTTTCTAGTCTTGTTACCCATGGTTATGGGATTGTTGAGTCCTCGTGGCTCACAGATACTACAACAACAGTTGCAGGTGCAGGTTTCCGATGACTTGACGCGAGAGCGATGTCCTTTGTGTTGGAGTTCTTTCTTCTTCTGCTTCGTCAGTCTTGGGTTAGGTTCCGGGTCGACAGCCTGGGATAGCAGATGGATGTCGTTGTGGTTTTCATGTTTGCATCCGTAGTCGGATGCTGTATATTGTTGTTGTTGTATTCATGTGACTTGTATGAATTGTTGTATCTCCATGTATTTATGTAATGGTACGATGTAATGATATCCATCTTGCTAAGCGCCCAAAATGCGGTTGTGCCCCAATCACGTATGTGTCACGTGATCGGGATATAATCGCATCTTGGACCTGACAGGGAATCGACCATGGAGGGCATCTACATCAACACCATTGCCCTTCCGAGGAAGTGTGACTAGTTCACCATAGACCTACGGGTCCATAGCTAGTAGCTAGATGGCCTCTTCTCTCTCTTTGATTCTCAATACCATGTTCTCCTCGATGTTCCTGGAAATCTATCCGATGTAATATTCTTTTGCGGTGTGTTTGCCAAGATCCAATGAGTTATGGATTTATGATCAGATTATCTATGGATATTATTTGAGTCTCTTCTGAATTCTTATATGCGTGATTTGATATCTTAGTAATTCTCTTCAAACTATCGGTTTGGTTTGGCAAACTAGATTGGTATTTCTTGCAATGGGAGAAGTGCTTTTGCTTTGGGTTCAATCTTGCGGTGCTCAATCCTAGTGACGGTAGGGGACATGACATGTATTGTATTGTTGCCATCGAGGATAACAAGATGTGGTTTTCATCATATTGCTTTAGTTAATTCTGCTACATCATGTCATCTTACTTATGCGTTACTCTGTTCTTATGAACTTAATACTCTAGATGCAGAATCGGTTCGGTCGATGTGTGGAGTAATAGTAGTAGATGCAGGCAGGAGTCAGTCTACTTTACACAGCCGTGATGCCTATATTCATGATCATTGCCTTAGATATTGTCATAATTATGCGCTCTTTTATCAATTGATTGGCAGTAATTTGTTCACCCACCATTGTATTTGCTATCATGAGAGAAGCCTCTAGTGAAACCTATGGCCCCCGGGTCTATTTACCATCTTATAAGTTTCAGATCTACTATTTTGCAATCTTTTACTTTCCAATCTATAAAAAAATACCAAAAATATTTACTTTACAAGTTATCTATCTCTACCGGATCTCACTTTTGCAAATAACCGTGAAGGGATTGACAACCCCTGTTTGCGTTGGGTGCAAGATTGTTTGATTGATTGTGCAGGTATTTCGCGATTTCTGCGTAGTCTCCTACTAGATTGATACCTTGGTTCTCAAAACTAAGGGAAATACTTACTCTACTTTGCTGCATCACCCTTTCCTCTTCAAAGGAAAAACCAACGCAAGCTCAAGAGGTAGCCGGAAGAATTTCGGGCATCGTTGTTGGGGAGATCTTTGCCAAGTCAAGAGTCAAGATTTGTCTTCTATGAACTCACCAATCTCTAGTGCTGTTGATATCTACGTCAAATCAAGACATACCGAGTACCCTTCATAAAACTCTCATCTCTTGCATTTACATTATTTGTCATTCGCCTCTCGTTTTCCTCTCCCCCACATCTGAAACGTTTTCAGAAAAACACAAAAATATTTGCCTTCTTTTCATTTTCCTTTTTTCTCGTTCGATCTTATGTTTACTCCTATTGCCACGTGCCTTCTATTTGATTGCATCTTCGCTTGCTAAAAATCTATTTATGGATTCTCATCCACTTGCTAATCTTTTTAAAAGATCCAATTATGTTGAGCCCATTGCTAGTGAATTGAGTGCACTAGATTATCTTTATGAGTTTTTGCTTGAAATTCATGAATCTGAAATTTGTGATGAAGTGTTAAAAGAAGAAATTTACAAAGTGATTCACGATAGCTCTTTGAATGAAAAACATGATTGCAATGATTTTATTATAAATTCTATTAATGTCAGATGTGTTAATGATACGCAAAACCCTAAGCTTGGGGATGCTGATTTTGCTATGTCCACTACTTGTTGCAAATGATCATGATTGGGGTGATTCTTCTTTTTATGATCTTGAAAATTTATTTAAGCCCCATGATATATATGAGATTGATAATAATTTTTGCAATAATATTGAAAGTTGGTTTAGAAGAGTGTCAACTTTAGATCCCACATATTTGGAGAATGTTCAATCTTATGATTTTTTTGATAAAAGAGGGTTTGGAGAAGTCATGACTTTAGTTAGTGATAATCCCACTATTTTGGAAGAGTGTCAACTTTGCTTGCATGTGGGTCATTAAGAAAATATTTTATGTGATAGCTATATTGTTGTATTTTCTTATGATCCTACATGTAATAATTATGAGAGAGGAAACTATGGTTGTAGAAATTTTCATGTTACTAAATTACATCTCGTCATGTTGAGATTGATCGTGTTTCCTTTTTCTTCCTTGCATATGCTAGATATTGCTTGTCTTGATTTGTTGTACTATAAAATGTCTATGCATAGGAAGCATGTTAGACTTAGATGTGTTTGTCACATGTTCTATGATGCTCTTTTTGTGCTATAATTCTTATCTTTCATATGAAAATCATTGAAACCTCAATGCCTAGCTAAAAGCTTTAAAGAAAAGCGCTTGTTGGGAGGCAACCCAATTTTTTTTATTTTTTTGCTTCTTTTTTCCAATAATAACACATTATCACTTATGTAGTAATTGTGTTTTGGTGTTTTAATTAGTGTTTGATCAAAGTAAGACCTTTCGAATGGCTTACGGTGATCGTTGATTTGATTTTGCTGAAAAACAAAAACTTTTGCGCCCAGTGCAAAAAATTCAATAATTCACTGGAACGTGGAAACCTTCTGCAATTTTTACACAAAATTGATATACAAATTCCCCATGTCTTCCTAATTTTTCAGAATTTTTAGAGTTACAAAAGCATGCAAAGTTTTCAGATTGCTACAGACTTTTGTGTTTTTGACAGATTCTATTTTGTATGTGTTGTTTGCTTATTTTGATGCATCTATGGCTAGTATCGGGGGGTATGAACCATGAAAAAGTGGGAATACAATAGATATTACACCAATATAAAATAAGAATAAGATCATAATAGTACCTTGAGTGGTTATTTGCTTTGTTTTACTAACGAAGCTCGCGAGATTGCTGTTGAGTTTCATGTTGTGAAGTTTTCAAGTTTTGGGTAAGGATTTGATGGACTATGGAATAAAGAGTGGCAAGAGCCTAAGCTTGGGGATGCCCAAGGCACCCTAAGTTAATATCCAAGTACGGCCAAGAGCCTAAGCTTGGGGATGCCCCGGGAAGACATCCCCTCTTTCGTCTTCATCTATGGGTAACTTTACTTGAAGCTATATTTTTATTCACAACATGATATGTGTTTTGCTTGGAGCGTCATGTATGATATGAGTCTTCGCTTTTTAGTTTGCCACAATCTTCCTTGCTGTACACACCTTTTGAGAGGGACACGCTTCAATCGTGATTTATTAAAATACTCTATGTGATTCACTTATATATTTTGAGCTAGGCAATTTTGCTCTAGTGCTTCACTTATATCTTTTGAACACGGTGGTGGTTTTATTTTATAGAAATTATTGAACTCTCTTGCTTCACTTATATTATTTTGAGAGTCCTAAAATAACATCATGGTAATTTGCTTGGGTTATGAATTTAGTCCTAATATGACAGGCATCCAAAGGAGATATAATAAAAACTTTCATATATAGAGCATTGAATACTATGTGAAGTTTGACTCCTTGTAATTGTTTTGAGATGTTAAGATGGTAATATTAGAGTCATGCTAGTGGTAGTTTGTGAGGTTAAAGAAATAATTACGTTAAGCTTTGTGATTCCCGTAGCATGCACGTATGGTCTCCTAACTTTGTAACCGAATTGGAGCACTTTATATTTTGAGTGTTTGTCTTTGCGTGAAGGTCGGGGGTGTGCGATGGTTAACTCCTACCAATATCCCCCTAGGAGCATGCGTCGTACTACTTTGCTTCGAGAGCTAATAAAATTTTCTCAATAAGTATGTGAGTTCTATATGACTAATGTTGAGTCCATGGATTATACGCATTCTCACCCTTCCAGCTTGCTAGCCACTCTAGTGCCGCGCAACTTTCACCGGTGCATAAAACCCTCCTTATACCTTCCTCAAAACAGCCACCATAGCTACCTATTATGGCATCTCCATAGCTATTCCGAGATATATTGCCATGTAACTCCACCGTTCCATTTATTATGACACACATCTTCATTGTCATATTGCTTTGCATGATCATGTAGTTGACATAGTATTTATGGCAAAACCACCGTTCATATTTTTTATACATGTCACTTTTGGTAATTGCACATCCCGGTACACCGCCGGAGGCATTCATATAGAGTCATATCTTTGTTGTATTATCGAGTGGTAATATCGAGTTGTAACTAAATAAAAGTGTGATGATCATCATTATTAGAACATTGTCCCATGTGAGGTTATAAATAAAGAGGCCAAAAGAGTCTCCAAAAAAAGCGAAAAGGTCTCCAACAAAAAAAGAGGAGCCTAAAAAAAGGGGAGAAAAAGAGAGAAGGGACAATGTTACTATCCTTTTCCACACGTGTGCTTCAAAGTAGCACCATGTTCTTCATGATAGAGAGTCTCCTATGTTGTCACTTTCATATATTACTAGTGGGAATTTTTCGTTATGGAACTTGGATTGTATATTCCAATGATGGGCTTCCTCAAATGCCCTAGGTCTTCATGAGCAAGCAAGTTGATGCACACCCACTAGTTGTCTTTTGAGCTTTAAAACACTTATAGCTCTAGCACATCAATTACATGGTAATCCCTACTCACTCACATTGATATCGATTGATGGAAAACTCCATAGTCCATTGATTTGCCTAGTTGATATGAGACTTGCTCCCTCCTTTTGTCTATTACCACCTTCTATTCCACCCATAGTCCTATATCCATGGCTCACGCTCATGTATTGTGTGAAGAGTTGAAAAGGTTTAAGAATGTTAAAGTATGAAAATAATTGCTTGATTGACACCGGGATAGGCATGATTTATACTTTTTGTAAAGAAGAGGGAGCATAAAAGACTATATGATTTTGTCGGGATAACTTTCTTTAGCCATGTTAATTTTGAAGGTTCATAGATTACTTTTTAGTATGGTTGAAGTATTATTGTTTTGATATTGATAAACTTTTATTTTGAGTATTATGGATCTGAACATTCATGCCACAATAAAGAATATTGCATTGATAAATATGTTGGGTAGCATTCCGCTTCAAAAAATCTATTTTTTATCATTTACCTACTCGAGGACGAGCAGGAATTAAGCTTGGGGATGCTTGATACGTCTCCAACGTATCTATATTTCATTATTGTTCCATGCTATTATATTATCTGTTTTGGATGTTTTATTTGCATTAATATGTTATTTTATATTATTTTTGGGACTAACCTATTAACCTAGAGCCCGGTGCTAGTTTCTGTTTTTCCTTGTTTTTCAGTTTCGCAGAAAAGGGATATCAAACGGAGTTTAGACGGAATGAAACTTTACGAGGATTTTTCTCGGATCAGAAGACATCCATAGGACTTGGAGTACATGCTAGGGGAGCTACGAGGCGGCCACAAGGGTGGAGGGCGCGCCCCCCTACCTTGTGGGCCCCTCGTGACCCCCTTGACCTACTTCATCCGCCTATAAATTCACATATATTCCAGAAACATCAGAACATCCATCGAAACCACTTTTCCGCTGCTGTAACCTTCTGTTTCCCCGAGATCCCATCTGGAGGCCTTTTTTGGTAGTCTGCCTGAGGGGGATTCGACCACGGAGAGCATCTACATCAGCACCATTGCCTTTTTGATGAAGTGTGAGTAGTTCACCACAAACCTACGGGTCCATAGCTAATGCTAAATGGCTTCTTCTCTCCCTTTAACTCTCAATACCATGTTCTCCTCGACGTTCTTGGAGATCTATCCGATGTAATATTCTTTTGCGGTGTGTTTGCCAAGATCTGATGAACTATGGATTTATGACCAGATTATCTATGAATATTATTTGAGTCTCTTCTGAATTCTTATATGCAGGATTTGAAATCTTAGTAATTCTCTTCGAACTATCTGTTTGGTTTGTCCAACTAGATTGGTATTTCTTGCAATGGGAGAAGTGCTTTGCTTGGGGTTCAATATTGCGGTGCTCAATCCCAGTGACATTAGGGGACATGGCAAGTATTGTATTGTTGCCATCAAGGATAACAAGATGGGGTTTCATCATAATGATTGAGTTAAGTCCGCTACATCTTGTCATCTTACTTAATGCGTTACTTTGTTCTTATGAACTTAATACTCTAGAGGCATAATCGTTTCGGCCGATGTGTGGAGTAATAGTAGTAGATGCAGGCAGGAGTCGGTCTACTTGACACGGACTTGATGCCTATATTCATCATCATTGCCTTAGATATCGTCATAATTATGTGCTCTTCTATCAGTTGCTTGGCAGTAATCTGTTAGCCCACCGTAATATTTGCTATCATGAGAGAAGCCTCTAGTGAAACCTATGGCCCCCGGGTCTATTTTCCATCTTATAAGTTTCAGATCTACTATTTTGCAATCTTTTACTTTCCAATCTATAAACCAAAAATACCAAAAATATTTACTTTACAAGTTATCTATCTCTATCGGATCTCACTTTTGCAAATAACCATGAAGGGAATGACAACCCCTTTTTGCATTGGGTGCAAGATTGTTTGACTGTTTGTGCTGGTATTTGGCGATTTGTGCGTAGTCTCCTACTAGATTGATACATTGGTTCTCAAAACTGAGGGAAATACTTAATCTGCCTTGCTGCATCATCCTTTCCTCTTCAAGGGAAAAACTAACACAAGCTCAAGAGGTAGCAGCGTCCTCGGCAAGACGTTGTTGCGGGGCCATCCAACAACAACAACAACAGCAACAACAACAACAACAACAACAACAACAACAACAACAACAACAACAACAACAACAACAACAACAACAACAACAACAACAACAACAACAACAACAACAACAACAACAACAACAACAACAACAACAACAACAACAACAACAACAACAACAACAACAACAACAAGGACTAAATTAAGCACACTGTATATATCTCTATTTCCGTTCGCTCATATTTATTTGTTATCTCTGTTTATCCTGTCAATCTCATCGCATGTGGTTAGTAATACGTATTCGACAGAGATCTTCTACATTATCGCCCACAGGTTGGTTTATTGAATTGTGTGCCCTAACGAGCACACAATTGACAAAAAAGACTGTATGTGATGTCTATAATGATCACACACAATTCTGGTTACCGGCCTGTTTGTCGGGTATCACGCACATCTTGTTATGCTGAATCGTTTGTGTTCACCTCGATCATCACAAACGCTTTATCGGAGCGAACTGTATGCCATATATCGCACACACCTTGATCTGGCTGCCCATTTTCGTTGTTCTGTCTCATCGCAAACATTTCGTATGGATCAACCGTATGCCCAGTATCGCACACACAATTAAAATTTGAACCGTGTTCGATCTATTAGTCATCGCAAACGTTTTGTGTCTTTTTGACGGGATTTTTACATCAACGTTTGCGATTAATGCATCGCACACAGTTTCATCAAAGGGTCTCTGATCATAGTGTCGTGTTAGCAACATCCTGTAGTAGTGATGGTGCTAGGGATTGTTTTGATGCAACCCTTCGCGCCACTGGATTTATAAATAGGCATTTGGCTTTGAAGATGGAGAGGCGGGCTCGCGAAAAGATGGCATGGGGCGACACGCCTTCTGAATCGTGCCAAATCAAGAACACGAGTGAGGGAGGGAGAGAGAGAGAGAGAGAGAGAGAGAGAGAGAGAGAGAGAGAGAGAACACACACAACTATTGGTACAAACCCTCAGCCCCGAGGGTGGACTACTCCCTCCTCATCATAGTGGCTGTCGGGATGATGAAGATGGCCTCCAGTGATGATTTCCCCCTCCGGCAGGGTGCCGGAACGGGGTCCCAATTGGTTTTTCATGGCTACAGAGGCTTGCGGCGGCGGAACTTCTCATCTAGGGTCCTTTCTGGAGTTTACAGGATATATAGGAGTACTTCGCGTTGGAATCAAGTGAGGGGGAAATTTTATGGAGGCAAATGATGTTGGAAGTATTTTTGTGGTATGAAGGATATCAATAGCTTTAAAACAAGTTGAAGAGCGTCGAAATTGGAGTCCGGTTGAATTAGTTATGGACGAAACAAAAATCAGCGAAAGTCGATATCTACAGGTACCGGACGTCCGGAAAGTGTCAGATATCCGATGGACGGACGTCCCGGACGCTCGAAAATTCGTGAATTTCCTTTTATGCCCGAGGGTCCCACAAGACGTAGGGGCGCACCCCCCGGGCTTGTGGCCTCCTCGGTTATCTCCTGGCCTAGCTCCGGTGCTCCCTGGGTCTCTTCAGGTCCATAAACGATCATCATATATTTTTAGCCCATTCCGTGAACCTTTATTTCTGCACAAAAAATGACACCAAGGTAATTCTGCTGAAAACAGTGTCAGTACGGGTTAGTTCCAATCAAATAATAACAAAACCATATAGAATTGTTGTAAACATGGCATGAATACTTCATGAATTATATATACGTTGGAGACGTATAAACATCCCCAAGCTTAATTCCTGCTCGTTGATGTCTGCTAGAGCTACATCGGTATTTCCCCAAAGAGGAAGGGATGATGCAGTATAGCAGCGGTAGCTATTTCCCTCAGTGATGAAACCAAGATTATCGAACCAGTAGGAGAACCAAGCAACACAACGTAAACAGCACATGCACACAAATAACAACACCTCGCAACCCGACGTGTAAAAGGGGTTGTCAATCCCTTTTGGGTAACGGACGTGAGAGATATATAAATAATGATAGATAAATTGCAGCAAGGTATTTTTGGGTTTTTGGTTTAATAGATCCTTAAATAAAAGCAAAGGAAAAAAGTAGATCGCAAAGGCAAATATATGAGAAAGAAGACCCGGCAGTCGTAGATTTCACTAGTGGCTTCTCTCAAGGAAAATAGCAAACAGTGGCAAACAAATTACTGTTGGGCAATTGATAGAACTTGAAATAATCATGACGATATCTAGGCAATGATCATTACATAGGCATCACGTCCAAGATTAATAGACCGACTCCTGCCTGGATCTACTACTATTACTCCACACATCGGCCGCTATCCAGCATGCATCTAGTGTATTAAGTTAATGGAAAAACGGTGTGTCGGTGTACTAGAATAGGGGTACCCTAGTATCCCGAACTTGTGCACGGGCAGTCGCAGCACCCCGCGGCAAGGCTTGCCGGGCGACCGCCAAGGTCCTCCGTGGTTCCTTTGGAGCCATTTAAGAACAAAGTATTCAAGCCAAGGAGACAAGGCCCCGGCAAGAGGAGCTTGCCGGGGAGGCCAACCAAGGCATCTCAAGGAACTTGCTGCGACGCGCCACGCGTCCCGGCAAGGCCCGGTGAGCGGCAAGCTCCCGGACGCGACAAGACAACGACCGCGGCAAGGCGCTTGCCGCGGCAAGCTACCACTCCGAACCCGCGCTCCAGCGCATCCACCAACGTGTCGCTCTGGGACCCTTCCAGGCGTACGTGGCGGGAGGCTGTGCAGCCAGCAGCGAGCGGTGGCAAGCGGCGCTGACAAGATCGCCATCGTGGCAAGCGGTGACGTCCTTGACGGTCCCTTTATGCACTATTTGGGCGACGCAGATGGGCATTTAATGCTCTTGTCCCCTGCCGTCAGGGTTAGGTATGATACACTGTGCAAGTAGTTGTACCAACCGCAACACCTTTCCATTTTTACCCTTGTCTACGTTGCCACCTGCCGGTGACCCCTTGAGCATATAAAAGGAGGCCCATGCGCAACGTAGAGGGGGGGAACAGAAGAGAACACTCACGCTCGGTCTCGTTAGCTGCTAGAGTGTACTGTAGCACTCAGCGCTCCCGAGCAAGAACTCAATACAAACCACAAAGCAGGAATAGGGTTTTACGCATCCGTGCGGCCCGAACCTGGGTAAACTGCTCGTGTGCTTTGCCTCGATCTGCTCTTCGTGCGATCTCCGCCCCCGCCGAACCGAAAGGGGCTCGGTCCGCCGGTCCCCATAGGTGCTCGTGGATCAGTTTCCCCGACATCTTTGGCGCGTCAGGTAGGGGGCGTCGAGGTTGTGTGAACCTGATCCGGCGTTCACACGAGCTAGATCTTCATCGTTTTCATCGACATGCCGCCGAAGAAGAAGGCTTCGGAGGCGGCTGCTCTGTCCGCGCCGAACCCACCACCGCCGGAGAAAACGGCTGGTGGGGTAGACGCCGGCGGAAGAACGGGCGCCGACGAGGGAGCTCACGATGCTGCCAGGTCCAAGGACAAGGCTGCGCTGCCCATCGGCGGCGTTGTCGGCTCCCACAACGACTGAGCGCACTCTAAGACCTCGGCGTCCGTGCATGCACCGCGCCCATCTCAGGAGGCGCGGGACCGGCAGCGTCATGGTACTCATGGTACCATACGTTTGCTGGACCAAGATCGAGCTGGTGGATCTCGGAATGCTCAAGACCAGCATGCACGCCAACATGCTGGCGCGAGCGAGGCACAGTCGCCTGGACGGGATACTGCTCCTTCTAACATAGTTAGAAGTCCGAGCATATCCCGCTCCTCACACCATTCGCCACCGCTACCCGCCACTCCAGCAGAAGCTTTGGCGCGAGCTCAACTGCTCCTCGACTACCCTCCAACGGCTGACAAGATCGACGACTGGAGGGCCACCATTCAGAGTCTCATCGGCTTCCTCAACGGCGACACTCCACGGCAGCCGAGCACATCGCAGCCGCGGCAAGTCAGCCAGGCACGAGCCGATGGCGACAAGACCGGTGGGGGTGCAACCACCGTGCACTCTCCGCCCCGAAGGCCAAGATCGCCGACTCGCCAGATCCACCTCGACAGCGACTCCACCGCGTCGTCAGATCCACGAGCTCGTCGCGACCAGCGCCAAGTTCTTCACGAACGACAGCAAGAGGACGCTCGTACTCGCATCGAGCGCCGAAGAGAAGCGCGACGTCAATTGGACCAGCGCGCTGGGCCCTCTGTCGACGTGCATGCGACAGGGGAACCAGGCGACTTGCCATACGCGGTAGGTTGCCCTGCGTTTACTCGTGAGCTGTGGCAAGTCCAGTGGCCCAGCACGAAGAATTTCAAGCCAGAAGTACCAGAGAAGTACGACGGCAAGTCGCATCCGTCGGAGTTCCTCAGCATCTACACCATCGCGGTGCAAGCTGCCGGGGGGCGGGACGACAAGATCCTTGCCAACTACTTCCCGCTGGTACTCAAGCCTAACGTCAGGTCCTGGCTCATGCACTTGCCGGACAACTCCATATCCTCCTGGGCAGACCTATGCCATTAGTTTGTCGGCGCCTTTACAGGCGGCCACAAGCCTCATGGCCAAGAGAGTGACCTTCATCTGCTTGCCCAGAAGGAAGGAGAACCCCTGCGCAAGTACATTCAGAGATTCAGCCGTGTACAGCACAACATCCCAGATGTCCACCCTGCCGCGGTCATCAGCGCGTTCCATCAGAACATGCGTAACCGCAGGATGCGGGAGGAGATGGCGATGTGCAAGATCAGAGACGTCAGTGAGCTGTACGCCCTGGCCGACAAGTGTGCACGTGCTGAGGAAGGGAGGAAACTCCCCGGAGAGAATACAAGAGCAGGAGGATCTGACAGCGAGGATGCTGCCCCGGCAAAGAAAACCCGGTGGCGGAACAACAGGAAGAAGAAAGGCAAAGATGTGCTAGTTGTTGAGCAGTCCGGCAACGAAGGCGGCGCCAAGAAAGCCAAAGCTGGTAGCTCCGGCAAGGAGACTGCCGCATGCACCAACTGCCAGGCTGTGGCGGTCGCCGACAAGCAGGACGACACCAACAAGCAGTATTGCAAGATCCACCGCACCAAGGGCCATGACCTCCAGAGCTGCAAGAAGGTCGAGCAGCTTGTCGAGCTGCAAAAGGCTGAATACGAGCGACGCGACAAAGAGAAGGCCCAAGGAGGTGCTGGAGGATCCGGCCAGAAATGCACCGGCCGGGGAGGACGCCGCGGCAAGTCCAAGCAGCGGCAAGGAGATAGACCTCCCCGCGGCCGCGACAAGGATGAAGATGACGACGACGATGAGGACATGGATGATGTCGAGACCAGTGAGCAGGAGTTCCAGAAAGCCACAGAGGTCTTGTGCGTTGACGGCGGTGCCTCTCTGCATACTTCACACCGCCAACTCAAGCAGTGGGTGCGGGAAGTTAATGCAGCAGAACCACCTGTCGAGTCACGTAAGCTTCTGAAGTGGTCCAGCACGCCTATCATCTTTGATATAGAGGACCACCCTGATCGCACAACTGCAGTCGGGTGCTTGCCGATGTTGGTTTCACCAACTATCCGCAACCTCAAGGTCGCTAAGATGCTAGTGGACGGTGGGGCCGGCTTGAACCTGATCTCCTCCGCTGTACTCCAGAAACTCCAGGTCCCTGACAGCGAGCTCGAAGAGACCGGCACATTCCAAGGAATCAACCCGGGAAGGAGCAAGCCGAAGGGCAAGATCACGTTGCCGGTGACATTTGGCATCGAGTTGAACTTCAGGACTGAGAGGGTTACTTTTGACGTTGCCGATTTTCCATTGCCTTACAATGGGATACTCGGCCGTCCAGCGCTCGCCAAGTTCATGGCAGCCTCTCACTACGCATACAACATGCTGAAGATGCCATGCCCTATAAGTGTCATCTCTGTCCCTGGCGACAAGAAGGATGCTCTTATCTGCGCCGACAAGATCTACCGGGAAGCGGCGGCTACAAGAGATCGCAAGTCACTTGCCGTTGAAGCTCCCGGAGGGAAGAAGAAGACCAAGTCCGGCAAGAGTTCTGATGCCCACTCCGGCAAGTGCACCTCTTCGGAGTGCTGCGCTACCGTCGAGGACGCACCATCGAGCTCCACCGGTAAGTGTAAGAAGATAATGGCAGCTCCGCCAGAGACCAAAAAGGTGTCCGCCAAGGAGGACGGCACTGGTGGTACCTTCACCATCAGTGCCACTCTTGACCCTAAATAGGAAAGCGCGCTCATTGCTTTCCTGCGGGCGAACGTCGACGTGTTTGCGTGGCAACCGTCTGACATCCCCGGTGTTCCCAGGAAAGTAATTGAGCACCATCTTGCCGTCTGTCCTCATGCGCGGTCCGTCAAGCAGAAAATTAGGAAGCAACCAGTGGAGCGCCAAGAATTCATCGCAGAAGAGATCAAGAAATTGGAAGCAGTAGGCCTTGTCAGAGGAGTGCTCCATCCTACATGGTTGGCCAATCATGTAGTCGTGCGCAAGGCAAACGGGAAATGGAGGCTTTGTATCTACTTTACCGATGTCAATAAAGCTTGTCCCAAAGACCCATTTCCCTTGCCGCGCATTGACCAGATTGTTGACTCCACGGCCGGATGTGACTTGCTTTCATTTCTTGATGCATACTCAGGATACCATCAGATCTTCATGGCAGAAGAGGATGAGGAGAAGACCGCATTCATCACTCCATGTGGCACGTACTATTTCAAACGGATGCCTTTCGGTTTAAAGAATGCTGGTTCAACATTTGCAAGAGTAGTCCATGTCACTCTTGAGCCACAAATACACAGAAATGTAGAAGCCTACATGGATGACATAGTGGTCAAGAGCAAGGACAAGGCAACTCTGATTCAAGATTTAGAAGAGACCTTTGCAAATCTGCGCAAGATCAAGCTCAAGCTCAACCCCGAGAAGTGTGTGTTTGGAGTCCCCTCCGGCAAGCTTCTCGGGTTCTTCGTGTCTCAACGGGGAATTGAAGCCAATCCCGACAAGATCAAGGCCATTGAGCAGATTGAAGCACCAAAGCGCGTCAAGGATGTACGAAGACTTGCCGGTTGCGTGGCTGCTCTCAGCAGGTTTATCTCTAAGTCTGCTGAGCGCGCCCTGCCGTTTTTCAAAATACTGAAAAAGGCAGGTCCAATGAAATGGACTCCGGAAGCAGAGGCTGCGCTGCAAGACTTGAAGAGATACCTGTCCTCCACTCCAACACTTGTCGCACCTAAGCCACAAGAGAAGTTGCTGCTGTATATAGCGGCAACCAATCAAGTGGTTAGTGCTGCGTTAGTGGCGGAGAGGGAGGCAGATGATGAGCCATCAACCACGGCAGGCGCATCCAGCTACAAGCAGGGGGCTTCCCCGACAAGCTCTGGTCCCGACAAAGATGGATCTGCGCAGGCGTGCGGAGAGATACAGAAGAGAATGGTGCAGCACCCAGTTTACTTTGTCAGTTCCCTCCTGCAGGGGGCTAGGTCAAGGTACTCTGGTGTGCAGAAATTGCTTTTTGGCCTTCTCATGGCCACGAGAAAGCTGCGCAATTACTTCCAAGCACATGAGATCACAGTTGTCACTCGCTTTCCGCAGAAGAGGATACTGTAGAATCCAGAAGCAACAGGCAGGATTGTCGAGTGGGCACTGGAACTGTCAAGCTTTGGCTTCAAGTTTGAGAGCACTTCAACTATCCAAAGCAGAGCATTGGCAGAATTCATAGCAGAATGGACGCCAACACCAGATGAAGAAATTCCAGAAACGAGCATCCCCGTCAAGGAAGCAAGCAAAGAGTGGCTGATGTACTTTGATGGTGCCTTCTCGCTGCAAGGCGCCGGTGCTGGCGTGCTGCTTGTCGCACCCACCGGAGAGCACCTCAAGTACGTAGTCCAGATGCACTTTCCCAAGGAGCAAGCAACAAACAAGACCGCAGAGTATGAAGGATTGCTTGCCGGTCTCAGAATCGCGGCAGACCTTGGGATCAAGAAGCTCATTGTCAGGGGTGACTCGCAGCTGGTCGTCCGCCAAGTGAACAAGAGTTATCAGAGTCCGTTGATGGAAGCCTACGTTGATGAAGTGAGAAAGCTAGAAGAGCACTTTGACGGCATACAGATGGAACATGTTCCAAGAGCTCAGAACGACATTGCAGATGGCCTGTCGAAGTGCGCCGCACTTAAGTTACCTGTGGAACCAGGGATCTTTGTGCTCAAGCAAACTCAACCGTCTGTAACACCATCAACTGGACAGAACAAGAAGAGGAAGTTGATTTCTGGTGACTATTTTCCGGCAGAGCTTCCCGAAGCCGCCGCCAAAAAGGTCCCCAAGATCAACACCAAGAGTGTTGAGGAGCAGTCTGCTCCGGCAAGCCCTAGGGTTTGTACCGTTGAAGCAGACGCTCCTGAGCAGTACCTCTTCTTGTAGTGGATAGTAAGATCGGAACCTTGGGGTCTCCTTTCTTACCCATAGTGGATGAAGTGCAGCAGGTAGGATACCTCAAGTAGACTTGTAAATATTGCTATGCTCCCCGGCAACGGCGCCAGAAAACGGTACTTGATAGCCCTCAACCGTAAGGGATCGAGATAGTCTTCGCGGGTAAGAATAACCCAATTTATTGATTCGACACACGGGGAGCCAAAGAGTATTTATAAGCTTTGACAGTTGAGTTGTCAATTCAACCGCACCTGAAATATACTTACTTGCAACAAAAGATAAGTGGTAACAGTGATATGATAGTGATGATAGTGGTAGCAAAAGTAAACAATAAAAGTAAATAGCAAAAGTAAATGGCAAAAATAGCAACTAGTAACCAGCAGGATTTAAAACACTGTAGGCTAGGGAGACGGATGGTCGGGCGTTGCATGGATGAGATATATCATGATTCTAACTTGGGGCACGGCACACGGAAAAGTAATGATCATCTAGGCAAATATCAAACATTAGGCATGTATCCCGTAGGTAGTTGTACGTGCTTACAATAAGAACTTGCACAACATCTTTTGTCCTACCATCCCGCTACGAACGGGGCCAAAAGGAACTTATGGAGATTAAGGTGCTCCTGTCAAAGAGCACCGGAACAAAGCAATGAACTCAATGGATACATGTAATCCTCAAACTACGGACCATCCCCTTTGGTGTCCCAAGCTATCACTTTTGGGATCGCCGGTTCCGAACCGTAACAGGTGCAAACAACTCATAGATAGGATCACGAACACAAATATATTCATGCAAACACATATGGTTCAGATCTGAAATCATGGCACTCGGGCCCTAAGTGTCAAGCATTAAGAATAACAAGTTGAAGCAAAGATGATAAACACCATAGTAGATGATAGGCAACATGCCCCCAACGATCTGACAAACTATTACATGATCTAACTCATCCAATCCCTACCATCCCCTTCGCCTACAGCAGGGGAATTACTCACACATGGAGGGAGAAGTCATGGAGGGATGATGGAGTGGTGATGATGATGACGATGGCGACGATCTCCCCTCTCCGGAGGCCAATTCAGCCTCCAGATTAGCCCTCCCGAGGAAGAACAGAGGGTGGCGGCGGCTCCGCGATGGAAAACTGCGAAAAGAACTTCTGATCTGGGGTTTCCGCATCGCGAGTAAAAATACGAGGCAAAGTAGGGCACCAGGGGGTGTGGGCCCCACCAAGGCGACCCCCGGCGCGGCCCAGGGGGGGCGCGCCCACAGGGCGCCTGGGCACCCCTGGCCCCCCTCTGGCCCCTCTTCTGGCTCCTGGTTCCTTCGGGTGCGTGGATTTTCTGTGATTTTTCGTGGATTTTTCTGAGATACCTAAAAATCCGTTTTCCTGCGCACAATAAAACCATACAGGCAGCTCTGCTAAAAACAGCGTCAGTCCGGGTTAGTTTAGTTCTAATCATGCAAGAATGAGGTCAAAACAATATCAAAAGTGTTTGGAAAAGTAGATACGTTTGAGACGTATCAACTCCCCCAAGCTTAGCATATTGCTTGTCCTCAAGCAATTCAGTTCAACGAACTGGACGCGACAAAGAAAACTTTGACAAACTCTTTTGCTTCATTAGATGTATATAAGCATGTACTATGAAAAGAGTCTAGCAAGTATTGAAACAGTACTATGAGGACAATGCAAGGAGCAATCCTTCTTTCAAGTGACTAGTCACAAATACTTAAAAGTAAATAATATACTACTGAAAATTAAGACAAGATTACATTGCACATAGCTTGAGCATACTAGGGTGGTATCTCGCTAGTCTCCATGAGTGAAGCAAAACATAAATGCAGAAACTCCTTCAGAGTTTTAAAGGAGACTAGAACTAAGAATTTCAGAATAAATCATATCACAAGCATGCGGAAGACAATGTAATACTTTGGGACAATGCACATTACACTCAGAATGACAATTATGCTCTCCTAGTTAGTGCTTTGAAGAAAGAGGGTGGAGACTCTCGAACCGTGGCTTTTGTTGGCAAGGTTGAAAACCCGTGGTCGGAAACAAAAACTAAACATGTACCAGAGCTCTTGGTTTTTTTTAAAAAAAAGAGGTAAAAACGTTTTTGAGAGGTGCATATTTCGTCAACGAATGCTAGCAGATAACTCAATCACTTCTTGAGCTGGACAAGTCTCGAGGAACGGCTCCCGCATGAGGACGATCACATCCTCTTAATATCCTTTGTTTATCACTGCCAAAGTTTTCTGATTTCTCATGAACAAAGCGTGAAGGAGGGTTTGTTTGTTATATTATCTTTTTGAGCCGGGCGCACTCAATGCCAGTTCCTTCTCGTATTATGGGTTTGCACATTATACATGCAATCCAGGGGTGAGACTTGTCCAACTTAAAAAGATCATGAATTAACTACTACTTCCTCATGAGCTAAAACATAGGCACAAAAAGAGAAATGTTTTTGATTAATTTCGAGATGGCACACGAAGGTCTTCGTTAGGAATGGCAGGTAAATACCATGTATAGGAAGGTATGGTGGACTCATATGGCATAACAGGTTTTAAGGATTTTGGATGCACAAGCAGTCAGTCCGCTTGGTATAGGTGGAGGTTTAGCAAAAGACTGGGAAGCGACCAACTAGAGAGCAATAACGGTCATAATCATGCAGAGCGACAAAGCAACATTGAATCGGGCATGAGAGTGATATAACTATTCTGAAACTCAAAGATCATCAAGGCAGAGTAGACTTTTTAGTCTTAAGCATGTGTAAGCATGTGCCAAGTCAATCCAAAAATTCTCTAAAGGGAAATACCACCTTAGTATACCAGACTATGAACAGTGCAATGCATGCAGATCATTTCAATAACACATTATATACTCTAGTTATTCGGGACTAGCCACAAGGAAAGCATGAACCACTGGAAGAGCACTGTAAACATAGCACTATGTCGCTAGAAGCTGGTCTCTAGATCATAGGTACAGGCATATGTACAAAAGTAGAAACAAAAAGAGTTCATACCGGTCTTCCTTGTTGCTTCCTTTCAGTCGATCTTTGTCATTACTGCTTGTCACTTGCACGATCGAACGTAGGAAATATAATTAAATGCCATCACGGACTCGAGCTGAACTCTGAAAGCAAAGCAAACTAAAGAGAAAAGGAAATCTTTTTGGATTATTTCAAAGGTTGAACGAAAAGAAAAAGAAAAAGGAAATCTTTTTGTTGTTTTTGCAAAGAGAAACAAAGAAGAACGGGCAAAAACTTCGAAAAAGATCAAAGCGAATAAATCGGATAATACAATGGAAAAGTGAGAGGGGCACGTACTCCCCCAAGCTTAGGCTTTTGGCCTAAGTTGGTAGCAGCTACAACCCCTAGGAGCCTCCTGCTCCGGGGGTATGGTAGTGAGTCCAAGGGTCGTAGAAGGATGCTGGCGCGTACACCGAACTCCTCGGAGTCTCCCACGAAGAAGGGTCCGTACTCCAAGCGGAGGAAGAACCTTCACCAAACTGGGTGCCGGTCCTCCCCTGAAAAGGTGGTAACTCGCCGTGCTCCTCCTCGTCGGGCACAACCCCCTCCATGGGGTTATGAAACTGATGCTGGGCCATGAACTCATCGAACTGGATAACATCAAAGGACCATCTGTTCCTGCGAGAAAAATCAAACAACAGAGGTGCAGGTAGACGGATCTCGCGTTCCGCGGTAATTCCGAAACGCAAGATATAAACAAGATTATCAAGCTCAGAAGTCATGGTAACAAACTTATGCCTTTTCATAGCAGCAAGATCAAAACTTAAATAAGTAAAAGGATTATCATCAGGGTGTGGGGTGCCTCCAAGATATTCTAAGATAAGTGTGGCATAAATGCCACCATATAAGTCCCCCTTGTTACCGTTCATAGCAAGGCGTCGAGCAATTAAGGCACCCAGATTATAATCAGACCTCCCTGAGAGGGCTGCTGCCAGGATAACAATATCCGGAGCAGAAATGCTGCTCTTGTTGTCACGAGCTAACACCCCTCTGGCAATATAATATGCAAAATACCTGAGGTGAGGAAATAAGATGCTGGAGATCTTAGACCTATGAATATCCCTCGTACCCATGCTGCAGAGAGAGTTGATGACGGTTTTCAGCTCGGAGGGCTGAGTTGCCATCCTAGCTGTCCTCCCAACGTTCGACACACCTATTATTTCACAAAAATTTCCCAAACTCATGGTGATAAGATCATTGTAAATTTTAAATTCAATAGCACCTGAATCAGGATTATATCTAAAACTGTTAATGAAACTAGAGGTGAGTTTTTGATACTGGGTAACACGGCTCGTGACGAGCCGTGTCAAACCTGCATTAGCACAAAGATTGTAAAACTCATCCTTGATTCCCGCAGCTTCAAGGGATTCATCACATGGAAATGTCATCGCACGTGCTGGACTTGTGTCTTCCAAGAACTCCAGGGGCACATGATCTTCATTATAGCTCACCCTAGCAGTCGAGGGTGAAGCTGCGGCTCTAGTAACTCGATCGGAGTGTGCGGGCCTCCTCTTCTCAAGCCACCCTTTTGCCCTTCCTAACAAACTCATTTCTGATTTTTTTTTGCAATTTACAAAAACGAGGATTAAAACAAAGTGAGTTAAGGCAAACTACTCAACTCACTTGCCCAAGGCATAAACTTGCATCAAAACTTGGAAAATAACTTTCTACATATGCATGCAAGCTCATCTATACAGCACCAAGAACTACTAAATACTCACAAATGAAGCCACCAATCAGAAATCTAATTCGAGGGGTGGAGGAGTCACATACCAGGGAGTATTTGCTCAAAATTTCAGCTCAAATGAGGGGCTGTAGAGAGAGATCGAAGAATCGCCTCCAAGAACAGCAAGAACACAAGAACAAGTGCAGAACTCACGTTTTTGGAGAAAGGGAGAGAGGGAGGAAGAAGACATACCTGGAGGGGGTCCATGTGGGCCCCAGGCGCCCTGTGGGCGCGGCCAGGGGCTGGGCCGCGCCAGCTGGCCGCCTGGGCCACTGGTGGGTCCCCCTGGCTGGCCCCAGGTCCCTCTGGGTCTCTCCCGACATGGAAATTTTTATTTAAATTTTTCTGGAATTTTTCTGAAATTTCACTGTTGAAAATTTTTCGAAGTTCAAAAAGCTGCGAAACTCTCTGAAAACTTGAAGTAGTGAGTAGTATTGTGAAGCTTCAAAACATAAATACTTGGTACAGCAAGTAGGACAAAAACTAAAAACAAATGAAAACATAACAAGCTCAACTTTTTATCCATATAAAACATGTTTACTAGTAAGGTTGATCAAGTCTTACGAACAAACAAGCGATATATAGAGCAAAAAGTCTCACATCTTACGAAGTAATCACTGAACCTTTACTTTGATGGACATTGTCCCCACCATGATAGTTTTGTATTTGTGAGGCACATGTAGTGGACAGTCCCATTGTCCAATCTTCACGGTCTCGATATTCTCTATAGAGTTGAGGGCATGCCTCCTGTCGATCTTCTTCGGAAAATATACCGTGTGTTCTTTATCATTCACATGGAAGGTAACCTTCCCTTTATTGCAATCAATAACAGCACCTGCGGTGTTAAGAAAAGGTCTACCAAGAATAATGGACATGCTCCCATCCTCGGGCATGTCAAGCACAACAAAATAAGTAAGAATTAAACAATTAGCAACCTCTACGGGAACATCCTCACAAATACCTATCGGAACAGCGGTTGACTTGTCAGCCATCTGAAGGGAGATATCCGTAGGAATTAGTTTCTCTAAACAAAGCCTCTCGTAAAGAGAGAGAGGCATAACACTCACTCCTGCTCCAAGATCACATAAAGCAGTTTTGACATAATTATTCTTTATGGAGCAAGGAATGGTGGGTATACCTGGATCACCGAGCTTCTCAGGAATCTTGCCACTGAAAGAATAGTTAGCAAGCATAGTAGATATTGCATCATTAGGAACTTTTCTTTTATTAGTGACAATATCTTTCATATATTTTGAATAAGGAGGTAACTTAATAGCTTCAGTCAAAGGGATTTGAAGAAAAAGAGGTTTAATCCACTCACAAAACTTATTGTAATGCTCTTCTTCTTTGGATTTGATGGACTTACCTGGAAAGGGCATGGGTTTCTGTACCCATGGTTCTCTTTCCTTCCCATGTTTTCTTGCAATGAAGTCTTCTTTAGTGTACCTCTTACGTTTGTCACGTGCTTCTTCTTCTCGAACTTCAGGCGGATCATTCTTCTCACTATCCTTACCTTCAGGTTCAGCACCTTCTTCAGTCTCAGCTTCGGAGATAGATACGCTGTTAGGATCAATAGTTCGCTCTTCATCTGCAATAGGATTATTAGAATTGTCAGTCTCCTTATGTTTCTTCTTCTTCTTTGGAGAGCCAACAATTTCTTCTTCCTGCATTTGAGAATCCTGCTCGATTCTCTTCGGATGCCCCTCTGGATAGAGAGGATCTTGAGTGCTAGTTCCTCCTCGGGTCTTAATCCCGAAAGCCTGCAAATTATCTTGTTTGGCATTGTTAGCAAGCAAATCTCTTTGCACATTAGAAATTTGGTCAAGCTGAGTTTGAACCATATGAAAATGCTTCACAAGACATTGAACATCATTAACTGTTCTATCTAAAACATCAAGCAGTCTTTTGATAGCAAGGGAATTATCATGCAATTGACTTTCTATCCTCTCATTAAAATGATTTTGTTTCATAATAAAATTATCAAACTCATCTAAACATTGATCAGGAGGCTTACCATGAGGGATGTCACTTGCGTTGAAATCTAAAAGAGAGTGTACCTCTACCATAGGAGGGTGAGTAGTAGGCTCACACAGCTTCTCAATAGGGGGTAGATTCTTCACGTCTTCAGCTTTAATACCTTTCTCTTTAATAGACTTCTTTGCTTCTCGCATATCTTCGGGGCTTAGAACAAACATGCCCCTCTTCTTTGGTGGTGGAGGTGGTTCAGGGACGGACCAATCTTCATGGTTTTTGGCAATCCTGCCCATCAAATCTTCCGCATCGTCCAGTGTTCTTTTCCTGAAAACACAACCAGCACAACTGTCCAAATAGGACCTGGATTCATCAGTTAGACCAGCATAGAATATATCGATTAATTCATTCTTAGGGATTTCATGTTCTGGTCTAGCCCGAATCAGACCGCAGTACCTCCCCCAAGCTTTAGGGAGGGACTCATCCTGCAACTGTTTAAAATTATAAATTCTTTGTAAAGCAGCATGTTGCATGTGAGCAGGAAAGTACTTATCAACAAAAGAGTGAGCTAAGTCTTGAGGACTCTTAATGGAACCGCATGGAAGCGAATCATACCATGCTTTAGCACCTTCCTTCAAGGAGAAAGGAAGAAGCTTGGTGATATAAAAGTATCGTATCTTCTCATCTGTGGTAAATAGGCCACCCAACTCACCGAGTTTAGTCAGGTGTGCAATAGCATCATCATTTTCTCTGCCATAAAAGGGGTCAGCTTCAACCATAGGTATAAGTGAAAGATCAACAGAGAAATCAAAATCAGGATCATCAATGCATATAGGAGATGTAGCAAATTCAAGATCAGGAACTGTTTTGTTCTTCAAAGAGTGTTTTTCAAATAGTTTCTTAATAACCTCAGGGTCAGAGCCAGAAAACTCTGTCAGTTCCCTGCATAAATCTTCATCAAGCATATAGTAATCATCATCAAGGAGTCTCTCCTTGAGCTTACTCAAATCAGGATAATCATAAGTTTCACCAATAGGGTAGCGAGTAACAGGAAGTTCAATTCCAGACTTTTTAGCAGCAGCAACAATTTGTTTCTCAAGAGCATAACCAAGGGAACTAATATCATCAACAGTAGTAGAAGCATCATCAAGAGTATCGGACATAGTAACTGATTCAGTAGGAGCATCATGTGGTGGTGGTGAGGCAAACTTACTCATAACAGAAGGTGAATCAAGCATAGCACTAGTGCTCAAAGCAGTACCTCTTCTTGTAGTGGATAGTAAGATCGGAACCTTGGGGTCTCCTTTCTTACCCATAGTGGATGAAGTGCAGCAGATAGGATACCTCAAGTAGACTTGTAAATATTGCTATGCTCCCCGGCAACGGCGCCAGAAAACGGTACTTGATAGCCCTCAACCGTAAGGGATCGAGATAGTCTTCGCGGGTAAGAATAACCCAATTTATTTATTCGACACACGGGGAGCCAAAGAGTATTTATAAGCTTTGACAGTTGAGTTGTCAATTCAACCGCACCTGAAATATACTTACTTGCAACAAAAGATAAGTGGTAACAGTGATATGATAGTGATGATAGTGGTAGTAAAAGTAAACAATAAAAGTAAATAGCAAAAGTAAATGGCAAAAATAGCAACTAGTAACCAGCAGGATTTAAAACACTGTAGGCTAGGGAGACGGATGGTCGGGCGCTGCATGGATGAGATATATCATGATTCTAACTTGGGGCACGGCACACGGAAAAGTAATGATCATCTAGGCAAATATCAAACATTAGGCATGTATCCCGTAGGTAGTTGTACGTGCTTGCAATAAGAACTTGCACAACATCTTTTGTCCTACCATCCCTCTACGAGCGGGGCCAAAAGGAACTTATGGAGATTAAGGTGCTCCTGTCAAAGATCACCGGAACAAAGCAATGAACTCAATGGATACATGTAATCCTCAAACTACGGACCATCCCCTTTGGTGTCCCAAGCTGTCACTTTTGGGATCGCCGGTTCCGAACCGTAACAGGTGCAAACAACTCATAGATAGGATCACGAACACAAATATATTCATGCAAACACATATGGTTCAGATCTGAAATCATGGCACTCGGGCCCTAAGTGTCAAGCATTAAGAATAACAAGTTGAAGCAAAGATGATAAACACCATAGTAGATGATAGGCAACATGCCCCCAACGATCTGACAAACTATTACATGATCTAACTCATCCAATCCCTACCATCCCCTTCGCCTACAGCAGGGGAATTACTCACACATGGAGGGAGAAGTCATGGAGGGATGATGGTGTGGTGATGATGATGACGATGGCGACGATCTCCCCTCTCCGGAGGCCAATTCAGCCTCCAGATTAGCCCTCTCGAGGAAGAACAGAGGGTGGCGGCGGCTCCGCGACGGAAAACTGCGAAAAGAACTTCTGATCTGGGGTTTCCGCGTCGCGAGTAAAAATACGAGGCAAAGTAGGGCACCAGGGGGTGTAGGCCCCACCCAGGCGACCCCCCGGCGCGGCCCAGGGGGGGCGCGCCCACAGGGCGCCTGGGCACCCCCTGGCCCCCCTCTGGCCTCTCTTCTGGCTCCTGGTTCCTTCGGGTGCGTGGATTTTCTGTGATTTTTCGTGGATTTTTCTGAGATACCTAAAAATCTGTTTTCCTGCGCACAATAAAACCATACAGGCAGCTCTGCTGAAAACAGCGTCAGTCCGGGTTAGTTTAGTTCAAATCATGCAAGAATGAGGTCAAAACAATATCAAAATTGTTTGGAAAAGTAGATACGTTTGAGACGTATCAACAGGCTGCACAAGTGCGGAAGAAACTGGATTGAGGAGCTGTCGGTGGTTCTTTGGTCGATCAGGACGACGCCAAATCGAGCCACTGGCCAGACACCTTTCGCTCTAGTCTATGGAGCAGAGGCAGTTCTCCCCACGGAACTCGTATACGGGTTGCCTCGAGTGCTCTCTTATGATGAGCTTGAGCAAGAGCAGCTGCGATAAGATGACGCGCTGCTCCTTGAGGAAGACCGTCTTCAGGCTGCTGTACGAGCTGCTCGCTACCAGCAAGCTTTGCGCCGCTACCATAGCCGCAAAGTTAACGCCAGAAGTCTCGAGGAAGGCGACCTTGTTCTTCGGCGCGTTCAGTCCGCCAAGAATTCCAACAAGTTGACGCCGAAGTGGGAAGGCCCTTACCGGGTGAAACGAGTCGCTAGGCCTGGCGCTGTCCGCCTTGAGACCGAAGATGGCATTCCGGTGAGCAACTCCTGGAACATTGAGCATCTTCGTATGTTTTACCCATAAGGCGCGGTTGCCGGAACCCATTCCGGCAACCACCTTTTGTACACATCTTGTCGCTGTTGCATGTAATCCTTTGTACAAAGCCGGGCACAGACCCCGTGCATAAGTAAAGCTCATGTGCTCCACACATCTTGTCATTTTCATGCTTTCTATTTTTTGCATGTGTTATCTGACACTTTGTGCAGCGCCTACCCCCGGTAAGCAATAACGAGCCGTAAGGCTCCATATCTTTATTTTCTCTTCTTTCTTCTTCTCAGGGAAAGGAAGGTTCCCTCGCCCACAAGTTTGCCGAGGGGAACGGAGAAGATAATAGTATGGACCAGGCGTCATTCAAGAAGGTTTCGCCTTACCGGGAAGCAAACAACAGAAAAGCTAAGTTGCCAAAGTTTGAGCAATCAGATTTTTAAAATTTTAAGTTATCTTCCTTGAACGACCACACTTTGTTTGGAAAACCTGTGCGCGGAGGAACCAACACGTAGCTAGTTGCACCCTTACTTTGTTTCGAGTCCGCTCAACAACTTAAGCGAGCTGCAACTAGTTGTGACAAGGTTTCTTGTCGGTAGCGGCACCGCCCGCAGGCTGCTGACGTTCCGCACTCAGCGCTCGCGGCTAAGGTGCCTGCGCCGGCAAGTTCCCTAAAAGCGTAGGGCAAAAAACATACAAAAGAAGGAATCAAGTAAAGGAAATAACATTGCAATCACTACCCAAAATAGAGTTATATTACAAGATAGATTGTCGCGGCTCTAATAGATTGTTTTCATAACATGATCAGCAGCGACAAGAAAAGAAGAAAACGGGCGGCCTAGTCTACACGATCGCCCTCAACCCTCTTGATCCCGCTCACCTTGTCCACAATGGGTGCGACAAGGGCCTTGAGCGCTTCCAGATCAGCATCCGGCGGTAGGGTCTTGAGGACGTTGGTGAGGTTGAGACCCGGGTTGCGGAAGGCCACCTTCACCAACACCTTTTGAAGAGCTCCCGCGCAGATCTTGCGCGACTCGTCGGCCAGCCGCTTTGGAGTCGTCTCCCGGAGTCGCTGGAGGGCCGTCGCCACGCCTTTGAAGAACAAGGTGAGCTTGGCGCTGGGTTGGAGGTTCTCATCGGAGGGATACCCGAGATCCTCCATCCCCAGCTGCGCCAGCTCTCTGTCAATATCTGCGGCAACATTCACGAGTCCCTCCGTCCAGTGCTCCACGGTCTCCCTAAAAGTGTTCTGGACGGAAGCAGCACTCTCCAGCAGCGCCTTATCGGCCTTGATCTCCTCCTTCAAGGCCACCTCCTGCTCCTTGGCGCCGTCGAGTGTCTTGGTCAAGGTGGTCAGCTTCAACTCGAGATCTGCGTTGGAGTCCCTAGCGGCGCTAAGTTCCTTGCCCTTCTCAGCGACACGAACCTGCAGCTCTGAGTTGCTGTGGGCGTCCTTCTCCCGCTCATGCTTGAGCGCGGCAAGCTCTTCACCCCTCTGTGGGGACCCCGACTTAGAAGTCGAGATCACCGAATGCACGTGTACAGTGATCCCAGAGATCAATGCTCACTGAACACACAGAAGCTGAAATAACAAGAGTCTTACATCCATACAAATAGTCTTACACGAATTATGGCCATTATGGCCAAGTATTACATAGATAGAGCCTCACGGGCTGAAAAGCAAATAACTCAAATAGCGGAAGTCTTCGATAACGGGTAGAACCCATGCCATCTGCCTTAACCCTACAGGCATTCTGACTAGGATATCGTCCTAGTTCGCATGTTCGTCTCCAAAGAATTCTTCCTCATAATCCTGTTCTTCCATGCCTGGCCAATTAAATAACCAGTGGCAAGCCAATGAGTACTTTGAATGTACTCGCAAGCAACCCATGATGTGGTTCAAAGTAACAGTGCAATTGAATAATAATGATCAGTCTAGCAAGGCTAGAACAAATATTCTACCATCAAGTTTATGCATCAATAACCTCGTGTAACCTCGAAGACAGGTTACCGATATCAACATGAATATGATTCAACTCATCGAGTCAAGTCACCATCCTTGACTTATCACACACATATAATCACCGAGGAAGTAAAATTCTGGACATAGTTTAAGTAGCACCACCCAACTGTCCATGACCGTGGACACGGCTATTCGAATAGTTTTACACTCTGTAGAGGTTGTACACTTTACCCACAAGATCCGGGGAACTTCCGTGTCATCCACGACCCGCGGTACCTCAAGTACCCGGGGTAAGCACCCGGTCATTACCTTTCCTTAGACGACACTAACATAGAGTCCACTCGTTGGTACACGGCCCTCGGGTACAACAATAGATCACGGGACTTGCCCTAATTTCAATTTCACGCGTACCCGAAGGGACCAACGGTGTGTCCGGTGCCCTGTGAAAACAGTCATGGTCGTCTATCCAAGCACGACCCCGTCCCGGGAAAGACCTCAAGTCTTCCCATCACTAGTAGTGCGGGCACCATGCTAGTATCGACCTAAGTAATCAATAAAGCCCCGTCCCATAAGGGGTAGTGTGGTTGCACATGTTTAGTTGGGACGGTAGTCACACATAAATCTAATCCATCATTCCACCATGCACATGATTTACCGGCACATCACTTCTTTCTCAAGTGATGACCTAACACATCATCACCCTCGGGCATTAGGGGCACCCGATGGGTTCATGCAAATGATTTCAACTATGAAGGTTCATATCACACATGCATCATATAAGCATCATGACCAACTATTTGCATGTCATCTAGCACTTAGCAAGATCAAGATCAAGCATGCATTATGTGGTGGAACCAACTAGGTTACCATCGTAACCCTAATATCGTGCAGCGGAAACAAACGGGTTCCGGGGAACAAGTGTATCATGGTCAAAGGGCTGCTTGCCTGGATTGGCTTGGTTTTCAAAGTCTTCTAGTCCTTCTCCTTCTTCTTCCACAGCAACTTCGTCAAATGCGGGATCTATATGTCGCATAATAACCACGGGAAAATAAGAATACAAACAAAACAGAAAAATCAAAGTGCTCAAAAAATGTCAACTCATTTTTGTAAAATACTAGAGGAATTTCTAAGGTGGGGAAAAATCTTAGTTGGAGTTTTGGAGTAACAGAATGGAATATATTGATTTTAGAACAGGAGTATTACTGCCCAAATTTGAATTTGAATTTGAACAGTACAGCAAAGTTTCATGGATTTGAGTGAAAGTAGTACCATTAAATAGGTTGGAATATTACAAGATTTTAGGAGTTGGAATTATTTAATTTGGACCATTATTCTTTTCTGTAGAAATGTTTAAAACATTAACAGAAAAGAAAAGGAAAAAGGGTCCTGTGCACTGGGCCAGAGGAGGCCACAGTGCACGGCCCAGGCGGTCCAGCCCAGCCGCACGGGAGCCTGCGCGCGCACGTCAGGTTTTTAAACCTGACGGGCGGGGCCCATGGCTCAGTGGCACAGAGGAGGGGGAGAGAGGTGAGGGGATGAAAGGCGGGGCCCGCCCGTCATCTCTAACCCCACGGCCACGGCGACGGCAAGCTCACCGGCGAGGTTCCTGGCCACGGCGACGGCAACGGAGGGCAGGAACATGACCAGCGTCGTGTCGCGGTTGCTGTGGTGGTGGTGCGGCACGGCGGGGAGGTCTGGTTCGCCGGCGACGAGGTGGGGCGGCGGAAACTCGTCGGAGGGTTGATGCTCTGGTCGTTTCCGACTGCCACAGAGAGGGGAAACAGGGGGGAAAGGATCAGTGAGGCGAGGGGGTTCTAGATCAGGAAAGAAGAGGAGCGGGGAAGGTCCGTACTGCGAGATCGCCGGCGGCCCGACGCGGCGGAGCTCCGGTCGATCCCGAGCACCGGGACGTCCTGGGGAGGAGTGGAGGGTGCTGGGGGTCTCAGTGGAGTGGATTGAGGTCGCTGGTGGTGCTGGAGAGGCTCGGGAGGGGTTTATATAGCCGCGCCCGTGGTCCATCGTGGACCCGTGCGCCGGCGAGGTTGCAGGCGAGGCAAGGAGGGGTTCTGGAGCCTGGGATCACGCCGGGGAGGACCGTGGACTTGCTCCACGTCCAGCTGAGGGGAAAAGAGGAGTGGGGGAGCGTCTGGAGCGTGCGCGCGTGCGAGGCAGAGGAGTGGCCGCCGCGGGCGGCCAGCGCGCGTGCGACGACGGCCACTGGAGGGCGCAGGAGGAGGGGGGACAGCGCCGGGGAGGTCGCGGACGTCGAGGGGCCTCGACTGGCGCCAGGGGGAGGCCCGAGGCTGTCGGGTTCAGCGATTGGCCGGAGCCACCGTGTGGAGGTGCACTGTTGCGCGCTCCAGAGCGTGCGTATTGCTGGCATCATCGCACTCTCGCCATCTTGGTCCAAACCAGCGTGTCCAACAGTGTCTAGCACGTTGAGGAAAGAGTAAAGAATTGGCCTGAGGCCTTGGATGCCCTGGAGGTGCTGAGAGAGAGGGAGGAGGCTGGTGAAATGGTGAAAGCTTGCTGTACAGCAAGGTAAAACAGGGCTTTCACCCCTCAATCATGGAGCTGGGGTGCTGGGGAAGTTACTGGTGGTAGCTAGTAACTCAATGATCATATGGTAAGAAGTTGAGGCCATGGAGAAAAGTATAAGTGATCAAGTTGGAGGTTTTAGCAATTCTGCAGAAGGTGTTTGATCTGTGTTTGGTCAAGTAAATGAACTCCACTTGACATGGCACTTAACAGGGTTGAAAGACATGAGAGAATAGGGTGCTTCACCAAGTTTGGGCCCATTTGAAGAAACTAGCCAATGTAACTTTGGTGAACCCTAGAAATCAACAGAAACAGTTTCATCTTGATTGAGTCAAGCTAATCATCTCCCCTTGATGCACCACTTGGTGTAGCATCATCATTTGGGGTATTGATCATGCCCACAAAGTTTGAAGCTCCAGATAAAAAGTTGGTAATGTAAAGTTGTTCAAATTTGCATTTGAACAGAAAGGGTTTTGAGGTGATCTGATCAAGTTGCTCTATTCCAAATCTTGTGCCATTTGGTCTAGATGCCTTATTAGGTCATTCTAGCATGTACACCAAGTTTGAGAGCATTTGGACAAGTTTGGCAATGTAAAGTTGCTCAAACTTCAAGTATGGACAGAATGGTTATGAAGGGGTTTGAGGATGTTTTCTTGCTTCCCAAGGCATGGGACTTGGCAAGATCATCACATATGCCATATATGACATAATAGAATTTCCCTAGAATTTTTGGAGAAAGTTTCCTTTGTAAATATTTCAAAAGCTTGAAATATCCAGAAAGGGTTTTAGAGGGTTTAGCCCATTATTTGAACATGACCAAGTGTTGAAACTCTTATATATGGACAATATATGTCCTCTGAGTCTCTCTGAATTTTGGCAAATATTTTTGAAATAGTTAAATAATTTTCTCCTATTAAAGACCATTTCTGGCCTTAAGAAAAAGCTTTTAAATAAAATAGAAAAATAACTTTTAAAATTATACCTTTGTGCTTTCTGGGAGTCCTATGACTACTAGGTCTCAAATAAACCTTTTGAAATAATTTTCTCACCCTAAATCAAGTACTTGCAGTGCAAATCTCAATTCAGGGGTTTTTGGAAAACTAAATTTATAAAATACTTTTTGGCCAAAAATAATTTTGTAAGAAAATACTATACTGTTATATATCACTTGGCATGATCATTGGGCAGAAGTTTTGGGTATGGAGATGAATTCTACAAGAGATCATAGTTGACTTTAATGAGCACAAGAAAAAGCACATGAAGAAAACTCAATTCCAAATAAAAGCCAAATGATGCTAAAAAATTTTGCTGGTCCAAATTTTCATGCTTCAAAGATACAAATAACATGTTACAAAATGCAGGGTGTGACAGACCTACCCCCCTTACAAGAATCTCGTCCCCGAGATTCCTAAACTAGGGCTTAAAAGAGATCGGGAAACTCGGATCTAAGATAGTGTTCTCGTTCCCAGGTTGCTTCTGCTTCGGTGTGGTTGCTCCACTGGACCTTGAAGTACTTGATGGTACGGCTCCGCGTACGTCGTTCTGCTTCGTCCAGAATGCGAATGGGCTTCTCGCGGTAGGTCAAATCAGGCTGCAGATCAATGGCTTGGTGATCCACATCCTTGTAGAGATTGGGCCTGTCTGGAACTTGGAGACATTTCCGGAGTTGTGACACATGGAATACATTGTGCACATCAGATAGCTCAGGTGGTAGTTGCAACTGATAAGCCACTTCTCCTCGCCGTGCAGTGATCTGAAAGGGTCCAATGAACCTTGGAGCGAGCTTCCCCTTGACATGGAAACGCTTGGTTCCCTTCAGAGGAGTTACCCGCAGGTACACAGGGTCCCCGACATGGAAACTCATGTCTCGGCGTCGAGTGTCAGCATAACTCTTCTGCCTTGACTTGGTTGCCTTTAATCGCTCTCTGACTAGTTGGACTTGCTCTTCTGCTGCGCGGAGATTATCCGGTCCAAAGACTAGTCCTTCTCCAGTCTCTGACCAGTTGAGGGGTGTGCGACATCTGCGTCCGTACAACACCTCAAATGGTGCCATCTGAAGGCTTGACTGGTAACTGTTGTTATAGGAGAACTCGGCAAAAGGGAGACAGTCTTCCCACTTGGCTCCATACGCCAGGACACAGGCTCGGAGCATGTCTTCGAGAATCTGATTGACTCGCTCGGTTTGACCTCCGGTCTGTGGGTGGAAAGCTGTGCTGAAAGACAACTTGGTTCCCAGGGCTTTTTGGAACTTCTTCCAGAACCTTGAGGTGAACTGGGTTCCTCGATCTGACACAATCTCCTTGGGAACACCGTGAAGACTTACGATTCGGTCGATGTAGAGAGCTGCCAGCCGGTTGCCATCATAAGTGGTCTTGACAGGAATGAAATGGGCTACCTTGGTCAAATGACCGACTATGACCCAGATAGAGTCATGTCCTCTATTCGATCTTGGTAATCCAGTGATGAAGTCCATTCCAACTTTATCCCACTTCCACTCAGGAACCTTGAGTGGTTGAAGCAATCCAGCAGGTCGCTGATATTCAGCCTTGACCCTTTGGCACACATCACACTTTGCAACATAGGTTGCAATCTCTCTCTTCATACCGTGCCACCAGAATCGTGCCTTCAAGTCTTGGTACATCTTGGTTCCTCCGGGGTGGATGGAATACGGAGTGTCGTGGGCTTCTTGCAGAATCAGCGTTTTCAGCTCGGTGTTGTTTGGTACGCAGAGGCGACCTTTGTACCAAACAATCCCGTGCTCGTCTTCGGAGAATCCTGGGGCCTTGCCCAGCTTCATATTCTTCTTGATGCCTTCGATGCTTGCGTGTCCATCTTGAGCCTTCTTGACGTCGTCCATCAGGGTCGGTCTGACTTCCAAATGATCCAGGAATCCAGGGGTGACCAATTCCAAACTGAATTGTTCGATCTCCTTAAACAAGGCTGGCTGCCTTTCTTGAATAACGGCATTCAAAGAGCAAGCCTTCCTGCTTAAGGCATCGGCCACCACGTTAGCCTTCCCAGGGTGATACTGAACACTGAGGTCATAGTTTTTGATGAGTTCCAACCATCTCCGCTGCCTCATGTTCAATTCCTTTTGGGTGATAATGTACTTCAGACTTTTGTGGTCTGTGTAAATCTCACACCGTTTCCCTAGGAGGTAATGCCGCCATGTCTTCAAGGCATGAACTACTGCCGCTAGCTCAAGATCGTGAGTAGCATAGTTCTCCTCATGGGGTCGTAGCTGCCTGGAGAGGTATGCTATGACGCGGCCTTCTTGCATCAGAACGCTTCCCAATCCGGTTCGAGAGGCATCACAATATATCACGAACTCCTTGTGAATATCAGGTGTTGCCAGAACTGGGGCGGTGGTCAATCTCTTCTTGAGCTCTTGGAAGCTCTCTTCGCATTTTGGCGTCCACTCGAACTTCTTGTCCTTCTTGAGGAGCTGAGTCATTGGTCGTGCAATGCTAGAGAATCCTTCCACGAACTTGCGGTAATAGCCCGCTAGTCCGAGGAAGCTTCTGACTTCCTTGACGGTCGTTGGAGATTGCCATTGGGTCACAGCTTCGATCTTCGCAGGATCAACAGATAATCCTTCCTCGGTCAAGACATGACCTAAGAATCCAACTTTATGCAGCCAGAACTCACACTTGCTGAATTTGGCATACAGTTGGTGCTCACGAAGCTTGTCTAGGACCATCCTCAGGTGCTGCTCGTGCTCTTCCTCCGACTTCGAGAACACAAGAATGTCATCAATGAAGACAACAACAAACTTGTCCAAATATTCCATGAAGACTTTATTCATGAGATACATGAAGTAAGCTGGGGCATTGGTTAACCCAAAAGACATGACCGTGCACTCGTACAGGCCATATCTGGTTACGAATGCCGTCTTCGGAATATCTTGGGGTCTGATCTTCAGCTGGTAATACCCAGATCTGAGGTCGATCTTGGAGAATACCTTGGCTCCGCTGAGTTGATCAAACAGATCTTCGATCTTAGGAAGTGGGTACTTGTTCTTGATTGTAACTTCATTGAGGGAACGATAGTCAATGCATAAGCAGATGGTACCGTCCCTCTTGGCCACAAATAGAACAGTAGATCCCCAAGGGGAGGCACTTGGGCGGATAAATCCCTTCCTTAGCTGCTCTTCTAGCTGCTTCTTCAACTCGGCTAATTCTTCCGTCCCCATTCTATAAGGCTTCTTATAGATGGGTCCTGCTCCGGGCACGAGCTCGATGATGAACTCAATGTCACGGTCAGGGGGCATTCCCGGTAGTTCATCCGGAAAGACATCAGGATACTCACATACCACCGGTACTTGATCTAGCCCAACTTCAGACAGACAGTTGACTTTAGCGGCTTGAGCGGAAGAGGAGTTGGGAGCAAACTTGACTTCGACTCCTTGGTCATTGGTCACAGTGACTGGCCGATTGGCACAGTCTAACAAGCCTTGGTGCTTACTGAGCCAATCCATCCCTAAGATCACATCCAAGACTTGCGATCTCAGGATGATAAGGTCTGCTAGGAAGTCTACGCCGTTAATGGTAATACCGACTCCTTTACAGCCTATCTTGGCTCTCATCTCGGCTCCGGGGGTTTGTACCACCATAGGGTTATTCAGGGGTGTAGGGGTCATGCCACTTTTTAATGGAAATCTTTGAGTGACAAATGAATGCGTTGCTCCAGAATCAAACAAGACAGTTGCAGGTGCTGAGTTGACAAGGAACGTACCCAGCATGACGTCCGGGTCTTCCTGGGCTTCTTCAGCAGTGACGTGATTCACACGCCCCTTCCCATAGTTCGGTGGATTGCGAGGGGCTGGGTTCCTTGGTGGCATTCCACGGCCTTGTCCCTGGTTCTGTGCATTGGGGCGCGGGGCATCAGGCTTCTTGTTGGGGCACACCCTTGAGATGTGTCCGGGCTGACCACATCCAAAGCAAGTGACTTGGCTTGGATTGATCTTGTTGCCACCACTGGTATTGGGGTTGAAGGCTGGCCTGGGGTTGGCATACTGCTGAGGCTGGGGGTTGGCACCAGGTGCAGGAGCTCTTGGCTGCTGATAGGTTGGCTTGGCCGGGGCTGACTGCCACGGACGAGGCTTCTGGTTGCTGGAACTTCCCTTACTGACCAACTTGCGCTTGCGAGTGTCTTCCAAAGCACGCCGCTTGTCTTCAAGCATAAGTGCCTTGTTCACCAGGTCAGGGAAAGACGAGCAGTCGCACACAACAAGCGAGTATTGCAGAGTCTGATTAAGGCCTTCCATGAAGCGCTCCTTTTTGGCAGCATCAGTGCTGACATCTTTAGGGGCATACCTTGATAGAATACTGAACTTCTGCATGTACTCCTTGACAGTGCCACTTCCTTGCTTCAGGGCTCGGAACTCACGCTTTTTGATAACCATAATTCCGGAAGGAATGTGGGCCTTGCGGAATTCTGCCTTGAAGTTCACCCAAGTGATGTCTTGTTCAGCATGCATGACCTTGAATCCATCCCACCAAGCTCTGGCAGTTCCCCCGAGGCAGTGAGCTGCATAAGCCACCTTCTCGCGATCTTCGGTGCATCCGACTAGTTCCAGGATTTCCTCGATGGAACGGACCCAGTCATCTGCATCCAGGGGTTCAGCAGTCTCGATGAAGGTAGGCGGTGCATGCTTCTTGAACTCTGCCAACGTGGAACGTCCATTGCCATTCCTCGCCGGCTAGCGGTTGTTGGTGATAGCTTGAGCAATCAGCTGGAGAGCTGCGGTGTTGGCTTGGCGTTCCTCTCGGAAAGCTTGGAGAAGCTGAGCCATGTCCATGCTTGGAGGAGGTGGTGGTGGAGCTTGGTCGTTGGTTTGGTCGTGGCCTGCCTCTGGCTGAGAGGATGCTCCGGCTTCGGGCTGCTGGGTAGAGGTACCAGTACGAGTTACAACAGGCATCTTGTTGGAGCGGTAAAAGGTCTCATGACTCGGAAGAGGGAAAGCAAGATAGATGGGTGCCTAGTAAGGGGGTGGGTGTGACACTAAATCAAATCATGCAAGGGCCGAGAGGCCAAAACACATCCATTAAAATCCAAATGGGTGATGTAGTCTTTTACACATTCCCGAAGGAAGAATACGACATACATCCAGACACAACAAAAGCAAACACTAGATGGTTTCATATGAACCATACAAGGACTCGACTGCGCATAGGGGTTACACGACCTATCCTACCGTAGGGGTTACATCTGGCATATCCGAGTAGCGAATAATGCCTAAGCGGCGGAATGCTCGGTCGCGTATTCCGGCTCTTTTGGGTCTTCCTCCTTGTCTTCATCTGTCTGGGCTCCCTTGTCGCTTGAGGGTGTGGGGGAGTGGAGGAGTTGGATACGACGGTGCTTCGTCGGTGGTGCAGGGAAAAGCTTGCGATATTCCCTTGCTGTCATCCGGCATCGCCGAGGTGGTTCTTCACCCTTGGAAGATACATCCTCGGAGGGCCTTCCGCCTCGATATGCGGTAGCGGATTGTCCAGAAGATGCGCCTTCCTTTTTGATCCTGTTTGCCTTCTCTTGAGCTCGACGAAGAAGTGCCTTGGTCTTGTGAAGTTCTTCTCGAAGCTTCATTGATTCCGAGGCCAAGTCTTGTGCCAGGCTGTCGGCACAAAGACTGAAGTAGGTCTGGAACCGAAGCGAGAGTCATCCCTTCAGTGGAGGGGCTAGTGCGCTGCTTTCTTCGTCACCTTCCTTCCGGTAAGGTAAGAAGCGAGTTGCCATCTTGGCTGCCATCTCCGGAAGAAGCTCGCGGAGACGGGTTAATGCCTTGAGTGCAGCAGCCTCGACAGCGAGTGGTAGTGTTGCCATCTAGGGTCCCTCGAAGAACCAACTTGTGGGAGGATCGTTTGCCCTCACGATCACTTCCACATGGTACTCCACCTCAGTATCGCTCACCCAATGCTCAAGGTAGGTGAGGATGGGTGCTCGGTGGAACTGACACTCCTGGAGGCTATCCTCGAGAAGTAAGGGAAACCCAGTGGTCAGGTGCTCTTCGGGTACAGCGGCCATCTACAAAGGTGGAATAGGAGGGGTTAATAAGCTGATGAAATCTCAGGTTTCGAAAAGAAGAGAGGTTCAGAAGGTTTTGAAAAGGGGTCTCATCTAACTAACGCCCATGCTAACTAAGGCTTCCTACAGTCAGGATGGCTCTGATACCAGCTCTGTGGGGACCCCGACTTAGAAGTCGAGATCACCGAATGCACGTGTACAGTGATCCCAGAGATCAATGCTCACTGAACACACAGAAGCTGAAATAACAAGAGTCTTACATCCATACAAATAGTCTTACACGAATTATGGCCATTATGGCCAAGTCTTACATAGATAGAGCCTCACGGGCTGAAAAGCAAATAACTCTAATAGCGGAAGTCTTCGATAACGGGTAGAACCCATGCCATCTGCCTTAACCCTACAGGCATTCTGACTAGGATAGCGTCCTAGTTCGCATGTTCGTCTCCAAAGAATTCTTCCTCATAATCCTGTTCTTCCATGCCTGGCCAATTAAATAACCAGTGGCAAGCCAATGAGTACTTTGAATGTACTCGCAAGCAACCCATGATGTGGTTCAAAGTAACGGTGCAATTGAATAATAATGATCAGTCTAGCAAGGCTAGAACAAATATTCTACCATCAAGTTTATGCATCAATAACCTCGTGTAACCTCGAAGACAGGTTATCGATATCAACATGAATATGATTCAACTCATCGAGTCAAGTCACCATCCTTGACTTATCACACACATATAATCACCGAGGAAGTAAAATTCTGGACATAGTTTAAGTAGCACCACCCAACTGTCCATGACCGTGGACACGGCTATTCGAATAGTTTTACACTCTGCAGAGGTTGTACACTTTACCCACAAGATCCGGGGAACTTCCGTGTCATCCACGACCCGCGGTACCTCAAGTACCCGGGGTAAGCACCCGGTCATTACCTTTCCTTAGACGACACTAACATAGAGTCCACTCGTTGGTACACGGCCCTCGGGTACAACAATAGATCACGGGACTTGCCCTAATTTCAATGTCACGCGTACCCGAAGGGACCAACGGTGTGTCCGGTGCCCTGTGAAAACAGTCATGGTCGTCTATCCAAGCACGACCCCGTCCCGGGAAAGACCTCAAGTCTTCCCATCACTAGTAATGCGGGCACCATGCTAGTATCGACCTAAGTAATCAATAAAGCCCCGTCCCATAAGGGGTAGTGTGGTTGCACATGTTTGGTTGGGACGGTAGTCACACATAAATCTAATCCATCATTCCACCATGCACATGATTTACCGGCACATCACTTCTTTCTCAAGTGATGACCTAACACATCATCACCCTCGGGCATTAGGGGCACCCGATGGGTTCATGCAAATGATTTCAACTATGAAGGTTCATATCACACATGCATCATATAAGCATCATGACCAACTATTTGCATGTCATCTAGCACTTAGCAAGATCAAGATCAAGCATGCATTATGTGGTGGAACCAACTAGGTTACCATCGTAACCCTAATATCATGCATCGGAAACAAACGGGTTCCGGGGAACAAGTGTATCATGGTCAAAGGGCTGCTTGCCTGGATTGGCTTGGTCTTCAAAGTCTTCTAGTCCTTCTCCTTCTTCTTCCACAGCAACTTCGTCAAATACGGGATATATACGCCGCATAATAACCACGGGAAAATAAGAATACAAACAAAACAGAAAAATCAAAGTGCTCAAAAAAATGTCAACTCATTTTTGTAAAATACTAGAGGAATTTCTAAGGTGGGGAAAAATCTTAGTTGGAGTTTTGGAGTAACAGAATGGAATATATTGATTTTAGAACTGGAGTATTGCTGCCCAAATTTGAATTTAAATTTGAACAGTACAGCAAAGTTTCATGGATTTGAGTGAAAGTAGTACCATTAAATAGGTTGGAATATTACAAGATTTTAGGAGTTGGAATTATTTAATTTGGACCATTATTCTTTTCTGTAGAAATGTTTAAAACATTAACAGAAAAGAAAAGGAAAAAGGGTCCTGTGCACTGGGCCAGAGGAGGCCACAGTGCACGGCCCAGGCGGTCCAGCCCAGCCGCACGGGAGCCTGCGCGCGCATGTCAGGTTTTTAAACCTGACGGGCGGGGCCCGTGGGTCAGTGACACAGAGGAGGGGGAGAGAGGTGAGGGGATGATAGGCGGGGCCCGCCTGTCATCTCTAACCCCACGGCCACGGCGACGGCAAGCTCACCGGCGAGGTTCCTGGCCACGACGACGGCAACGGAGGGCAGGAACGTGACCAGCGTCGTGTCGCGGTTGTTGTGGTGGTGGTGGGGCACGGCGGGGAGGTCTGGTTCGCCGGCGACGAGGTGGGGCGGCGGAAGCTCGTCGGAGGGTTGATGCTCTGGTCGTTTCCGACTGCCACAGAGAGGGGAAACAGGGGGGAAAGGATTAGTGAGGCGAGGGGGTTCTAGATCGGGCAAGAAGAGGAGCGGGGAAGGTCCGTACTGTGAGATCGCCGGCGGCCCGACGCGGCGGAGCTCCGGTCGATCCCGAGCACCGGGACATCCTGGGGAGGAGTGGAGGGTGCTGGGGGTCTCAGTGGAGTGGATTGAGGTCGCTGGTGGTGCTGGAGAGGCTCGGGAGGGGTTTATATAGCCGCGCCCGTGGTCCACCGTGGACCCGTGCGCCGGCGAGGTTGCAGGCGAGGCAAGGAGGGGTTCTGGAGCCTGGGATCACACCGGGGAGGTCCGTGGACTTGCTCCACGTCCAGCTGAGGGGAAAAGAGGAGTGGGGGAGCGTCTGGAGCGTGCGCGCGTGCGAGGAAGAGGATTGGCCGCCGTGGGCGGCCAACGCGCGTGCGACGACGGCCACTGGAGGGCGCAGGAGGAGGGGGGACAGCGCCGGGGAGGTCGCGGACGTCGAGGGGCCTCGACTGGCGCGAGGGGGAGGCCCGAGGCTGTCGGGGTCAGCGATTGGCCGGAGCCACCGTGCGGAGGTGCACTGTTGCGCGCTCCAGAGCGTGCGTATTGCTGGCATCATCACGCTCTCGCCGTCTTGGTCCAAACCAGCGTGTCCAACAGTGTCTAGCATGTTGAGGAAAGAGTAAAGAATTGGCCTGAGGCCTTGGATGCCCTGGAGGTGCTGAGAGAGAGGGAGGAGGCTGGTGAAATGGTGAAAGCTTGTTGTACAGCAAGGTAAAACAGGGCTTTCACCCCTCAATCATGGAGCTGGGGTGCTGGGGAAGTAACTGGTGGTAGCTAGTAACTCAATGATCATATGGTAAGAAGTTGAGGCCATGGAGAAAAGTATAAGTGATCAAGTTGGAGGTTTTAGCAATTCTGCAGAAGGTGTTTGATTAGTGTTTGGTCAAGTAAATGAACTCCACTTGACATGGCACTTAACAGGGTTGAAAGACATGAGAAAATAGGGTGCTTCACCAAGTTTGGGCCCATTTGAAGAAACTAGCCAATGTAACTTTGGTGAACCCTAGAAATCAACAGAAACAGTTTCATCTGGATTGAGTCAAGCTAATCATCTCCCCTTGATGCACCACTTGGTGTAGCATCATCATTTGGGGTATTGATCATGCCCACAAAGTTTGAAGCTCCAGATAAAAAGTTGGTAATGTAAAGTTGTTCAAATTTTCATTTGAACAGAAAGGGTTTTGAGGTGATCTGATCAAGTTGCTCTATTCCAAATCTTGTGCCATTTGGTCTAGATGCCTTATTAGGTCATTCTAGCATGTGCACCAAGTTTGAGAGCATTTGGACAAGTTTCGCAATGCAAAGTTGCTCAAACTTCAAGTATGGACAGAATGGTTATGAAGGGGTTTGAGGATGTTTTCTTGCTTCCCAAGGCATGGGACTTGGCAAGATCATCACATATGCCATATATGACATGATAGAATTTCCCTGGAATTTATGGAGAAAGTTTCCTTTGTAAATATTTCAAAAGCTTGAAATATCCAGAAAGGGTTTTAGAGGGTTTAGCCCATTATTTGAACATGACCAAGTGTTGAAACTCTTATATATGGACAATATATGTCCTCTGAGTCTCTCTGAATTTTGGCAAATATTTTTGAAATAGTTAAATAATTTTCTCCTATTAAAGACCATTTCTGGCCTTAAGAAAAAGCTTTTAAATAAAATAGAAAAATAACTTTTAAAATTATACCTTTGTGGTTTCTGGGAGTCCCATGACTACTAGGTCTCAAATAAACCTTTTGAAATAATTTTCTCACCCTAAATCAAGTACTTGCAGTGCAAATCTCAATTCAGGGGTTTTTGGAAAACTAAATTTACAAAATACTTTTTGGCCAAAAATAATTTTGTAAGAAAATACTATACTGTTATATAACACTTGGCATGATCATTGGGCAGAAGTTTTGGGTATGGAGATGAATTCTACAAGAGATCATAGTTGACTTTAATGAGCACAAGAAAAAGCACATGAAGAAAACTCAATTCCAAATAAAAGCCAAATGATGCTAAAAAAATTTGCTGGTCCAAATTTTCATGCTTCAAAGATACAAATAACATGTTACAAAATGCAGGGTGTGACACCCTCGCCTTGAGATCGGCCTCCAGTTGCGCCACCTTTGTCTCCAACTCCTTCTTGGCGGCCTCGGCAGCTGCTGCAGCATCCTCTGCTTGCTTGAGGGCTCCGCCGAATGATTGCTCGCGTGCGGCAAGCTCCTCCTTGTGGCTATCGAGGTTGATCTTCCGCTGCGCCAGCTCGCGCTCCTGTGCAGATAGCTTCTCAGCGGCAAGCCGCTGTTGCTCTTCGACGTCAACCTTCTCGAGGAAGAAGGCCTTCTGCTCCTCGGCGAGTTGCTCCCGCTCCTCCGCCAGGGACCGGAGAGCTTCCTGGTTAAGGCCCCGGAGCTCCTCCGCGCACTTCTCGATGTCCGCTCCCGCCTTCGCGACAACCGCCTCGCGGGATTCCAGCTTGGCTTGCCGAGCGCGGTAGAGCGACACCAGCTTCCGCAGCAGCCGCTCCTCCTCAGGCTCGCCGCTGCTGCTGCTTGGCGCATCAACCAGCGTCAGCCCAGCGGAGGCGAGCACCTCTCCATCGAAGTTTTCTCCCACGACCGGCGCCCTGGAGAGTGACCCCCAAGGGAGGTTGATGAAGACGCCATCGCCGACCTTCAAGTAGACGCCTGGCTGGGGCTCTTCGGAACCTAGCGCTGCGGCAGTGGCGGAAGGGTCGGCGGTCGGCGTAGCGCCTGGCGCTCCTGCGGCCTCAGGGCCATCAGTACGATCACCAGGACCCTCGCCACCTGCTGCGGCGGCGGCCTTGGCATCCTCTGCGCCGGCTGGATCGTCAGTGCCGGCTGCTTCTTCGGGGGCGGCGGCGTCGTTGACGGCCTCGGTGATGTTCTCCTCGACGGCAACCTCGGTCTCCATCGGCTCCGCAGCAGATGGGTCTGACAGCCGGAAAAGGGAGAAAAGTCAAGCAAATATCCAAAAAGAAAATCAAAAGAAGAAGAACCCAAAGGAAGTTTTGAAGCGAGAGGATTACCTGCACCGGGTTCTACAGTCGCAGTCTCCGCCGCCGGGGGGGCGCTGGTGCTGTCCCTTGGCGGGGAACTCTCCCTTGCCGGAGAACTCCCCCTTGGCGGAGAACTCTCCCTTGCTGGAGAGTCCCTTGCCGAAGAACTCTCCCTTGGCGGTGTAGTTGAAGCAGATGGCATGTCGGGGGCGGCCTCCGGGCGCTCCTGGTGGGGCTGCTCTGCTCCTACACAAACCAACAAACAGATATCAGCAAAGAAAGAGCATCCACGCGCGCCTAACAACGGAAAGTGAACCATATACTTATGCTGGGGGCTGCGCTGGGGGCTGCTCTGGAGATTAGTTGCCGGGTCCGGCAAGGTGGTCTCGGTGGGTTCATCCTCGACGATGATCACCTCCTCTCTCCTCGCCGGGACCTTGGCTCTCTTCGCCGCTCTCTGGGCCAGAGTCCTGAAAAGGAATAAATCCGGAGTAACGCAAATGAGATACAAGACAAAACAGCAAGAATTGAAGAAATACAAGTACAACAAGAATCTTATTCTTCTTCTTCCTCGTCGGAGCTGAGCGCGGAGAAGTCGAAGTCCGGCTCACGTCCGGCGCGAGGAGGCGGAGGAGTAGGTTCCCTTGGCCGCTTGGCGGGAGCAGTGGCGGTGGTCCGGGACGACCCCGCTCTAGCTGCCGCCGCGGCGTGAGAAGCGGCAGGAGCAGAAGCAGTGGTCCGGGAGGACCCCGCTCCAGTTGCCGCAGCAGCGTGAGGTGCTCCTGCGGCAACGGTGCTTGCCGCGGTGGAGCGTGTCGCGCGGCGCGGTGGCTGTTGACTTGTCTGCCGCTCCACTACGTCTCTGGCCTTGCGGAGACGCCTTCTTGGTGGAGCTGGGAGCTCGGCTTGCGGCGATCTGTCTGAGGAAGAGGAGGAAGAGGAGTCGATCTCCAACGAGCCGCTCGTATCCTCGGCGGGCTCGCTCGACTCGACGTCATGCCCGGCAGGCTCCTCCTCGCCGGCAAGCCCCTCTCGCTCGGCAAAGCTTGCCGCCTCTGCTGCCTCTGCCTCCTCCACGGTGAATCTAAACTCACCCGCGGCTGCGGCTGCCGCCGCCTCTTCTAGCCTAGTGGCGATGCGCTTCATCTCCGCATCGGTGGTGTCGCGAGTGAGGCCCTTCTTTTCGTCGGAGCGGATCGGCACTTCTTCCAAACCGTCAAAGAACTCCTGCACGGCGTCGTTTGCAGGCTCTTGCCAAGTTGGGTCAATCCCATGCGAGTCGCACAGCGGCATCATCGCGCGGATGCGGCTGAGCGAGGAGTTGTTGCACAACGGGACGACACCATTCGGCAACCTGAACACTTCGGGATGTTGAGGGTCGTACTTGAACAGTTCCCGAAGCATTGCGTCAAGTTCCATAACAGTGAAGTTGAAGTTGAGGCCCGGGCGCAGCCTCATGATATCCGCCGCATTCTCGAACTCCCAGGCGGATCTCCTCCTCTCCTGCAGGGGGGCGATGCGGCGGTGAAGGAAATCTGCGCCAACCGCACCTACAGTGAGCCCGGCAAGCCTGAGGCGTTGGATCCGGGCGACGGCAATCTTCAGCCTATCGTCTTTCGGGGCCACGTTGCTCCAATCGCTGCCGCGCACTACTGGGGCTTGGCGCCGGGCGGTAAACGGCTGTGGGTTCTCCTCGAGAATCCAGCACCAGTCTGCTCTCCATTCCTCCCACTTGCTGCGGAGCTCTCCCTCCAGATAAGCTTCCTTCTTATGGGCTCTCGAGATCCAGGCGATTCCGCCGGATAAAGGCTCTCCTCTCTCAACTCGGGGCATAAAGAAGTGGCGGAAAAGGGCTACATTTGGATAGACTCCGACAAAGTTTTCGCAGAGATGTGCGAAAACGGCCATGGTCAGAACGGCATTGGGGGTGAAGTCAAGGAGGCGGAACCCGTAGGTATTCATAATATCGCAGAAGAACTCAGAGAAAGGCGGGCAGAGCCCGCAGTAGAAGAACAAGGCGAAGAAGGGATATCCAGTTGGAGCCAGTTTCCAAGCGACGGCTGGGAGTACCTTCATGCTCGGGTGCGCCTGCGTCTCCGTCGACTAGAAGAGGTAGTAGTACTCCCTCAGCTCCCTCGCGGCGAGCTTGGGGGGAAGATTTCCCGCTCCTTTCGTAGCGCCGCAAGCCGCTGCGCCTCGGCCGACTTCACGCCCTTCCCCTTTTCGGCTTTCGGAGCCATGGCGGAAGTGGTGAGGGAGGTCGACGGCGTTGGTGGTGCTGGCGGCGATGGGGGGCGGAGCGCTGCTCTCTTTCAGCTTTGGGAAGAAGGGGAGCGGCAGAGGTTTTCGAGGTTGGACTAGCAACTGTCAGATGGGCGAACTGCCCCTGTTTCCCCTGCTTATAAGGAGGGAGGGGCGGACGTTCTGCCTTTCCGATTAAAGAAACCACCCACGATCTCTCCCACGACGCCGCATTCAACGCGTGCCGTTAGGGGAGGGCGCGGTGGATACGGAGAAAGATACGGCGTAACCCAGGCTGCGCGTGCCCGTGCCCTGTTTTGGGCCTGGCCCAACAGCGCTCGGCACCGTGTATGGCCCAGGCCCGGGGGCTCCTGTCGGTGTACTAGAATAGGGGTACCCTAGTATCCCGAACTTGTGCACGGGCAGTCGCAGCACCCCGCGGCAAGGCTTGCCGCGCGACAGCCAAGGTCCTGCGTGGTTCCTTTGGAGCCATTCAAGAACAAAGTATTCAAGCCAAGGAGACAAGGCCCTAGCAAGAGGAGCTTGCCGGGGAGGCCAACCAAGGCATCTCAAGGAACTTGCCGCGATGCGCCACGCGTCCCGGCAAGGCCTGGTGAGCGGCAAGCTCCCGGACGCGACAAGACAACGACCGCGACAAGGCACTTGCCGCGGCAAGCTACCACTGCGAACCTGCGCTCCAGCGCATCCACCAACGTGTCGTTCTGGGACCCTTCCAGGCGTACGTGGCGGGAGGCTGTGCAGCCGGCGGCGAGCGGTGGCAAGCGGCGCTGACAAGATCGCCATCGTGGCAAGCGGTGGCATCCCTGACGGTCCCTTTATGCACTATTTGGGCGACGCAGACGGGCATTTAATGCTCTTGTCCCCTGTCGTCAGGGTTAGGTATGATACACTGTGCAAGTAGTTGTACCAACCGCAACACCTTTCCATTTTTACCCTTGTCTATGTTGCAACCTGCCAGTGACCCCTTGAGCATATAAAAGGAGGCCCATGCGCAACGTAGAGGGGGGGAACAGAAGAGAACACTCACGCTCGGTCTCGTTAGCTGCTAGAGTGTACTGTAGCACTCAGCGCTGCCGAGAAAGAACTCAATACAAACCACAAAGCAGGAGTATGGTTTTATGCATCCGTGCGGCCCGAACCTGGGTAAACTGCTCGTGTGCTTCGCCTCGATCTGCTCTTTGTGCGATCTCCGCCCCCGCCGAATCGAAAGGGGCTCGGTCCGCCGGTCCCCATAGGTGCTCGTGGATCAGTTTCCCCGACACGGTGTAATGCATTAAGAACGATGACATGATGTAGACAAGATCCATTTATCTATGGCGTTAGATATGGATCTCATCGTTTTATCCTTTGTGGCAACGATGCATATGTGTCGGTTCCCCTTCTGTTACTGGGATTAAGCACCGTAAGATCGAACCCACCACCAGGAACCTCTTCCCATTGCAATATAAGGAGACCAGGTTGGCCAAACAAAACCCAATATCGGAGAAGAAATACGAGCCTATAAGCAATCATGCATATAAGAGATCAAAGAAACTCAAATAACTTTCATGGATATAAAAAGATAGATTTGATCATAAACTCAAAGTTCATCTGATCTCAACAAAGACACCACAAAAAGAGTTACATCATATGGATCTCCAAGAGACCATTGTATTGATAATCAAAATAGAGAGAGGAATCCATCTAGCTACTAACTACGGACCTGAAGGTCAACAAAGAACTACTCACGCATCATCGGAGAGGAACCAATGGAAGTGGTGAACCCCACCGTGATGGTGTCTAGAATGGATCTGGTGTTTCTGGACTCTGCGGCGGCTGGATTAATATTTCGTCGATTCCTTTAGGGTTTCTGGAATATTGGGGTATTTATAGAGCAAAGAGGCGGTCCGAGGGCACCCGAGGTGGGCACAACCCACCAGGGCGCGCATGAGCCTCCTGGCGCGCCCTTGTGGGTTGTCCCCTCCTCGGGACTCCCCCTAGGTGCCACCAGGGCCTATAGTGTTCCTTTTGGCCCAAAAAAATCTCCAAAAAGTTTCGCGGTGTTTGGGCTCCGTTTGATATTGATTTCCTGCGATGTAAAAAACGTGCAGAAAATAGCAACTAGCACTTGGCACTATGTCAATAGGTTAGTACCAAAAATGACATAAGATGACTATAAAATTATTATAAAACATCGAAGATTGATAATAAAATAGCATGGAACAATAAAAAATTATAGATACGTTGGCGACATATCAGCATACCCAAGCTTAACTCCTACTCGTCCTCGAGTAGGTAAGTGATAAAAATAGAATTTTCGATGTGGAGTGTTGTTTATCAAGTCATATTATATTCTTTTCTTTATAGCATGGACATTTGGACTTTTATATGATTCAAAAAAATAGTCTAGTTTTGACATAATAATTTTGATAGTCAAGTATATCAACAAGCAAGCATGTCTCTCAAAATATCAATGCTAAAATAAGTTATCCCTAGCCCATCATGCTCTATCATTGATCCATTCATGAAACACACTCACATATTAGTTACACCTAATGCTCAAGTATGATCATAGTGTTTCCTAGTTGGTGCTTGTAAGAGAAGATGGAGACTCAAATTCAAAAATAAAAATTTCATAAGTAAAAGAAAGGCCCTTCGCAGAGGGAAGTAGGGATTTGTAGACGTGCTAGAGCTCAAAGCTTAAATTGAGAGATAAAAAATTGGGAGTTATACTTTTCCCACCAACGAGAACGACTTGAGGTTCCCAACACTTACCATTCTAGACATATCATAGGCGGTTCTCAAACATAAAAATAAAGTTTATTCCTTTTCCACCAAATTTCACAAGCCATGGCTAGCCGAATCCACGGTTGCCTTCCATACCAACACTTTCCAAGGAATTTATTATTTGAGAACATAAAGTAAATTTGGACTGGGCATCCCTAATACCTTTGCCGTACTCTCGTGCAATTACAAGTGAATAAACACTCATCGTGAGAATAACACATCTAGCATGGAAAATATTGGCCACCCCTCACCGCCTCGCGAGCGGTACGGGCACACAAAAGGGAATTTTATTTTGAAAATTAGATATGGCATATACAAATTTGCTTAGAACGGCAAGGAAATACCGCATATAGGTAGGTATGGTGGACTCATGTGGCAAAACCGGGATAAAGGATTTTGGATGCACAAGTAGAGATCATACTTAGTGCAAAATGAAGGCTAGAAAAAGACTATGAAGCGACTCGTAAGCAAAAATTGAGCATAAATAACACCAAATAATGCACCACAAGTAGGATATAATCTCATTGCATGATTATTTACTTCCGTGCTTGCATAGGGAATCACAAGCTTTAACATTAGTATTCTTACTAAAGCACAATTACTCATCAACATGACTCACATATCATATCATCATGTCTCAAAACTATTACTAAGAATCAAGTTTATTTTATCCAATGATCTTCATGACATTTTTTACTTTATCCTTTTTGGATATCTATCACTTTGGGACTAATTTTCATATGTTGCTTTTCATAAGCTCAAACAAATATAAGTGAAGATCATGAGCATAATAATTTTCTTTCTTCTCTCAAAATAATTTAAGTGAAGCAAGAGAGAATTTCTTCAAATTTTTACTATCTCTCAAATAAATCTAAGTGAAGCAAGAGAGAATTTCTTCAAAAATAACTAAGCACACCGTCCTAAAAAAGATATAAGTGAAGCACTAGAGCAAGTCCTAGCTTGTAAGGAATTTAAGTGAAGCATAGAGAGCTATTCTAGCAAGTCATGGCATAATTTTGGATCTCTCAAATAGTTGTGTACAGCAAGGATTGATGACTTAAAAAGCAAAACAAAACAAGCAAAGACTCATATCATACAAGACGCTCCAAGCAAAAGACATGTCATGTGACGAATAAAAATATAGTTTCGAGTGAAATACCGATGGTTGTTGGAAGAAAGAGGGGATGCCACTCGGGGGCATCCCCAAGCTTAATTAGTTGCTCATTTTTGGATAATAGCTTAGGATTCTGAGTCATCCCCAAGCTTAGGCTCTTCCATCCTTCCTTCATCCATCGTAAGATAACCCAATACTTGAAAACCTCAATCACACTAAACATCAACAAAACCTTTGTGAGATACATTAGTATAAGAAAGCAAACCACTACTATAAGTGCTATGTAAAACCAATTAATATTTTGTTTTTGTATTATATCTACTGTATTGAAACTTTTCTATGGCAAAAACTCATCAAAGAAAACCATAGAGCCATCAAAATAAGCACACAACACAAAGAAAACAGCTGTCAAAACAGAACAGTGTGTAGTAATCTGGAAGTTTAGAATACTTAAGGAAATCTAAAAATCTTGAAAAAATAGGGCCACGTGGTAAATTTTTATATTAATCTTCTGCAAAAATAATCAACTAAAAAGCAGTTTTCTGTTAAAAATGAGATTTTTTTTCTCGTGAGCGCAAAGTTTCTGTCTTTTTCAGGAAGATCAAACAACTATCACCCAAGAAGATTCTATCGGTTCTACTTGGCACAAACACTAATTAAAACACAAAAAACACAATCATACCAGTATAATAATTGTGTAAACACTCAAGAACAGAAAGCAAAAAGCAAAAATAAAATTTTATTCATTGGGTTGCCTCCCAACAAGCGTTGTCGTTTTACACCCTAGCTAGGCATAATACCAAGATTTCAAGTGTTGTCATCCTTGTTGGATGTTCCATAGGTTGCCCTCATTATAGATTCATAAGGCAATTTGATCTTGGTTCTAGGGAAGTGTTCCATCCCCTTTCTCAAGGGAAATTGTAATTTAATATTCCCTTCTTTCATGTCAATCACCGCGCCAATAGTGCGCAAAAACGGTCTACCAAGTATAATAGGGCAAGACGGATTGCAATCGATGTCAAGAACAATAAATTCTATCGGTACATAGTTCCTATTTGCAAGAATAAGGGCATCATTGATCCTTCCCAAAGGCTTTTTAATAGTGGAATCCGCCAAATGCAAACAAAGAGAGCAATCTTCAATATTGGTAAGACCAAGAACATCGCAAAGAGATTTCGGAATAGTGGAAACACTAGCACCCAAATCACATAAAGCAAAACGCTCATAATTACTAATTTTGATTTTGATAGTAGGTTCCCATTCATCATAAAAATTTCTAGGAATTGATACCTCTAGTTCCAACTTATCATCTAAAGCTTTCATCATAGCATCAACGATATGTTTAGTCAAAGCTTTATTTTGTTCATAGGCATGCGGTGAATTAATCATGGATTGCAACAAGGAAATATAATCAATCAAGGGACAACTATCATAATTAAAGTCTTTGTAATCCAAAAGAGTGGGTGCATCACTAGCTAAAGTTTTGACCTCTCCAAACCCACTTTTATCAATTTTCTCAACAATATACGAAACATTGGGATGCCTTCTACCTAAAGTGGACTCTTATTCAGTCCCTTTATTATCAAGTTGAACTTTACTACACAAAGAATCAATAGAAGACCCACCAATCACTTTAATGTCTTCATCATTTTTATGAAAGCAATCACTAGAAAACGCCTTTTCTAAAAATTCTCGTTTAAATCTAAGCATGGAGGTTCTTTTCTAACTTTCATCCATATAAACATAAAGAGCTTTAATTGATTGTTAAACTTTAGGCACAAAAATTTTCAACTTAACATTTCTACACCATGAGAAATCCTATCAATACTCCTAGTCATATCATCGATCTTATTCAATTTTTCTTCTATGGAAGCATTGAAAACTTTTTGAGTATTGATAAATTCTTTAATATTATTCTCTAGATGAGAGGTGTTCCTATTATTATTGTCAGATTGATTTCCATAGGAATTACCATAATTATTAGAGGAATTACTATGAAAAGGCCTAGGATTAAAATTACCTCTATAAGCATTGGTGTTGAAATTATTTCTAGAGATAAAATTTACATCAATAGCATCACTATTTTTCGCAATCAAAGTAGACAACGGCATATCATTAAGATCAATAGGAGCACTTTTACTAGCAACCATTTTCATAAGAGCATCAACTTTTTCATTCAAAGAATCAATCTCAATCGATATAACCTTTTTGCTAGTTGGCGCCCTTTCGGTATGCCATTGCGAATAATTCGCCATAATATTATCAAGCAATTCGGTGGCTTCACCCAAAGTAATTTCCATAAAAGTACCGCCCGCGGCGGAATCTAAAAGATTACAATAAACAAAATTCAACCCCACATAAAAAATTGTATGATCATCCAAAGATTTAACCCATGAGTTGGGCAATTCCTTAGCATCATTAACATCCTTTCCCAAGATTGTGCAACATGGTCATGGTCAAGTTGCTTGAAATTCATGATTTGGGTTCCAAGGGATATAATTTTTGCGGGCGGAAAATATTTAGTGATAAAAGCGTCTTTGCACTTGTTCCGAGAATCAATACTATTGCGAGGCAAAGAAGAAAACCAAATTTTTGCGTGATCTCGCAGAGAAAACGGGAATAATTTCAACTTCACAATATCATTGTCCACATCTCTTTTCTTTTGAATATCGCATAATTCCACGAAGGTATTAAGATGGGACGCGACATTCTCATTAGGAGTGCAGGAAAATTGATCTCTCATGACAAGATTCAGCAAAGCAGTATTAATATCACAAGTCTCCACACAAGTGGCGGGAGGAGCAATCGGAGTACCGATAAAATCGTTGTTATTGGTATTGTAAAAATCACACAACTTAGTGTTCTCTTGCGTCATTTTTAAGCAATTGTAAACAAGAACACAAGTGGCGATAGATCCGACCGGAAAACGGCAAACGGTAAAAGAGGGCGAATAAAACGGCAAATGTTAGTGAAGTGGGGAGAGTAAAACGAGAGGCAAATGGCAAATAAAGTAAATTGTGAGGAGATGAGATTTGTGATTAGGAACCTGGTATATGTTGAAGATCCTCCCTGACAACGCCGCCCGAAATTTCTTTTGATGTCTGCTTGAGCTACGTCGGTATTTCCCCAAAGAGGAAGGGATGATGTAGTATACCACCGGTAGGTATTTCCCTCAGTGATGAAACCAATGTTATCGAACCAGTAGGAGAACCAAGCAACACAATGTAAACAACACCTGGACACAAATAACAACACCTCGCAACCCGACGTGTAAAAGGGGTTGTCAATCCCTTTCGGGTAACGGACGTGAGAGATATATAAATAATGATAGATAAGTTTCAGCAAGGTATTTTGGGGTTTTTAGATTAATAGATCTGAAAATAAAAGCAAAGGGAAAAAGTAGATCACAAAGGCAAATATATGAGAAAGAAAACCCGGGACCGTAGGTTTCACTAGTGGCTTCTCTCGAGAAAAATAACAAACAATGGGAAACAAATTAATGTTGGGCAATTGATAGCACTTCAAATAATCATGACGATATCTAGGCAATGATCATTACATAGGCATCACGTCCAATATTAATAGACCGACTCCTGCCTGCATCTGCTACTATTACTCCACACATCGACTGCTATCCAGCATGCATCTAGTGTATTAAGTTCTTGGAGAAACGGCATAATACATTACGAACGATGATGTGATGTAGACAAGATCCGTTTATCTATGGCGTTAGATATGGATCTCGTCGTTTTATCCTTAGTGGCAACGATGCGTACGTGTCAGTTCCCCTTCGGTCATTGGGATCAAGCACCGTAAGATCGAACCCACTAACGGGCACCTCTTCCCATTGCAAAATAAAGAGATCAAGTTGGCCAAACAAAACCCAATATCGGAGAAGAAATACGAGGCTATAAGCAATCATGCATATAAGAGATCAAAGAAACTCAAATAACTTTTATGGATATAAAAAGATAGATTTGATCATAAACTCAAAGTTCATCGGATCCCAACAAACACACCGCAAAAAGAGTTACATCATATGGATCTCCAATAGACCATTGTATTGATAACCAAAAGAGAGAGAGTAAGCCATCTAGCTACTAATTACGGACCCAAAGGTCTACAAAGAACTACTCACGCATCATCGGAGAGGCACCAATGGAAGTGCTAACTCCCC
>LR738711.1:561139176-561190680 GCA_902687465.1 Secale cereale | reverse complement strand
TGGTGTCTAGATTGGATCTGGTGTATCTGGACTCTGCGGCGGCTGGATGAATATTTTGTCGATTCCTTTAGGGTTTCTAGAATATTGGGGTATTTATAGAGCAAAGAGGCGGTCCAGGGGGCACCCAAGGTGGGCACAACCCACCAGGGCGCGCCTGGGCCTCCAGGCGTGCCCTGGTGGGTTGTCCCCTCCTCAGGACTTCCCCCAGGTGCCACCAGGGCCCATAGTGTTCCTCTTGGCCCAGAAAAAATCTCCAAAAAGTTTCGCGGTGTTTGGGCTCCATTTGATATTTATTTCCTGCGATGTAAAAAACATGCAGAAGACACCAACTGGCACTTGGCACTATGTCAATAGGTTAGTACCAAAAAATGATATAAAATGATTATAAAACATCCAAGATTGATAATAAAACAGCATGGAACAATAAAAAATTATAGATACACGTTGGAGACGTATCACTCATCCTCGAGTAGGTAAATGATAAAAGAAATAATTTATGAAGTGGGAATGCTAGCATAGCACATAGTTTGATCAATGATAATTTCAGTCACCTTTCTAACATCTTTATATATCATAAACAGTAGCTCATCTCATATAACTTCTCATGATCAAGTAGCAAGATATTCACATGTTAAAGTATAGACCATAAACTTTCTTGAAAACTAACAAACTACGTTCTAAGTCATCAAACAATTGCAATTCATCTTATTTCAGGATGGGTCTACGTAAGAGCTTTGATTTAGCAAATTCCACATACTCAACTATCATATAGTCTTCCATGATTGCTACCACTCAAAACATATTTTTAAAACAAATAGGATCGATCAAACACACAGAAAGATATGGGCTTAATGTTTTGCCTCCCAACTTATTTATCATATAGATAATGGTCAACAATAATAATTCATGATCAAATATACTTGAATGGCCATATGTGCTTAGATCTTTCCCCACCACATGATGCTTGCTAACTAAAGAATAATTGAGGTTGGAGTGAGAAAGCATATTATTGACTCTTGCATAAAAGTAAATTCATAAATTAAAAGATATGCCCTTCGCAGAGGAAACCAGAGGTTGCCATGCACTTTTTTATTTTTGAATTTGTAAGCTCTTAATGCAAAGGTACGTCAGTTTATATTGCCCTTATGACAGCAACCTTTATTATGCAGTCCGTCGCTTTTATTTCTTCACCATCAGAAGTTCTTACAAAGCTTATTTTCCCTTACAATAAAAGAGCATACATATTTAGGAGCAATTTTTATTGCGTTTTAAACTTATGACAACTTACTTGAAGAATCTTATTCAATCTAGAGGTAGATATAGTGGACACTCATGGCAAGAAACTGGGTTTAAGGGTTTTTGGATGCACAATTAATATCTCTACTTAGTACAATTTTTTGCCTAGCAAAAGATCCTAAGCAAGCACCACATGTTGGAGGATCCATAACAATATAACTTCTATACAAATATACCCAAACATAACTCATTATGTTGTCTTCCTTGTCCAACTTCAACTAATTTGCTCAAATTTGAAAATAATTAATTGGGCTCACAATCATAGAAGATGTCCAAGATAGTATACTTATATTAAAAATTTGTCTTCCTTCAATATTCTTTGATGAATTGTTCAAGTGACCAATGTTGTGTTTGCTAACTTTCAATAACTTTTACCACCTATCATTCATATATGTGAAGTCATTACTCCCCATGGGATAAGCATATGAAACATATATTATTTTAGATTTATGATATGCAATTCATTCAACCATTTACTCATAGGATATAAATGAAGCACGAGAGTAAATGACAAAGTATTCCAAAAAGATAAAAGTGAAGATCAATGAGTAGTTGAATAATTATGTAGCTATGTGAAGACTCTCTCATTTAAAAATTTCAGATCTTGGGATATCTATTTATATATAAAAGTAATATACATGCTAACCTAAAAATAGATAAATAGATAGAAATTACCACAAAAATTAGAAAGATCTAACCGTTGAATCTAATATATCGTCAACATTAATCAAATCTCAGCCAATAAATTTCATTAATGCTCTCCATGCCTCCTTCTGTCATGTACGACCTGTACCTAGACTCACGTCAAAAGCATACCCAAGCTCCAACTCGGTCGCCACAAAATTGAGATCAGTTAAAAAAGAATATAACCTAGCAAGGCCGTCGGCGGCACCTTCTCCGCAAGAATCGTCGTTGTGCCACTAGCGCGACACATCCATGTTGCCAAGCCCTCCCAGGTGGCTCGCACAGGCATGAATCATATGGAGCGTTAGCGACGATCCAAGTAGAGGCAGGTACTGGATTGATTCTCCAAGCTATCCAATGCATGTCCTTTTTTCTCCATACCTATTTTGTTCTTTAATTAGTCCTCTGTAGAACGTATAGAAGTTGATGAAGCATTTTCTTTCTCTTCAATCTGATGTTAAATCTTACATTAAAGCAGAACACGCATCTAAGAAGAAACTATTGTTTCATTACTACTCCCTCTGTAAACTAATATAAGAGCGTTTAGATCACTAAAATATTGATCTAAACACTCTTATATTAGTTTACAGAGGGAGTACTAGATTAGACTACAGATGGACATCTACATAAACAAGAGATTTACATCCGTTGTATCAAATACATAGGGAGCTATCTTCCGCGCAGATATTTAACCGGAAAGATAGATCTCCTTCAAGATTTGCTCAGGAATTCCTGCTCCACCGACGCACCCAAACTTCCTCGAGAGAACCCTAGAGGTTTTCCTTCAAGATGTCCTGAATTTTGAAGCTCTTTCCACAAAGCTCCGGCCTAGACGCAAACGTGCACCATGAACTACATGGCCTCCATGAGGGACTGAAAACTGACTTCTCCCTTCGCAACGAAACATGGCTCCTCGAGGTGGATGTTGGACCTGACGAGCAGCCGTAGGTGCTGGACCTGACAGATCAGTAAAAAAGAACTAGGATGCCCTAGAGCAAACACCGTCTCCATTGGAATTGTTGTTGCACTATGTAGCATTAGCGGCAACCCAAGCCGAGGCAGGTATTAGATCGATTCTCTAAAACCTATAGTATCGCTCTTTGCATGCACGCCTCTTTTTTACCAAGAACTGTTATGTTTTATAGTTAATAACATTCCCTGTGTAAAGAAATATAAGAGCATCTAGGTCACTAAAGTAGTGATCTAAACGCTCTTATATTTCTTTACGGAGGGAGTACTTTGTAGCACACCTAGAAGTTCATATGCACCCGTCCTTTTTATGAAACCCCTTTGCTCTAATTAATAGCACACATATAAGTTCATATTTGCATTGTCGCCCAACTAAGAAGTTTAAGCTCGATTCGGCAAGCCACTTACTTTTACTTCCACTTACCAATATTCTGCTTGTAGAACATTGCACGTGATATTGAGGATTGTCCGATCAACTTCAGCCAGTAATGACACAACCTACATCATTAGTTCCGTCTAGCAGCAACACCACCTCGAGTAGGTACCATCTTCGGCACGAAATCAAGTCACCTCCAGCAGGATCCATATTGGATAGCAAGTTCAAATAGTTTACCATTAGTATAATACGAGCATGTTCTTTATAAAGCATACTGGAAATCCAAGGAACAAAAGTCATGAATGAAGCAAAAAAAGGTTACAAAGAACAAACTTCTCAATGATCAGGTATTTCACTTCTCATCTTCTACATGTGTTAAATAATTGTTGTTATTTTATGAATTTCCAAAAACTGCAGGCAAATATATTCGAAAAGAAGTATGTCCATATGTAATTACATTAGAAAATGATTCAAATAATGACTATGAATAAACATCATACATGTTAAAATACTTTAAAAGAGTACCTGAAAGAACACTTTACACATGTCAAAACTTTACATTGCCAATTTAAGATAAACAAATTTCCTATTTTATATTCCAAACTATATGGCATAGTACTTACCTTGCATGCAGGACAGGACGAAAAACATTACCATTATAGCATTGACGGTATCAATGGCGATGTACTCTCAGCAAAGAAAGAAAGTTCATATTTTAAAATGTTTGAACACACATGCACTAGCACCTTGGTGCTATAGTGCCCCATATGCATCTCTGAACACAATTATTTGTTTATTAAAGTTATCCTAGCAAGGAAATTATGTTGCTGACATTCAAATCTTAGTGAACAAATGGGATACATAATCTACAGGAAAAACTAAAAAGGACGACATACAAATATAGGAGAAAAGAATCAACATAAGATAAGAGGATTAGGAAAGCACCTAGAAGGAACACAAGAAAGAACAAGGCAGCGCAATTGCTAAACTATAAACTTAATCCCCTTGGTTGTACTTATACAAACATATTCTAGATACTCTATATACTTCGTACTCCCGTCGTTCACAAATATAAGATATTCTAACTTTTTGTGTGAATAGGATGTATATAAACACGTCTTAGTGTGTTTGTTCACTCATATCAGCCTATATATAGTCCATATTGAAATATCCAAAACATCTTATATTTGTCAACAAAGGGAGTAGTAATTTGCATTGGCGTACAATTGTGTTTACTTTATGTGTGCATGCAACCAAATCCACATGGAGACTATGAATGTTTAGTCGTGCTCATGTTAATATTTAATTGTACAAATTCTATTGATATTACGTCTTTCTTTATCAAATAGTTTACCATTAGTATAATACAAGCATGTTCTTTATATAGCATACTGGAAATCCAAGGAACAAAAGTCATGAATGAAGCAAAAAAAGGTTACATAGAACAAACTTCTCAATGATCAGGTATTTCACTTCTCATCTTCTACATGTGTTAAATAATTGTTATTATTTTATGAATTTCCAAAAACTGCAGGCAAATATATTCGAAAAGAAGTATGTCCATATGTAATTACATTAGAAAATGATTCAAATAATGACTATGAAGAAACATCATACATGTTAAAATACTTTAAAAGAGTACCTGAAAGAACACTTTACACATGTCAAAACTTTACATTGCCAATTTAAGATAAACAAATTTCCTATTTTATATTCCAAACTATATGGCATAGTATCTTACCTTGCAGGCAGGACAGGACGAAAAACATGACCATTATAGCATTGACGGTATCAATGGCGATGTACTCTCAGCAAAGAAAGAAAGTTCATATTTTAAAATGTTTGAACATACATGCACTAGCACCTTGGTGCTATAGTGCCCCATATGCATCTCTGAACACAATTATTGTTTTATTAAAGTTATCCTATCAAGGAAATTATGTTGCTGACATTCAAATCTTAGTGAACAAATGAAATACATAATCTACAGGAAAAACTAAAAAGGACGACATGCAAAAATAGGAGAAAAGAATCAACATAAGATAAGAGGATTAGGAAAGCACCTAGAAGGAACACAAGAAAGAACAAGGCAGCGCAATTGCTAAACTACAAACTTAATCCCCTTGGTTGTACTTATACAAACATATTCTAGATACTCTATATACTTCGTACTCCCGTCGTTCACAAATGTAAGATGTTCTAACTTTCTATGTGAATAGGATGTATATAGACACGTCTTAGTGTGTTTGTTCACTCATATCAGCCCATATATAGTCCATATTGAAATATCCAAAACATCTTATATTTGTCAACAGAGGGAGTAGTAATTTTCATTGGCGTACAATTGTGTTTACTTTATGTGTGCATGCAAACAAATCCACTTGGAGACTATGAATGTATAGTCGTGCTCATCTTAATATTTAATTGTACAAATTCTATTGATATTACGTCTTTCTTTATCATATGTACTTATATTTTTGTGAGCATCACAAGGAATTGATAAAGGATGCTTTTGTTTATAATGACAATAGAATAAAAAAGGAGGTGTACTCAGTTGGTTATGTAGATCCGAAACATGTTTGGTCTGCATAATCATTCCTCAAAATCACTAGGTCCTTATGATAGATTTGCGCCTCTCTAACACGCATTTTCACCTTTTGACGTTCATATTCAATGAATGATTACAAATATGAGGCATCCACAGACTATAGGATTATTGGAATCTCCATTGTACCGCATGCCTAAATGGTCGAGATAGCAAATCTTGGTAGTGCTTTACACATATTGTGCTTCAACGCATCACATATGGAGAGCGAAAACCGATTTCACTCAGGTAATTATAATTTATCAAATTTTTACTCTAAGGTAAAATCAACAGTTATCTCTTTGCGAATTTACTACAAAAGAATAGTCCATGCACTCAGGGCAAGTGCATGTATACACTCATCAGTACAAAACAAATGATTTGTTCAGACATAAAAATTATTTAAAAGAGCATGTGTCACTACTTGCATATATATGAACTAGACGAGTGTGGACTTGAACGTTCGCCGGGGGAGAGGCCATCTCCTTCGCCATCAACTAGATGGATTTTAATAGCCTTTTATATCATAAGTACATGGATATGATGTACCACTCCGCATAAGCATTGGAAACATGCATCAGCATTTGATGGAAATAGTTCAATAATACCAAATATCAACACTAAACATCATTTGATACTTCAAGCCTATTGTATATTACAATCCAATGGTGAAAGCATCCGAGCATCGTTCTATATTATATTGCAATCAGATCTAATTTTACTATTAAGTTATTAAAATCACAAATACACTAATTACTTCCTTAATTTTGTGAATATTAATGGGCATAGGGGGGCAGAACAATACCAATTTCAGTCACAATCCCGAAAAAAGTGGAAAGGACATAAACTAATTAACAATTTTCTTCAAGCTGTGTTACGCGTCCACAACTTCCTATTGCCATTTTGTAGATGGACAAGAAGTCAATTTGGATGAAAATCAACAACAACCAGCATTTGTCAGTAGCAAGCAGTACCTTAAAGTACATTGGCTCAATCGTACGAAGACAAAAGAAAACGGAGAAGAGAGATAAGGGACCTGTCGGTGGAAGAATGCAATGACGAAGCCAGGCTGCCGCTATTGAGGATGAAGACGATGCGTCGGAGTGCCTCGCTTGGGGACAACATTGATGCCTACGGCTCGGCGCTTGTGGACGGACAACACTCCCAAGTTCCCAAAATTGCGCAGGAGCTAAGGGGAACGAGATCCACTACTTCGACGACCTCGCATCCTCCATCACGCAGCTGCTATTACAGCCCTGCTCCCATTGGCCGGCCTGGGAGATCGACGGGGCACACGGAGATCCAAACAAAGCGCAGTCACAGCCATGAGGTGCGTGAAGGTTAGGACCACGAGGTTCAAAACCGAGGGGAAGTTTGGGGGTGATCCTCATATGCGGTGGATCCAAGATTGCTCAGCCATTTCCATGGCTGGGAGCTCCGAGAAGACAAAGAAGACTCGAGAAAGGAGAAAAATGAAGGTTCATGTTGGTGGGACCCCTGAAGCCCCAATACGTGCTAATACTAATAGTGTGGATGGGCATGATTTAGAGAAAACTTTGCTTGGTTTAGAAGATGACCCAACGCCGGTCCTGCTTCCGGTAGAGTATTAGGTGTTATAACTTTTTTTGGACAAATGTAGAGTAGTAGGTGTTATAACTTTTTTTTGGACAAATAGCACTGCGTGTTACTTTAGTGTCCATGAAAGAAAGGAAAATAACCATTTTAATGAAAATTTCGCACAAAAAAAGAACCATTTTAATGAATAGATAGTATGTAAATTCCCTTTTACATAATATACCAAATTCAATAAAAATATGTTCAAACATAACTAACGAAAATTATAAGCACACACCAATCTCTGATCTTCTTGGCCCTATAACAAGTTAATGTAGCAAATCTTACACAACATTAGAAAATATACGTCGAGAAAATGATCTTAAAATATATAAATTGTATAGTAGGAAAATTATGATTGCAAAAGATCCATACTTTTGAATGTGATCACATTTGATTCAAATCATCTTTAAATAAAATAAAAAAGTATTATCCCACTAAAACTTTTCTAAAATTCTAGCCCGCACATCGGGCGGGCCACTTTACTAGTTATTAAAACAGCAAGAAAAACAAAATAAAATGACATTCCAAGGATAGCACACATCATGTGAAGAAGCAAAAACTTAGGCTCAACCGATACTAACCGGTAATTGTTGATGAAGAAAGGTGGGATGCCTACCGGGGCATCCCAAAGATTAGATGCTTGAGACATTTTGGAATATGAACTAGAGATTCCTTGGGCATCCCCAAGCTTGATATCTTGTTTCTCCTTAATTCCTCTTATGTCACAGTTTCCCTAAATCTTAAAAACTTCATCCACAAAAAACCTAACAAGAACTCGTGAGCTGAGTTAGTATGAATCCATGCAAAACCTTATCATTCTCTATTGTAGAAAATCAGTAAAAATTTAATTTGAAATTGCATAGTAAATTCCTCTGCATATTAAATACTCCCATCCTCAAATAGAATCATTCAACAACAAACATATGCAAACAATGCAATCATAACAGCAATCTGTCTAAATAGAACAGTGTGTAAAGGATTAAGGAAGATCCATACTTATTTAACTCAGAAAATTCTAAAAAATTCCCACACTATAGATAATTTATCATTACATATTGTGTAAAAATTTCAAGCTTTTATCACATTATGACTGTTCTAGGGAATGTTTGCAATAGCGATAAACTTTCTGTTTTGAAACAATAACTCATATACTTGCAAATTGTGCATGGTGAAGTCCTTGACACTTTTATTGAAATATAAGATACAAAAACTTATTATAAATAACATCAAGCAAATCTAAACATAATAAAATAAGCTCCAAGCAAAACACATATCATGTGACGAATAAAAATATAGCTCCAAGTGAGGTTACCGATAATGTTGAAGACAAAAGAGGGGATGCCTTCCGGGGCATCCCCAAGCTTAGTTTCTTGCCTATACCTTGAATATAACCTTAGGGTGACTTGGTCATCCCAAAACTTAGTGTATTTCCACTCCATATTCTCCTCGTATCGATATCTCACACGAAACTTGAAAACTTCAATCACACAAAACTTAACGGAACTTCGTGAGATGCGTTAGTATAATAAAAAATCATTCACTTTGGTACTGTCAAAGACCAGATTCATAATTGTTATCACACCATACCTCCTGTACCTTATCATTTCCATAATTTATATCACTTAATACAAGCTATGGAAACACTAAAAAAGCAAACTATGCATTGAAAATAGAATGTGCCAAAAATAGAACAGTCTGTAATGATATGGACAACTATTTCTGCAAATCTATTTTTTTTTAAAACTTAGGAAAACATAGGCAATTTGTATATCGATCATATTTACAAATTTCAGATAATTATTATGTTCCAGTAACGTATTGAATTTTCTACACTGGACGCAAAACTATCTGTTTTTGCACAGAATCAAATCAACTATCATCCACACTATCCCAAAGGCTTTTCTTGGCACTTTATTGAAACAAAAGTTATAAAACATGATTACTACAGTATCTTAATCATGTGTACACACAAAAGTAGTAGGTATAATTATTGGGTTGTCTCCCAACAAGCGCTTTTCTTTAATGCCTTTTTAGCTAGGCATGATGAATTCAATGATGCTCACATAGAAGTAAAGAATTGCAACACAAATAGAGCATCATGAATTACATAGAAAGCACATTTAATTCTAACCCACTTCCTATGCATCGGAATTTTGTGAGCAAACCATTTATGGGAACAAGAATCAACTAGCATATGAAGGCAAAACAAGCATAACTTCAATATTTTCAACACATAGAGAGGAAACTTGATATTATTGAGATATGTAAAAGAATATGTTACTCTCTCATATAATTTTCAGTAGCACCATGAATTCATTCAACAATATAACTATCACATAAAGGATTCTTTTCATGATCGAGAAGCATAGAAATTTTACTACTCTCCACACAAGCAAAATTCTTCTCGCTCATAGTGGTGGGAGTAAATTCAATTAAATAACTATCATATGATACTCAATTAAAACCATGATGACAATTTGTATGGTTATTAGTATTCTCTATAACATAGGTGTCATCACAATAATCATCATAGAAATCAACTTTTCTCTCATCATAATCAATTAAAACCTCTTCCAAAAAGGTGGAATCATCATAAAAAAATCATGACCTCTCCAAATCCACTTTTATCAATATTGTAACAAGATTCAACACCCTCCAAAATAGTGGGATCATTACCTAGAGTTGACACTTTTACAATCCCACATCCATCAATATAATCATAATAAATAGCACACATTCTTTTGGCATAATGTAGTTGCTCATCAAAACTTGGGGGACTAAAAATATCATCTTCATCAAACATAGCATCCCCAAGCTTATTGCAATCATGCTCGTCATTAAAATATTTTATGCCAAACATTTTATTGAATTATTCTTCTAATAATTGAGCACAATTTTCATTTCCATCATTTTCATGAAATACATTATAAAGATGAATAATATGAGGCAACCTCAATTCAATTTTTGTGTAGTTTTATTTTATAAAACTTACTAGTGATAAAACAAGAAACTAAAAGATTCAATTGCGAGATCTAAAGATATACCTTCAAGCACTCACCTCCCTGGCAACGGCACCAGAAAAGAGCTTGATGTCTACTACGCAACCTTTCTTCTTGTAGACTCGTGTTGGGCCACCAAGCGCAGAATTATGTAGGACATTAGCAAATTTCCCTCAAGTGGATGACCTAAGGTTAATCAATCCATGGGAGGCGTAGGATGAAGATTGTCTCTCTCAAACGACTCTACAACCAAATACAAGAAATCTCTTATATCCCCAGCACACCCAATACAATGGTAAATTGCATAGGTGCACTAGTTCGGCGAAGAGATGGTGATACAAGTGTAATATGGATAGTAGATATAGGTTTTTGTAATTTGAAAATATAAAAACAATAATGTAGCAAGTAGTAAAAGTGAGCAAAAAACGGTATGGCAATGCTTGAAAACAAGTACTAGGGTTCATACTTTCGCTAGTGCAAAATCTCTCAACAATGATAACATAATTGGATCATATAACAATCCCTTAACGTGCAACGAAGAATCACTCCAAAGTTCCTATCACGGAGAACATAAGATGGAATTGCTTGTAGGGTACGAAACCACCTCAAAGTTATTATGGTCGATTTATTGGGTTATTCCTATAAGTTTCACATACAAGCCTACAGTTCATACTAAAATAACACCATATGACACGCATCAATCAACCCTAATGTATTCCAATGTCACCACAAGTATCCGTGGGTCAATTACACGATATGCATCATACAATTTCAGATTCATAACATTCAATCCAACATAAAGAACTTCAAAGAGTACCCCAAGATTTCTATGGGAGAAACGAATATGAAGACGCGTACCAACCCCTATGCATAGATTACCCCAATGTCACCACGAGAATCCGCAAGTTGATAACCAAAATAGACATCAAGTGGACCAATAGAACATCCTATTTTCACCACGGATATCCCATAGCAAGACATACATCAAGTGCTTTCACATCCATAAGAATCAATCCGACATAACAAAGGCTCAAAGGAAAACATTCAATTCATCACAAGAAGGTATAGAGGAAAGAACACCATAAGATCTGATACGTCTATTTTGCATCATGTTTTCCTACTGTTATTTATAATATTTTTATGCACAATAATGCCTTTAGGTTTAATTCTAATGCATTTTATCTCATAATATGCAAGGCTGACATCAAAAGGGAGAATACCGGCAACTGGAATTCTAAACCTAAAAAAGCAACGCCTGGCTACCTATTCTTCACAACTCCAAATGAGCTTAAAATTCACGGGGATTTATTATGGAATATTTAAGAATTATTGGAGCTAATAAGTACCACAGGGGGCCCACCAGGTGGGCACAACACACCTGGGTGCGTCAGGGCCCCCAAGCGCGCCCTGGTGGGTTGCGCCCTCCTCGGCCCACCTCCGCTGCCCATCTTATGGTATATAAGTCATTTTGACCTAAAATAACTAAGGAGAGAACTTTCGGGACAGAGCGCTGCCATCTCGAGACGGAACTTGGACAAGAACATTTTTGCCCTTTAGCGAAGCGATTCCGCTGGGGGAATTTCCCTCCCAGAGCGGGAAATCATCGTCATCATCATCACCAAAAAACGACTCTTCTTTGGTAGGCCAATCTTCATCAACATCTTCCACAACACCATCTCCTCTCAAACCCAAGTTCATCTCTTGTGTTCAATCTTTGCACCGGAACCTCAGATTGGTACTTGTGGGTTACTAGTATGTAACACCCCAAAAATTTAGCAATGTTTTATTAAATAAAAATTTTCCAGTAAATTAAAATTTTGCCTTTTTGCTGAATGTTTCTTTAGAATTCTAGGACCAGTCTTGTTCTGTTATGTTGGAGTTTTTACCCCTAGTAAAAACTTTCCAGCTAATATTAGATTCTCTTATGCACCCATTAAAACTTTGCTTATATCAGCAGGATTAATTATATATTGGTCTCCCTAATTTTCTTCTCTATATAAATGGTTGCCCTTAGTTTTAAGGCCTCTTTTGAACTACAACCACTTGATAAATTTATTTAAAATTTCAACCAAAAATTGGAGATGTCAAGTAATGCTATCAGATCACTTTTATGCAAGAATATAATTATTTCATTTAATATTTTGAGCTCCACAACATGTTTGCCAATCTGGTCCAGTAGACCAAATGGCACTACAACCCTATCAAGTATTCCTGTAATGCTCCCACCAAAATTATGGGATGTTCATAGCAGTATGTTATCCAACTTTATGCAAAAACCCATCTTGGCCCCTTGGAAAATTTGAGTGAACCAACCTCTTTTCCTTTCTGGTTCAGTTTGATGTTTTGCACTGCAACCCTAGTCTATTTTGCTCTAGTGCCTTTGAGCTTCCTCATGCTTATAGTCTCTCTTGCAAAACCCTTAAGTCCAGGAGAGTGGGCCTATTGGGGTAGTTTTGGTTCATGAATCAATGCTCTGCATTTTCTGTCCAAAACTGAAGATTTGCAAAACTTGCACTAACAAGTTTCTGGTTTTGCCCAACTAGCCTTGCCACCATCTCTTTCACCTAAGGAGGCTATGAGCTGGAGAGTTTGACCACCAGTGGAGATGCCCCTATGCCCATAGCATTCTGTCGAGCACCTTGTGCGCATGACCAGGGTTGGCATAGTTCTTGATTCACATGGTGAACTTGAACCCCTGACCTAGCAGCCATGTCAACTAACCTCCTAGCTCCCTCTAGCCTGAGGCTGCTGAGTTGCTTTGGCATCCACGCAAGTTTGGCCGCCCTGGCATTTCGTCGAGCACCTGCCGTGCGTGCACAAAGCGCGGCGAGAGCGCGCGTTTTGCACGTGCCGCGCCCGAGTCGCCGCGTCCCTGGCATGTCTCCCCCATTCTTATCCAGACCACTGCAGCCTGCCGCGTCGAGCCAAGCCGCTGCCCGCACTCTCCCCCACCACAGAGACAGCTCTGGGGCCCCACAGTGCCGCCGTCAGGTCGGCCGCGGCAGCTAGCGGGCGGCCACCGCAACTCCTGCCGTGGGCAGCGCCGCCCAAGCCTCCAGCACTCGCCACCTGCCCCCTGGAGCAGCATCAGATCATCCACAAGTTCGTCCCCTAGTTCCCGTCGTCGCCACGTCGCCCTGAGCTACAGAATGGCGGTCGCCGGCGATCTTATCCACGGCCGCCGCGAAACCGCCATCGCCTGCCTATTTAAGGGCGCCCCGAGCCTCTCCGCAACCTCAGACAGCCAATGGCTACCCCGCGGAGCACCCCCGAAGCAGCAAATCGACCAGGGGATGTCTTCTTCCCCAACTCCGGCGAGTACAGCCGCCGCCGCCCTCCAGTCCAATACGTCGCAACCCGAGCCCCTTTTGCCCAGCCAGCACCATCATTCGACTCCCTATGCTCTTGCGGAGCCGCGCTTCATCTCAATCGAGCTCGGGAACCACCATAAGGCGAAATGCCCAAACCCAACGAGGCCGCCGTCCGCCGTGATCCTCGTCGTCGTCTCCTTCCTCCACCTCCGTCGACCACACGACCACCAGGAGGACCGCACCAACCCCGCGGATCAATCCCTGCATTCGAACGCCCTCGAGGAGCTGCCGTTCGCCGGCGACGATCATCGTGGCTCCGTCCCCGTCGGGCGAAGGAGGAAGAAGGCGGGTAGACCAGTCAAACATGATAGGTGGGCCCGCAGGTCCCACCGTCAGCCCCTCACGTCCCCGCCCGCCAGTTTAAGTGGAGGCGCATTCCCAGAAGTATGTCTTCTCTTCTCTGAAAATGTCTTCTGAGCCGATTCGTTTTTCTTTTTCTAGTTTTTATTAAAACCAGAGTTGACTGAACTTTGACTGGCAATATCTTTTAATCTATAAATCCAAATGACTTGATTCCTTTTCTGTTGTTTCCCAAATATTGTCTAGTTTATTTTCATATTTATATGAAAAATTTCCAGACAGCTTTTTTTTTGGCTATTCTAAGTCTATGTATTGATTTACTTTTATTTCTTGTAGGATATTTGAAGAGGGAGAAAACTTCCAAAATTCTTGGAATGCTTTTCTCCTCCCCTCTATTTGAAGGCAAGCATCTTGAACCCCGTTATAATATACGTTCTGTGTTGTTTGCTAAAGCATGAGAACTCCATTGATATACTCAAATGGAGTAACGTTATTTAATGTGGAAATCATACTCTTGCATATCAACATGTGGTGAATAATCTTTTCTGTTATGTATGTGATATTGGTGACAACAGCCACTTCTCATGCCACATATGCCTGGTGATAGTTCGGATAGAGTCCGAAGGAAGGTTGTGTTCCGGTGAACCGACCACGTGACTGACATCTGGTTGTGGCGAGGATGTACAGTAAGGCAGGATGTAGCATGAGGGGTGTGACCCTGTCAGGGAACTATAGAGAGCAATGTGACATTTACCATACAGTAAAGCTGAAACCTCCTGAGACGACCGTAGATCGAGTCTTGTTCCAGTAATCCCCATACTTGTTTCGTGCTACCACGTGTCCCTACTACAGGTAGGGTACGGTTCAGTAAATTGTCGACCCTTGTTCTATCACACACCGTACAGAGAGGCCATGGTGGAAGATACCGGCTGCATCCGGTAGGCAGGCCACCTGGTCCGGGGGCATGGGTGTTTCGGTTGGAGCCGAAGGGGATAGCTTCGCTTAGTTTTCGCGCACGTTATAAATTGTTGTGATCCCATGCTAGTCGAGGTTGTAGCCTCCCCACTTAAAGTTTGGCTTAACTAGTGTCGTGGGTGATTCCGGACACCGGTAAGTTAGGCGGGTGTGTGTAGTCAGGTGCGTCTTCAAATTAAAAGACCGTAGGCGGAATTAGTCCAGAGGGGCTATAGAAAATCCGTTATTCGTGGGTAAAGAGTACACCCTCTGCAGAGATATAAAACCTATTCGAATAGCCGTGTCCATGGTTAAGGACTACAGTCTGGGATGGGTCGAGTGTCGGTCTTAGTGTCGGTCTTCGGAGGAGAAACATTTAAGCCAGAACTTTATTTATGACCGGTGATAGGTGGTGATTGTGAATTGTTATTATTATGGACTAACCATTCGTATTCTTTGGAACGATGAGTATCCTTGGGACGATTCTACCTCCCGGATATTTACCGTTATTTTCCTTCCATTATAAGCCCTTTATGTGATGTCGCTCAGACGTCCGACTGTGGCATCCTTTTTATTTATAAGCCCTTTATGTGATGTCGCTCAGACGTCCGACTGTAGCATTCTTTTTATTTATAAGCCCTTTATGTGATGTCGCTCAGACGTCCGACTGTGGCATTCTTTTTATTTATAAGCCCTTTATGTGATGTCGCTCAGACGTCCGACTGTGGCATTCTTTTTATTTATAAGCCCTTTATATGATGTCGCTCAGACGTCCGACTGTGGCATTCTTTTTATTTACAAGCCCTTTATGTGATGTCGCTCAGACGTCCGACTGTGGCATTCTTGTCTTTTATCTCTCCTAAGCCCTTTCTGTGGTGTCGCTCAGACGCCCGACTGTGGCATGCTCGTTATTTATGTTGTTACTACTTTTTGATTGCATATGCCTTTTACTCGAATGTCCTGCTTGCGATTATAGTCTATCATATCATTATTATCCTATTAATCATCATTTATCCTCGAGCGTGTTTATGTCTCACCCATATTCATAATGTTTGCGAGTACATTCAAAGTACTCACTGGCTTGTCCCTGGCTATTGTCTTGGCCAGATTCCTTGCATGGGAAGGAACGACGTGATGACACCCCAGAGCCTACACTGTTGGAGTTAGCAGCCTCGTGAAGATAGGTGTTATCCCGGTCAGCCGTTCCTATGGGAGATGGAGTCCCATAGTCACCGATGATCCACAAACAGCTTCCGCCATCAATCACTAAAAGCTTGTGTTGTACTCATAGGCCAGAATGGTCTTGTACTACATATGTTGCACTTTGCTTGGAGTTTCTGTAACAAGTTGGTACCTCATCAGATAACAGTAATCCTGGAGCTGGTGAGCACAAGGTCCGCTTTTTGGAAAATTAGTATCCCGAAAACCCGGTCCTAACAAACTTGGTATCAGAGCCAGGCTGACCGTTGGCTAATCCTATCTTAACCAGGGCCAAAAGCCCAGGTTAACCACCACACCAGACCATATCCCAACACCAGCGAAGCTTCTCGCGCAAGATAACCCACACAGTGGACCGACACCTTTGGTAGTCGGTGCCCAACCTATCAGTCTAGGCTGTCTATCAACCGCGAGTGATCGACGCCTAAACAGTTCCTTCCGCAAGCGTGCGAAGGAAGACTCCGTCATTTCCTATAAATAGGGCACACTAGCCCCCAAACCCAACACCACACAGCCTCTACCCCCATACCAAGCTAAAATGCCAGGACCCGTTGTCCACAGCGAAACCACAGCAACCAACCTTGGAGGTTTTGTGACCGTGCTCGCAAACCTCACCCGTCGTGCCTTTGCGATGGAAGAGCCCCCAGAGTATGTTGTGTACCAAGACTCCATGGGCGGTGAAAGCCGTCAATTTTGGGCCACTGTGTACATCTACGGTAGGGGTCTGTCACCAGAGCGTCCCTACAGGTTCACCGGAAGGACAACTTCCTTTGAGCCGCAAGCTATCCAACTAGCTGCTCGAGAAGCTATAGTTCAACTCAGGCAGCTGTCGCCCAGGGTTAACTGTCGCTCATTCTACTACTACCCCAGTCGTAATGGGTATAGTAGGCCTCCCCGAGTTGTGAGCGGATACCACGAGACAGATCCTGCATTATTGCATCTGGTACGCTATGTTAGCGTATTCGAGGAACTGTTCGATCAAATCACCCTTGATCTGATCGCAGCTCGTGGAGAACTGCTTCGCCGAGCCCCAGCAAGAGGACGAGACGAGTCCGGCACCGACAACCCAGTCGTGTTGTTCGGACAACCAATCGAGTCGCCGAGGCCTGCCTCGGTCATTGACCAGAATGCCTTGGTATCTCTAGAGGTGATGCGTTGCCTGTTTGGCGCACGCTCCAACGGGATTGTGGCCAACAATCCTCGCGAGGGACATCATCACTGCACCGACCCTGCACCTCCTCAGCCACTGCCAGCAAACCCCAGCGATGAGGCTCCCGGAGAAGCTTCAGCATCCACAAGGCAAGGCCGCCTGGATATAAACGAGGTCGATTAGATCACCCGAGTAGTGCCAAGCCATATCTAGCCCACACCCCGTGGTGTTGTAACCTGTATGCCGATAGGTATATACAGTTTATTCTTGCACCCTCATAACTCTCGTGCACTGTTGTGTCAGCATGCATATGCCTTTTCTTCTTTTCTCAGGTGTAACTCCCAGAGTACCTCACCGACAACCCCTACAGCGAATACGTCTTTTTACAAGATGTGAGTACCTGTAGCTTTGCCCCCGAGCTCGTAAAGCGAGTCCGACGATACAGATACCCCCACCATAACCTATAAACCAGCCAGGCTGCTATATATAGGCCACACCATGAATTTGCCAAGCATCCCTCACCCGGTGCTCTCCTCTCACAGCCTTTTCCTTCACCATGCCGATCCCTAGTATTTACCTGAGAACCCCTGAGGTATCCCCGGGTAGTTTCGTGAAGATATTGTGGGATTTTACCTTCAGTACCATGAGTGCTACCCGTCCACCCCAGTATGAGCTGCTCAAATCGAGGATCACACCATCCACCTCGAAATATTGGGCAGTGGTACACATCCCACCCGCAAACCCAAACCAAGACTCCACAGAGGTTTCTTTCATAGGGAAATCCATGCCAACTCCATAGATGGCCATAGAGGCTGCCGCTTGTGAAGCGCTTGCTCGCCTTCGATTCGCGGTGCCCTATGCCAGCGAGCGAGGATATTACTACTTTCCAAGCCCCGCAGCACCCGGAGAAGCAGCATCTTTTCCTGGTGGGCGTATTGAGAGAGACCCGGTACTAGCCAACCTTACGCAGTATGTGATCGCGCAAGAGCGTCTGAACCAACGGATAATGGGTTATCTCCAGAGCCTCGCCGATTTAAATCCTCGGATCTCCATCGGCAGACCACTGAGGCCAGGGCAGGAGAAGCACATTCATCGACTGGTCAACCCACTCCCACCGATAGAAGAAGAGTGTCCCCCAGCACCAGAGACCTTTTCCCAGGACCCTGTTCATTTACCGTTTATATTTTAGACGCAACTGCCACGTGAGTGTACCCGTATCTTTTTATGAGAACTGTGTGTCGCATCGTGTGTTATATAAATCTTTCATGTGTTGTTGCATCTTGTCCATCTGCTTAACATAGATTTTTCTTTCATCCCGCAGCATCACAATAACAATAATACAACCCCGGCCACTCCACACAGTACACTAAGTTGCTAGTCCGCCTACACCTGCTTCATCAACCACCTCCTTGCACACCACGGTCTTTTGAGAAGAAACTCGTGGAAATTTATTCGAGCACTAAGTGCCTACCACCCGCTAACCACCTTTAGCACCTAACACTCTCACCTAATCCCCGTGATCGCCGCCGCCGCGGAGAGCTAGCACTCGAGCCGCCGCATCACGACGATCGTCGAGGATCATCGCACACAAGAGCACCGATACCCCCAGCAATGCCGCCAACCCCACGCACACAAGGACCATGCACCAGTCAGGCATCACCTCCGCCATTAGAGCCTCGACCCGAGCTCTTGCAAACACAAATGGAGGAGAGGGAAGAAAGGAGAAGAAGAGAGGCCAGGTGTGAGAAGGAAGAAGTAGCACCTCCGCCGTTTTATAGATCAAGATCGGTGTACGGTGGGCGGAGTCCACCAGCGCCGCTTGTCGCTCGACCGCCGGTATTCGGAGGCGAATCCGCAAGCAGTGCCGACAGCACGCTGGCCCACGAGGTGAGTGCACGCTGCACCGGCAGCTAGCACGCCGCGCACTCCGGCAGTACGGCCTAGATGCCCTACGAGCTAGCCGTCGCCGGTGGAGAAAGTGCGAGAAAGCGCGCGGGAGAGAGGAGGAGAGAGAACCGGAGGAAGAAGAAGAGGCTGACAATGGGCCCAAGCCCCACCCATCAGCCAGTGAGAGCACTGTGCTCTCGGGTGCAACCAGCGTATTTGTAAATTTAGAAAAATACCATTTCTAAATTTACTATGTCCCAGAGTAGAAATATCTCGTTTTCCACAACAGTAGATCTTTCTTTTCCCGTGCCACGCCAGTGTTTAACACTGCAGTTTACACCACTGTTTGCTCATGCACTGTAGTAGCTTTTATTTGCATAATTAGAGTAGTAAGAAATATTGGTAGTATCCTCTTGTGGCAGTAGAAGATCGCATAGCAACCCTAAACAAATCTCGAGGACGAGATTTATCTTAAGGGGGGTAGTGTTGTAACACCCCAAAAATTTAGCAATGTTTTATTAAATAAAATTTTGCCAGTAAATTAAAATTTTGCCTTTTTGCTGAATGTTTCTTTAGAATTCCTGGACCAGTCTTGTTCTGTTATGTTGGAGTTTTTACCCCTAGTAAAAACATTCCAGCTAATATTAGATTCTCTTATGCACCCATTAAAACTTTGCTTATATCAGCATGATTAATTATATATTGGTCTCCCTAATTTTCTTCTCTATATAAATGGTTGCCCTTAGTTTTAAGGCCTCTTTTGAACTACAACCACTTGATAAATTTATTTAAAATTTCAACCAAAAATTGGAGATGTCAAGTAATGCTATTAGATCACTTTTATGCAAGAATATAATTATTTCATTTAATATTTTGAGCTCCACAACATGTTTGCCAATCTGGTCCAGTAGACCAACTGACACTACAACCCTATCAAGTATTCCTGTAATGCTCCCACCAAAATTATGGGATGTTGATAGCAGTATGTTATCCAACTTTATGCAAAAACCCATCTTGGCCCCTTGGAAAATTTGAGTGAACCAACCTCTTTTCCTTTCTGGTTCAGTTTGATGTTTTGAACTGCAACCCTAGTCTATTTTGCTCTAGTGCCTTTGAGCTTCCTCATGCTTATAGTCTCTCTTGCAAAACGCTTAAGTCCAAGAAACTGGGCCTATTGGGGTAGCTTTGGTTCATGAATCAATGCTCTGCATTTTCTGTCAAAAACTGAAGATTTGCAAAACTTGCACTAACAAGTTTCTGGTTTTGCCCAACTAGCCTTGCCACCATCTCTTTCACCTAAGGAGGCTATGATCTGGAGAGTTTGACCACCAGTGGAGATGCCCCTATGCCCATAGCATTCTGTCGAGCACCTTGTGCGCATGACCAGTGCTGGCATAGTTCTTGATTCACACGGTGAACTTGAACCCCTGAACTAGCAGCCATGTCAACTAACCTCCTAGCTCCCTCTAGCCTGAGGCTGCTGACTTGCTTTGGCATCCACGCAGGTTTGGCCGCCCTGGCATTTCGTCGAGCACCTGCCGTGCGTGCACAGAGCGCGGCGAGAGCGCGCGTTTTGCACGTGCCGCGCCCGAGCCGCCGTGTCCCTGGCATATCTCCCCCGTTCTTATCCAGACCACTGCAGCCTGCCGCGTCGAGCCAAGCCGCGGCCCGCACTCTCCCCCACCGCAGAGACGGCTCTGGGGCCCCACAGTGCCGCCGTCAGGTCGGCCGCGGCAGCTAGCGGGCGGCCACAGCAACTCCTGCCGTGGGCAGTGCCGCCCAAGCCTCCGACACTCGCCACCTGCCCCCTGGAGCAGCATCAGATCATCCACAAGTTCGTCCCCTAGTTCCCGTCGTCGCCATGTCGCCCTGAGCTACAGAATGGCGGTCGCCGGCGATCTTATCCACGGCCGCCGTGAAACCACCATCGCCTGCCTATTTAAGGGCGCCCCGAGCCTCTCCGCAACCTCAGACAGCCAATGGCTACCCCGCGGAGCACCCCCGAAGCAGCAAATCGACCAGGGGATGTCTTCTTCCCCAACTCCGGCGAGTACAGCCGCCGCCGCCCTCCAGTCCAATACGTCGCAACCCGAGCCCCTTTTGCCCAGCCAGCACCATCATTCGACTCCCTATGCTCTCGCGGAGCCGCCCTTCATCTCAAACGAGCTCGGGAACCACCATAGGGCGAAACCCCCAAACCCACCGAGGCCGCCGTCCGCCGCGAGGCTCGTCGTCGTCTCTTTCCTCCACCTCCGTCGACCACACGACCACCAGGAGGACCGCACCAACCCCGCGGATCCATCCCTGCATTCGAACGCCCTCGAGGAGCCGCCGTTCGCCGGCGACGATCACCGGGGCTCCGTCCCCGTCGGGCGAAGGAGGAAGAAGGCGGGTAGACCAGTCAAATATGACAGGTTGGCCCGCAGGTCCCACCGTCAGCCCTTCACGTCCCCGCCCGCCAGTTTAAGTGGAGGCGCATTCCCCGAAGTACGTCTTGTCTTCTCTAAAAACGTCTTCTGAGCCGATTCGTTTTTCTTTTTCTGGTTTTTATTAAAACCAGAGTTGACTGAACTTTGACTGGCAATTTCTTTTAATCTATAAATCCAAATGACTTGATTCCTTTTCTGTTGTTTCCCAAATATTGTCTAGTTTATTTTCATATTTATATGAAAAATTTCCAGACAGCTTTTTTTGTGCTGTTCTAAGTCTATGTATTGATTTTCTTTTATTTCTTTTAGGATATTTGAAGAGGGAGAAAACTTCCAAAATTCTTGGAATGCTTTTCTCCTCCCCTCTATTTGAAGGCAAGCATATTGAACCCCGTTATAATATACGTTGTGTGTTGTTTGCTAAAGCATGAGAACTCCATTGATATACTGAAATGGAGTAACGTTATTTCATGTGGAAATCATACTCTTGCATATCAACATGTGGTGAATCATCTTTTTCTGTTATGTATGTGATATTGGTGACAGCAGCCACTTCTCATGCCACATATGCCTGGTGAGAGTTCGGATAGAGTCCGAATGAAGGTTGTGTTCCGGTGAACCGACCACGTGACTGACATCTCGTTGTGGCGAGGATGTGCAGTAAGACAGGATGTAGCATGAGGGGTGTGACCCTGTCAGGGAACTGTAGAGAGCAATGTGACATTTACCATACAGTAAAGCTGAAACCTCCTGAGACGACCGTAGATCGAGTCTTGGTCCAGTAACCCCCATACTTGTTTCGTGCTACCACGTGTCCCTACTACAGGTAGGGTACGGTTCAGTAAATTGTCGACCCTTGTTCTATCACACGCCGTACAAAGAGGCCATGGTGGAAGATACCGGCTGCATCCGGTAGGCAGGCCACCTGGTCCGGGGGCATGGATGTTTTGGTTGGAGCCGAAGGGGATAGCTTCCCCTAGTTTTCGCGCGTTATAAATTGTTGCGATCCCATGCTAGTCGAGGTTGTAGCCTCCCCACTTAAAGTTTGGCTTAACTAGTGTCGTGGGTGATTCCGGACACCGGTAAGTTAGGCTGGTGTGTGCAGTCAGGTGCGTCTTCAAATTAAAAGACCGTAGGCAGAATTAGTCTAGAGGGGCTATAGAAAATCCGTTATTCGTGGGTAAAGAGTACACCCTCTGCAGAGATATAAAACATATTCTAATAGCCGTGTCCATGGTTAAGGACTACAATCTGGGATGGGTTGAGTGTCGGTCTTAGTGTCGGTCTTCGGAGGAGAAACATTTAAGCCAGAACTTTATTTATGACCTGTGACAGGTGGTGATTGTGAATTGTTATTATTATGGACTAACCATTCGTATTCTTTGGAACGATGAGTATCGTTGGGACGGTTCTACCTCCCGGAGATTTACCGTTATTTTCCTTCCATTATAAGCCCTTTATGTGATGTCGCTCAGACGTCCGACTGTGGCATCCTTTTTATTTATAAGCCCTTTATGTGATGTCGCTCAGACGTCCGACTGTGGCATTCTTTTTATTTATAAGCCCTTTATGTGATCTCGCTCAGACGTCCGACTGTGGCATTCTTTTTATTTATAAGCCCTTTATGTGATGTCGCTCAGACGTCTGACTGTGGCATTCTTTTTATTTACAAGCCCTTTATGTGATGTCGCTCAGACGTCCGACTCTAGCATTCTTGTCTTTTATCTCTCCTAAGCCCTTTCTGTGGTGTCGCTCAGACGCCCGGCTGTGGCATGCTCGTTATTTATGTTGTTACTACTTTCTGATTGCATATGCCTTTTACTCGAATGTCCTGCTTGCGATTATAGTCTATCATATCAGTATTATCCTATTAATCATAATTTATCCTCGAGCATGTTTATTTCTCACCCATATTCATATTGTTTGCGAGTACATTCAAAGTACTCACTGGCTTGTCCCTGGCTATTGTCTTGGCCAGATTCCTTGCATGGGAAGGAACGACGTGATGACACCCCAGAGCCTACACTGTTGGAGTTAGCAGCCTCGTGAAGATAGGTGTTATCCCGGTCAGCCGTTCCTATGGGAGATGGAGTCCCATAGTCATCGATGATCCACAAACAGCTTCCGCCATCAATCACTAAAAGCTTGTGTTGTACTCATAGGCCAGAATGGTCTTGTACTACATATGTTGCACTTTGCTTGGAGTTTCTGTAACAAGTTGGTACCTCATCAGCTAACAGTAATCCTGGAGCTGGTGAGCACAAGGTCCGCTTTTTGGGAAATTAGTATCCCGAAAACCCGGTCCTGACATAGTAGTGTTGATAACATCTTGTGGTTGATTACTATATGGTTTGTTTGGTGGAAGATTATATGTTCTGATCCATTATGCTATTTAATACCCCTCTGACCTTGAGTATGTTATTACTTGTGAGTAGTTACTTTAGTTCTTGAGGTCATGGGAGAAATCATGTTGCAAGTAATCATATGAACTTGATATGTGTTCGATATTTCAATGATATGTATGTTGTGATTCCCTTAGTGGTGTCATGTGAACGTCGACTACATGACACTTCACAATATTTGGGCCAAAGGGAATGCATTGTGGAGTAGTTATTAGATGATGGGTTGCTAGAGTGACAGAATCTTAAACCCTAGTTTATGTGCTACTTCGTAAGGGGCCGATTTGGACCCAAATATTTAGTGCTATGGTTAGATTTTACACTAATACTTTTCTCATAGTTGCGGATGCTTGCAAGGTGGTAAATAATAAGTAGCAAGTTTATTCAAGTAAGAACAACACCTAAGCACCGGTCCACCCACATATCAAATTATCGAAGTAACGAACACAAATCAAGCCAATATGGTGAAAGTGACTAGATGAAATTCCCGTGTGCCCTCAACAACGCTTCGCTTATTATTAGAAACCATTTTAGCATGTCCTTTGGCACAAAAGGATTGGGCTACCTTGCGGCATACTATTTACCGTTACCGTTACTTGCTCGTTACGAATTATCTTGCTATCAAACTATCTATTACCAATAATTTCAGTGTTTGCACACATTCCCTTGATGAAAACCACTTGTCATTTCCTTCTGCTCCTCGTTGGGTTCGACACTCTTACTTATCGAATGGACTATGATTGATCCCCTATAATTGTGGGTCATCAAGACTCTTTTCTGGCGCCGCTGCCGGGGAGTGAAGCGCTCTTGGTAAGGAAAAAATATTATTACATGCTGAAATTTACTGTCACTTGTCACTATGGAGAACAATCTTCATTTCGCATTGGACGGGATGGGCATGATGACCTTCAAGGTCTTCAGGGCAGACAGCTGCCGGATGTCGTGTGGCGCGGGGGACGGGCTCGCCGGCGACCATTCCCCATGCCGCCAGGGCAGCAAGGCCGTGGGCGAGGCGCTCGCCATCGGTTGCGCCTCCGATTCATCCGGTAGCAGTTACGCTACCCCTGAGACGGACTCGAGCTCCGACGAGAGCTACAAGCCGCCAAGTCGCTGCTCCTATCGCCGGAAGGAAACAACGTCCACCTGGCGCCGTCGTTGTTGAAGGAGTTCAAGCCGTATTCCTCGAGAGCAACCCTCTTAGCTTGGTCCCTGCGGGGCAACATGGACGGCCCCATGAGGACGTGTAAATCCTTGTAATACTTTTGCTATTATCTGGTGTTATAAACTTATGTTCCTCATGAGGCCCTCCGCTGGAGCATGACTTCCCCTTCCTTCTGTCCCCGTGGTAGTTTAGGGCCCTACGCCTGTGAGATCCAGTCCCTAGACAAGCCTCAGCCTATGCTGGTATGCCAAGTCACGATGCCGTGGTCAAGGCCAGGAGGTGAGGGACCCAGGGTCCGGTAGGAGCCCCCGAGGCGCGATGCTCGGGAGGTCCCTCTTGGCGTGCAGGCAATCGTCCACTAGGGCTGTCGAGAAGGGCTTTCACGTCCCAGCGGATTAGTGATTATAGTGGGTGGAGGTTTAGGTGCGCGAGTAGATGCGACGTTGAAAACTTATCTTAGCGATCCCCTGTGGTCAGGTGGCGGTGGTACTTGATTTTTCTATCACCTTTCCTTTGGGGCGAGGCTCTGTGCCCAAGCTATCTTCGCGAGGAGGTGGCAGCGGTCGCTCCCAGGCCACCGAACATAAAGGGCGTGGCTGCCGAGGCCCTAGGGGCGAAGGTCACGGAGCTGGTGGAGGCGTTCCTCCGGGCCACTCCTACCGCGGCCGAAGAGGGGGAGACCGGTGATGATGCGCTTGGTGATACCTGATCTGCTCCAGTCCAGAGAGAGAAGTGCGAGTGCCTCGGGGAGGCGTAAGAACATTGTTTGAATTTTAAAAACTTGGTATTATTGTAATAACTAGATGATTTCCGTGCTTGCTTCCTTTCATGTTTGCTTAGGTGCTCTGCGTCGGCAGGGCCCAACCCCGCGCATACCTTGATCGCCATTGAGCCCTCCGGGTGACCGGGGATATCATAATAACTAGACTCAAGGGATGAGGGGCTACGTGGCAAGTGAGGCCCCTGGGTCACGATGCCCAGGGGTACCCCTTGACGTTCAGGCGATCCCGTATGCGTTCTGCATCGGCAGGGCCCAGCCCCATGCATACCTCGATCGCCATTGAGCCTCCGGGTGACCGGGGTTATCGTAATAACTAGACTCAATGCATGAGGGGCTACGTGGCTAGTGAGGCCCCTGGGCCGCGATGGCCAGTGGTCTCCTTTGACGTACGGACGGCTCTCATGAGGGAGAACGAGCACCATACCTTGCTCACGAGCCTTCGCCTGGGATGGGGGCGTGAGAAGGCCAGGTGTCTGGGCACCTGGTAGGGTGGTGTCTGCCAGGCGTGACCTGATCATAGCCCCCGTGCCTAGCCCCCCTCGTGACACCCATCCAAGGAGAAGCTGTGAGCGTTGTGAGCCGAAAAGCTCCTTGAGGTTGATGCGACCACTGGGGGCCGCCCTCAGTTGTTTATAACTAGCGTGGAGCATAGAGCTACCACACTTGGGCGGAGTGTGGGCATAACCGCGCCTCGGTCATAGCGGCCAGCGCGGAGCTTGGTGCTTCCACTGGTTCGTGGGCATAACCGCTCCTTGGTTGGTTCTACCAGCGCGGAGCATGGCACTTCGACTGGACCATGGGAGGGAGCCTCCCACCGGGAGAGACTTCGGGGCGTGTACAACCCCGTCCTGACACGTGGCTTGCACGGCAGAACAGCCAAGGTGTATATTGGCCCTCCTCAGGACGAGCTGAACGACTCTGAGGAAGTTCTCGTGAGCTTACGCATCACTCACGAGACCCTACCCTGAGGCGGGTTGCGCCTATGTCTTCTTCTGCAAAATATGAAAAGATAGGTGTTGTATCGACCTGCGCCAAGTGCATCTCTAGAGGGTATCGCATGAGAAGGCCGCAGCACCAGCGACCCCAGGAGGTGATGTCACGGGAATGGCTCGCGAGACAGAGCTCAGCCGCTGGATTTGTCGACGCTGCAGGGACGGACCCGAGCACAGACGTCGTGCCTGGTATTCTCATGCAACGATCCAAAAGAAAAACAACCGGCGCCCGGCTCCCACGTGAGCGAAGCACCTGCCACGGGCCCCTACTTACCCATCCACGATTAGCACATGCGAGAACAAGGCACCAAGGACCATGGGAGGTGACGTCATGGGAATGGCTCGCGAGACAGAGCTCAGCCCTTGGGTTTGGCGACGCTGCAGGGACGGAGCCGAGCACAGACGTCGTGCCAGTCCTTAATCATGGGGTAGTCGTGAGTGGGCTCACAAGGGCTCATGACCTTAGTGGCGGTGAGAATGCCAAGCATGCAGATAATGCGAATAGGAAGAAGCAAATAGCCTTGATCACGCACAAAAAGGGAGACAACTGCGGGGGAATAGCCCCCAACAGCCCGAGGATGATGCAGCCCGGGGGGCGCCCTCGATTGGATACCTGAAGCGTCACCTGATACTTGTCTAAGAAGAGTTGGGGTAGCTGAAGACGCGAGCCATGCGGGTTGCTCCTGAAGATCGTCGGGCTACTGAGGCCCAGGGGCTCCGGAGGCTCTCAGTGGTCGCGTGGGTCCGGTTCTCGCTCCGTCCGGACCGCCTACCATTGAGCCTCCCGAGCCCCCACGGCCTGCCGCGCGAGATGTTGGAACGTGGCAGTTGCGTTGCGGAAGCCGAAGAGTGTGCAGACGTAGCTGCAGGGGAGGGCCCTCCTCCGGCCGACCGCCGTCGGCCAGAAGGGCTCCTGAGAGGTGGCTCGGTTGAGACCCGCGACGTCAATGCAGACGCGGAAGCGTTCGCTCGGGCTATAGGCAGGTGAGCTTGGGGTTGTGCGGTTACGCCCACAGCGGATGAGCCTTGCGTATTGAAGTTCTTCGGTAATGTTGGTCGATGAAGTCCTACGCCCCCAGCGCTGAGCGATCCATGCTGGGCTCACAAAAACGCGCATCAAGACACGCCAACAGGTGGTGCCCGAACACCTCCCTCGAGACGTTGGTCAGTCTGGAGACGCACCAGAGGAGAGCCCCCGAGCCCGTCCTGAGAGGGGCGTCGGGCGCGCCTCCCTATGCGAGGGTGGAGGGCGCCTCGCCGGCAGGTGCGAGTCGTAAGGCGGAGCCATCAGGAGACCCCGCGTCCAGAGGTCCGTTGACGGGCAGGTTCTTATTCTTGGGGGCGGTCTGCAGGGTGAGGACGGCTCCATCCTCATCGGAGTATTCGACCGCCGCAGTCTGGTAGGCGCGCTCCAGGGAACGCATCGCTTCCTTCTCGACGGAGGCGATCGTGATGACTCCGCCACTCCCGAGCATCTTGAGGACGTTGTAGCCGTGATGGGTCGCTGCCATGAACTTGGCGAGGGCAGGATACCCAAGGATGGCGTCGTACGGGAGGTGGATGTTGGCGACGTCGAAGTCGATGAGCTCGGTGTGATAGTTGTCGCGGTCACCAAAGGTGACGGGAAGGCGGACCTGCCCCATCAGGAGTGTGGAGCCATCTGTGACTCAATAGAATGGCTTGGTTGGCTGGAGCTAATCGTAGGGGACCTGGAGTGTCTCGAATGTCTGGATGGAGAGGACGTTGAGTCCTGCTCCACCGTCGATGAGGGTCTTGGTCACGAGGACGTTGCTGATGGTCGGGGTGCATAGCATCGGAAGAGCGCCTGGGGCTGTGGTGCACTTGAGCTAGTCCTTGGGGTCGAAGGCGATGACCTGCTTGGTCCACCTGAGGTTGCGCGCGGCGTCAGGCCTGGGAAGCGCCGCATTCACCTCGCGGGCGAACTGCTTGAAGATGCGATGGGAAGCTGGAGCATGGGCTCCTCCCACGATGCGTGCGACTGCACGCGGCTCCTGGAAGCCCCCTGCTCCATCTCCCTGACGGTCGTCGTCGTTCCTTCTTGGCGGTGGTGGCAGCGGAGTGAGGCCTCCGTTGCCCTGAGGGTGACCCTCACGAGGCTGGTCGCGCCAGGGGGCGTCACGGGGCTGCTCCTGCCAGTGGTCTTCACGAGGCTGTTCGCGCCACCCTTGGCGCGAGTTCCTGCTGTCCCAACGTCCTCCACCTCGGCCTCCTCCACGGCCGTAGCCGCGGTTGTCACGCTCAGGGCGCTGCCCGACGCGCATCACCCTGAGCTCCTGGCAGTCGTTAGTGTTGTGGTTGTGGACATTGTGGAAGATGCAGTACGGACGGTTGTCTCTAGGGGGGTCGTCGTAGCCGCAGCCATGATTCACTTCTGGCTCTGCAGCCAGCACGGCGGGCCCCTTGCGCTTTGCTTGTTTGGCCTTGGTCTTCTTGTCGTCCGCCTCCGCCTCAGGCAGCTCCTGGAGGGAGAGGCGTCCTTCCTTCGCCCTGGCGCACTTTGCTGTGAGCTTGAACATCTCGAGGGTTGTGCCCAGGTCCTCGTGGATGGCGAGCTCCTCCCTCATCCTGACGTGGCGGACGCCGTCAGAGAATGCCGATATGATGGCCTCGTCCGAGACCCTAGGGATCTGGAGGCGCATGGTGTTGAAGCATTGGATGTACTTTTGCAGGGTCTCTCCCGGCTGCTGCCTCATGCGGCGTAGATCCGCAGCCGCCGGGGCTCGGTCACGGGTGCCTTGGAAGTTGGCGACGAAACGCTCACGAAGCTCCCCCAGGAGGAGATGGATCCCACGGGGAGGTTCAGGAGCCAGGAGCATGCACCATCCTTGAGAGCCATGGGGAACCAGTTCTCCATGACCTGCTCAGTGCCGTTGGACGCCTTGATGCTCAGCTCGTAGAGTTGGAGGAACTCTGTGGGGTTGGTGGTGCCGTCGTAGCGCGGAGGCAGGTCCGGCTTGAACTTGTCGGGCCAGACGAGGCGCCGTAACTCAGGAGTTAAGGCGCGACACCTAGCTACGCTCATGATTGCAGGCGCACCCTGCGCCTGCGGTGCTGGTTCTTGGGGCGCTGGCGCCACCACCTCCTGTGGTGCACGGTCCTGGCGCTGCGGGCCAGGGGGGCCGCGAGCCCCTGCCTGGGGATGCGGAATCACCTGGCAGCTCTTCTCATCGCGCGCGTGGGCTCTGCGGGGCGGCTCACGCCGCGGAGCCTCGCGCCGGACCTCCTGGCCGGCGCCGTAGAGTGGAGGCGGAGCCGGGACTCCGTGGCCTTCATTCCCCGCCAGGGGCGATGGGGGATGGGAGGAGTGCGTTGGTGCAGGTGCTTCCCCAGCGGCGTTGACGAGCTCGGTGATACGGTGGAGCCACTCGTCGTAGAGGTCATCTGCCGGGCGGTAGTGCAAGAGCTCCCGCACCATCAACATCGTAGGCTGCTGATAGACTAGCCCGCGGCGGACCAGCGAGGACGACGCCGCGGCCGGTGAGGGTGAAGACGTCCCCATGCAGCCATCGCGCCGTACGGACGGGGGCAGCAACGAGTCCTGCTGTTCGTGGACAGCCGGGTCGGTGGCCGCGTTGGCTACTGGCGAGTTGGGGCCGAGCGGCGCACCGTTGCCCATGTGCGCCGTTTGAGTGACGTTCACGACGCGGCGGGCGGTGCGAGCTCGGCGTGTGTCCACCATGGCTGTGGAGCGATGTTGACGACGAGAACAGGACGAGGTCGTCGGAGAGGCGAGATCTTGACAAGCCCCCTACCTGGCGCGCCAAATGTCGGATTACGGGATCCGCAAACCCAAGAAGTTCGTACACAGGGGCGTGAGCGAAGATCTCCCCCACTCATGTCTACCTAGCATCTCGCGCTCGCCTAGTGAAATGATTCACGCAAACAACAAGTGGAGCATGCAAGAGTTTACCCAGGTTCGGGCCACCTTGTGGTGTAAAACCCTACTTCCTGCTTTGGTGCATTGGCCTCATGAGGGCTAGAATATGAACTAGTACAATGGTTCCTGAGCTCAGGAGGTGAGCTCAGGAGGGTCGGGAGGCAAGAGTTATTGCTCCTTTGCGTGGAGGCCGAGTTTGCCGATCTGCTTCACTTGTTGCTCATAGTGGCGATCCTAGCTACTTATATAGGCAGCCAGGGTCCTCTTCCCCCGAAATGTTTAGGCGGGAAGGGATCCCACAACGGCCATTTTTGAGCGGGAACACAAGGACGTTCCTACCCTGACAAAAGCAGTCTTCGCCTGCAAAAGGATCAGGCGATGACGCGGTGGTGGGCTCTATGGTGACATCCTCCCTATCGTCCTTGCGGTCTTCGGTCTTGTTGCACCAAAGGGGAAACCTTTGTCCCGCTCCTCGGGAACCTGCGCCTGCGCTGCCTCCTTTGCCCCGAAATCTCAACTGCACCGCTCGCGGGCGCTGGCACCCGCTGGCGCGGTGCGTCACTGCTTACGTCGCTGCCTCCTCCTGAGGGAGGCTTGGCCTTGGATTCTCCGCCCCTCCGGAGCACCTTGCAGAGGCCGCTCCCGAGGGGGTCTTGTCGTTGTTCTCCTCGTGAGGTCTAGCCCCCTCGCGAGGGTCTTGGGCAGCTGGTCGATCAGCTGGGCCGTACCAGGCCGTGGCACGAGCGCACTGCGGCCCGCAGAGAGGCAAGTCTGGGTACCCTGGTTCCCAGGACGCCGACAGAAACATAGACCTGTTGTAGGCATGCATGTTGTCTCTGTTAAAATAGGAGATCATTGTTATCATGGCTTATGTGATACAGGTGCTAGCGTAAGTGCTATTCCTTTTACTCTCCATCAAGAAATTATGAATGATATAGCACCCGCTGAAACAGAAGACATAGATCTTACTATTAAACTTGCCAATAGAGATACAATCACTCCACTTGGGATTGTTAGAGATGTTGAGGTATTGTGTGGGAAAACCAAATATCCTGCTGATTTTCTAGTCCTCTGTTCCCCACAAGATGAATTTTGTCCCATAATATTTGGTAGACCTTTCTTGAACACCGTTAATGCCACTATAGACTGTACTAAACAAACTGTCGATGTTAGCTTCGGTGATGAGTCTCATGAGTTTAATTTTTTCAAGTTTAGTAGAAAACCTCATAAAAAGGAATTGCCTAGTAAAAATGAAATAATTGGTCTTGTTTCTATTGATGTACCTCCTACAGACCCTTTAGAGCAATATCTACTAGACCATGAAATGACTTGCATATGCATGCAAAAAATGCAATAGATAGAATTTTATTTGAACAACAACCTCTATTTAAGCACAACTTACCTATTGAAACTCTAGAAGGCCATCCTCCACCTAAAGGTGATCCTATGTTTGAATTAAAGCAATTGCCTGACACTTTGAAATATGCTTATCTTTATGACAGGAAGATATAACCTGTTATTATTAGTGCTAACCTTTTAGAACATGAAGAAGAAAGATTATTGAAAATTCTGAGGAAGCACCGAGCTGCTATTTGATATACTCTTGACGATCTTAAGGGAATAAGTCCCACTCTATGGCAGCACAAGATTAATATGGAACCTAATGCTAAACCCGTTGTTGATCACCAACGTCGGTTAAACCCGGAGATGAAAGAAGTGGTAAGAACGGACATATTAAAACTTCTCGAAGAAGGTATAATCTATCCCATAGCTGATAGTAGATGGATAAGTCATGTTCATTGTGTCCTGAAGAAAAGAGGTATTACCGTTGTTCCTAATGATAACAATGAACTTATTCCACAAAGAATTGTTACAGGCTATAGAATGGTAATTGATTTTAGAAAATTAAACTAACCAAGTAGAAAAGATCACTACCCTCTGCATTTTATTGATCAAATGCTAGAGAGATTATCTAAGCACACACACTTTTGCTTTCTTGATGGATATTATGGTTTCTCTCAAATACATGTCTCACAACCTGATCAAGAAAAGACCACTTTTACTTGTCCCTTTGAACCTATGCTTATAGATGTATGCCTTTTGGTTTATGCAATGCACCTGCTACATTTCAAAGATGTATGACTGCTATATTCTCTGATTTTTGTGAAAAGTTTATTGAGGTTTTCATGGATGACTTTTCTGTTTATGGGAAGTCTTTTGATGATTGCTTAAGCAATCTTGATCGAGTTTTGCAGAGATGTGAGGAAACTAATCTTGTCTTGAATTGGGAGAAGTGCCATTTTATGGTTAACGAAGGTATTTTTTTGGGGCATAAAATTTCTGAAAGAGGAATTGAGGTGGAACAAGATAAGGTTGACGCAATTGAGAAAATGCCATGTCCTAAAGATATTAAAGGTATTCGTAGTTTCCTTGGTCATGTTGATTTCTATAGCATATTTACCAAAGAATTTCCTAAAATTTCTAGGCCTCTTACAAATCTTTCGCAAAAGGATATTCCATTTGTTTTCTATGATGATTGGGTAGAAGCCTTTGAAACACTCAAGAAAGCCTTAATTTCTGCACCTATTGTTCAACCACATGATTGGAACTTGCCTTTTGAAATCATGTGTGATGGTAGTGACTATGTTGTTGGTGCTGTTCTAGGACAAAGAGTTGATAAGAAACTAAATGTTATTCACTATGCAAGTAAAACTCTAGACAGTGCACAAAGAAATTATGCTACTACTGAAAAAGAATTTCTAGGTTGTGTTTGCTTGTGATAAATTTAGATCCTATATTGTGGACTCAAAAGTAATTGTTCTGTTGGTGCACTAAATATCGGGCCCTTTAGTACCCCGTAATTGCGCACGGGCAGTTACAGCCACACCCGCAGCAAGGGCTGTCGGGGACATCTGGAGCAAACACAAAGACAACCGAGATAGCATCTGAGCCGGTAATTAGAGAACTGAAGACACAATTGAGCCCCCGGCAAGGCTCATGCCAAGGTGGCTCGTGAGGCCACAGCAAGACCCTTGTCGGGATGATTTGTGAAGCGTCAGCAAGACCATCACCCCTGAGGTTGAGAGCTTTGACACCATCGACAATGTCACGACCAAGATCTAGGGGCATCTGCGTGGTGGCATGAATATCTTTGTGAAGTCCAAGAGGCAACGTTCCTAACAAGACTCTTGCCGGGGATGCTTGCGAGGCCCCGGGAAGACTCTTGCCGGGGACTCTTGCGAAGCCGCAGCAAGGCCCACGCATGGCAAGGCTCCGCCGCCCTGCCATCGCTCCAGCGCAGCGACCAGCCAGCCTGACAAGCGCCTGCGTGGCGGCATGCAGATCTTAGTGAAGGTCCCTCCATCACTCCAGTGTAGCGGCTAGCCAATTAGCTTGGCTTTGCATGCCTCATCATTCCGGGTGCGTGTCAAGGCAGTGTTAGGTGATGACGAACGGGACGGGCTCTGTTTCCGTCCCCGATAAAGTTAGGGGCACGTAACCAGCGCATTCAATGCATTTGTCCTAAGACGTCAGTGATAAGCACATACACTGTAGCAGCTATACACCTCATGTGTGCATGTACGCCACTGTGGACGCCCCTTAGTATAAAAGGAGGCCCAAGGTGATACAGGGAGGGACCTTTGGACTTTCCGGCCTAGTTTGCATGTGTAGCAGCTAGCCCAAGCTCAAGAACACTAAATAGACACTCAAAGCAGGACTAGGGTATTACGCTTCTCAACGGCCCAAACCTGGGTAAAAATACCTTGTGTTGATCGTTAGATATGCTCTTTGTGCACTCCTCTTCCCTGCCAAACCGTAGAAGGGATCCACGTTATCCAGTAGGTGTCGTTTCCCTGACATCTTTGGCGCGCTAGGTAGGGGTAGCCTAGGTTATGCAAACCTGATCTAGCAATTAGCACGTCTGTTTCTTGATCACCATGTCTCCCAAGAGGAAGACGATCACGGTAATCGGATTGTCTACGACCGATCCGACCGTGCCGGCATGGACAAGCAATGGAGTGGGCGTTGGTGGAGGAGAGGGTGTCGATCATCCACGACGTTCAGGCGAGCGGTATCGTCCGCGGTCGCGACGGTGACCCGCACGCAGCTGGGTCCAAGGACCGAGTCGTGCTGCCTACGGGCAGCGTAGCGACTTCCAGGACACCCCCGCCGTCGCATGCGCCGCGGTCTTCCCAGGTCGTGCGCGACGAGCAGCGCCAGGACGCTAGTGACTGCAAGCGTCCCCATGGAAAGAGCCCTCGACATCATTCTCGAGATGCGCAAGGCAGACATGCACGCCAAGATGCTGGTGGACATGGCGCACGGACACAGAACTGTGATGGGGCTTCTTCTAACATAGTTAGAAGTCCAAGCACCTCCCGTTCTTTGCACATGTCGCCGCCTACACCAGCCGACGCGTTGGCGCGAGCGCAGCTACTCCTGGATCTCCGTCCCGCTGCAAAGAAGCAAGAGCAATGGAGAGCTGCTATCTAGAGCCTTATTGGTTTCGTCAATAAGGATGGGCACCAGGAGGTGGGTCCTTCATGGCGCTGGTCCATCGAGCTGGCGCATGCCGATGGTGGGAGGAACGGAGGCGCGACAACCCCGGTGCACTCTCCTCCACCACGACAGCAATGTTCGCCAGCTCGGCGGGTCGATGCACATAATGCTGGATTGATACATCTCCAACGTATCTATAATTTATTATTGTTCCATGCTATTATATTATCTGTTTTAGATGTTTAGTGGACTTTAATATCCACTTTTATATTATTTTTGGGACTAACCTACTAACCAAAGGCCCAGTGCAAATTGCTGTTTTTTTGCCTATTTCAGTGTTTCGCAGAAAAGGAATATCAAATGGAGTCCAAACGGAATGAAACCTTCACGAGGATCATTTTTGGAACAAACGCAAGCCAGAAGACTTGGAGTGCACATCTGGGAACCCACGAGGTGGCCACGAGACAGGAGGGCGCGCCCAGGGGGGTAGGCGCGCGCCCCACCCTCGTGGGCCTCTCTTAGCTCCACCAACGTACCTCTGCCTCCTATATATACTCATATACCCTGAAAACATCTGAGAGCAGCACGAAACCCTATTTCCACCGCCGCAACCTTCTGTACCCGTGAGATCCCATCTTGGGGCCTTTTCCGGAGCTTCGCTGGAGGGGGAATCGATCACGGCGGGCTTCTACATCAACACCATAGCCTCTCCGATGATGTGTAAGTAGTTTACCACAGACCTTCGGGCCCATAGTTATTAGCTAGATGGCTTATTATCTCTCTTTGGATCTCAATACAAAGTTCTCCTCGATCTTCTTGGAGATCTATTCGATGTAATACTTTTTGCGGTGTGTTTGTCGAGATTCGATGAATTGGGGGTTTATGATCAAGATTATCTATGAACAATATTTGGTTCTTCTCTGAATTCTTATATGCTTGATTTAATATCTTTGCAAGTCTCTTCGAATTATCAGTTTGGTTTGGCCTACTAGATTGATCTTTCTTGCAATGGGAGAAGTGCTTAGCTTTGGGTTCAATCTTGCGGTGTCTTTTCCCAGTGACAGAAGGGGCAGCAAGGCACGTATTGTATTGTTGCCGTTAAGGGCAAAAAGATGGGGTTTATGTCATATTGCATGAGTTTATCCCTCTACATCATGTCATCTTGCTTAATGCGTTACTTTGTTCTTATGAACTTAATACTCTAGATGCATGCTGGATAGCGGTCGATGTGTGGAGTAACAATAGTAGATGCTGAATCGTTTCGGTTTACTTGTCACGGACATGATGCCTATATACATGATCATGCCTAGATATTCTCATAACTATGCATTTTTATATCAATTGCTCGACGGTAATTTCTTCACCCACCGTATGATTTGCTATCTTGAGAGAAGCCACTAGTGAAACTGATGGCCCCCGAGTCTATTTTCCATCATATAAATCTTCCGTCAACTAGCTATCTTTATTGTTATTTTATTTTGCAATCTTTACTTTTCAATCTATACCAGAAACATACCGAAAATATTTATCTTATTATCTCTATCAGATCTCACATTTGCAAGTGGCCGTGAATGGATTGACAACCCCTTTATCGCGTTGGTTGCAAGGTTCTTAATTGTTTGTGCAGGTACTAGGGATTTGCGTGTAGTCTCCTACTGGATTGATATCTTGGTTCTCAAAAACTGAGGGAAATACTTACGCTACTTTGTTGCACCACCCTTTCCTCTTCAAGGGAAAAACAACGCATGCTCAAGAGGTAGCAAGAAGAAATTCTGGCGCCGTTGCCGGGGAGACTTACGCCAAGTCAAGTCAAGATTTGATCTCCCATCAACTTGACAATTTCTGGCGCCGTTGCCGGTCAGATCTACGCTCAAGTCAAGATATACCAAGTACCCATCACAAACTCTTATCCCTCGTGTTACATTATTTGCCATTCGCCTCTCATTTTCCTCTCCCCCACTTCACCTTTGCCTTATTTTTGGTCGCCTTTTTCTCGTTCGATCTTCTGTTTGCTTGTGTTGCCATGTGCCTTCTATTTGCTTGCATCTTCGCTTGCTAAAAATCTATCTATGGATCCTCATACACTTGCTAATCTTTTTAAAGGATCCAATTATGATGAACCAATTGCTATTGAATTAAGTGCACTAGATTATCTTTATGAGGTTTTTCTTGAAATTCGTGAATCTGAAAATTGTGATGAAGTGTTGAAGGAAGAAATTTATGAAGTGATTCACAATAGCTCTTTTAATGAAAAATATGATTGCAATAATGTTATTATAAATTATATTAATTTCAATTGTGTTAATGATATGCAAAACCCTAAGCTCGGAGATGCTTACGTTGGTATGCCCACTACTTGTTGCAATGATCATGATTGGGGTGATGTTTCTTACGATCTTGAAAATTTATGTATGCCCCATGATGAATATGAGATTGATAATAATGTTTGCAATAATATTGTAAGTGGGTTTGGGAGAGTGTCAACTTTAGATCCCACATATTTGCAGAATTTTCAATCTTATGGATTTTTTGATAAAAGTGGGTTTAGAGAGGTCATGACGTTAGTTAATGTTAATCCCACTATTTTGGGAGAGTGTCAGCTTCGCGTGCATGTGGATTGTGTTGAGAATATGTTTTGTGATAGCTATATTGTTGAATTTGCTTATGATCCGACATGCAATTATTATGAGAGAGGAAAATATGGTTGTAGAAATCTTCATGTTACTAAATTACCTCTCTTCATGTTGAGATTGATCTTGTTTCTTTCTCCTTCCATGCATATGTTAGATCTTGCTTGTCTTGCTAATTTGTTTTCCTATAAAATTCCTATGCATAGGAAGTATGTTAGACTTAGATGTGATTTTCACATGCTATATGATCCTCTTCTTGTGCTTCAAGTCTTGTCTTTCATGTGAGCATCATTGAAATCTCAAGCCGATCGTAATGGCTATAAAGCAAGAGCTTGTTGGGAGGCAACCCAATTTTATTTTCTTTGATTTTTTTCTTCTGTTTAGTAATAAATAATTCATCATGCTACTGCTATGATTGTGTTTTCATGTTTTAATTAGTGTTTGTGCCAAGTAGAACCTTTGGGAAGACTTGGGTGAAGTCTTTGCGAACTTGCTGTAAAAAACTGAAACTTTTGCGCTCACGAGATTAGCTACCATTTTTTACTGGAGAGTGCTTTTTAGTTGATTCTGTTAGAAGATGATTAATAGATAATTTCCCCACGTCCACCTATTTATTTCAGAATTTTTAGAGTTATACTAGTGGGACTTTTCATTATAAAACTTAGCTTGTATATTCCAATGATGGGCTTCCTCAAAATGCCCTAGGTCTTCGTGAGCAAGCGAGTTGGATGCACACCCACCTAGTTTCTTTAGTTGACCTTTCATACACTTACTGCTCTAGTGCATCCGTTGCATGGCAATCACTACTCACTCATATTGATATGTTTTGATGGGCATCTCCATAGCCCATTGATACGCCTGGTTGATGTGAGACTATCTTCCTCCTTTTGTCTTCTCCACAACCACCACTCTATTCCACCTATAATGCTATATCCATGGCTCGCGCTCATGTATTGCGTGAAAGTTGAAAAAAAATGAAAAAATTAAAGTATGAAACAATTGCTTGGCTAAAACCAGGGTTGTGCGTGATTTAAATATTTTGTGTGATGAAGATAGAGCATAGCCAGACTATATGATTTTGCAGGGATGAACTTTCTTTGGCCATGCTATTTTGAGAAGACAAGATTGCTTTTTTAGTATGCTTCAAGTATTATTATTCTTATTTCAATATTAAACTTTTGTCTTGAATCTTTCGGATCTGAACATTCATGCCACAATAAAATAAAATTACATTGAAAATTATGTTAGGTAGCATTCCACATCAAAAATTCTGTTTCTATCATTTACCTACCCGAGGACGAGCAGGAACTAGGCTTGGGGATGCTTGATGCGTCTCCAACGTATCTATAATTTTTTCCATGCTATTATATTATCTGTTTTGGATGTTTAGTGGGCTTTAATATGCACTTTTATATTATTTTTGGGACTAACCTACTAACCAAAGGCCCAGTGCAAATTGTTGTTTTTTGCCTATTTCAGTGTTTCGCAGCAAAGGAATATCAAACGGAGTCCAAACAGAATGAAATCTTCGCGAGGATCTTTTTTGGAACAAACACAATCCAGAAGACTTGGAGTACACGTATGGGAAGCCACGATGTGGCCACGAGGCAGGAGGGCGCGCCCAGGGTGGTAGGCGCGCCCCCACCCTCGTGGGCCACTCGTAGCTCCACTGACATACCTCTTCCTCCTATATATACTCATATACCCTAAAAACATCCGAGAGCACCACGAAACCCTATTTCCACCGTCGCAACCTTCTGTACCCATGAGATCCCATCTTGGGGCCTTTTCCGGAGCTCCGCGGAAGGGGGAATCGATCACGGAGGGCTTCTACATCAACACCATAGGCTCTCCGATGATGTGTGAGTAATTTACCACAGACATCCGGGTCCATAGTTATTAGTGAGATGGCTTCTTCTCTCTCTTTGGATCTCAATACAAAGTTCTCCTCTATCTTCTTGGAGATATATTCGATGTAATACTTTTTGCGGTGTGTTTGTCGAGATCCGATGAATTGTGAGTTTATGATCAAGATTACCTACGAACAATATTTGGTTCTTCTTTGAATTCTTATATGCATGATTTAATATCTTTGCAAGTCTCTTCGAATTATCAGTTTGGTTTGGCCTACTAGATTGATCTTTATTGCAATGGGAGAAGTGCTTAGCTTTGGGTTCAATCTTGCGGTGTCCTTTCCTAGTGACAGCAAGGCATGTATTGTGTTGTTGCCATCGAGGATAAAAAGATGGGGTTCATGTCATATTGCATGAGTTTATCCCTCTACATCATGCCATATTGCTTAATGCATTACTCTGTTCTGATGAACTTAATACTCTAGATGCATGCTAGATAGCGGTCGATGTGTGGGGTAATAGTAGTAAATGCAGAATTGTTTTGGTCTACTTGTCACGGAGGTGATGCCTATATACATGATCATGCCTAGATATTCTCGCAACTATGCGCTTTTCTATCAATTGCTCGACAGTAATTTGTTCACCCATCGTAAGATTTGCTATCTTGAGAGAAGCCACTAGTTAAACTTATGGCCCCCGGGTCTATTGTCCATCATATAAATCTTCTGTGAACTAGCTATCTTTATTGTTCTTTTATTTTGTAATCTTTACTTTTCAATCTATACCACAAAAATACCAAAAATATTTATCTTATTATCTCTATCGGATCTCACTTTTGCAAGTGGCCGTGAAGGGATTGACAACTCCTTTATCGCGTTGGTTGCAAGGTTCTTAATTGTTTGTGCAGGTACTAGGGATTTGTGTGTAGTCTCCTACTCGATTGATACCTTTGTTCTCAAAAACTGAGGGAAATACTTACGCTAATTTGTTGCATCACCCTTTCCTCTTCAAGGGAAAAACAACGCATGCTCAAGAGGTAGCATGGATCCACGGCATCATCCGATCTACGAGCTCGTCGCGACCAACGTCAAGTTCTTCGGAAATGGCTCGAATAAGACACTCAAACTACCATCGAGCGGCGGCGGGAAGCGCGCCATCAGTCTGATAGGCGCGCAGGGCCCGCTGTAGACAGGCCACCACCGAGGGTTTCTAGTGACTTACCTTATGAGGTGTGTTGTCCGGCTTTCACCCATGAGCTGCGCTGATTCCAGTGGCCCAATTCCTGCACGTTCAAGCCAGAGGTCCCGGAAAAATATGACGGCAAGGCTCATCCGTCCGAGTTCCTAAGCGTTTACACCATCGTGATGCAAGCTGCTGGGGCTCGAGATGGCAATGTGCTTGCCAACTACTTCCCATTGGAGCTCAAGCCCAACGTCAGGTCATGGTTAATGCACCTGCTAGTGGATTCCATCTCCTCTTAGTCGGATATGTGCCACGAGTTTGTTGGTGCCTTTACTAGAGGCCACCAAGATCCAGGTTAGGCGAGTGATTTGCATCTCATCCCTCCGAGAGATGGCGAACCCTTGCGCAAATAAATACAGAGATTCAGCCGTGTGCAGTACAACAGCCCGCATGTTCATCCTGCCGCTGTTATCAGCGCCTTTCATTAGGATGTGCGCAACCGCAAGATGTGTGAAGAGCTAGCGATGAACAAGGTGAAGGATGTTGCCGAGCTTCATGTTTTGGCCGATAGATGCGCTCGGGCTGATGAAGGAAGTAAGTATCCCGACGAAGATGCAGGCGTGGTAACTGACTTCGGAGACGAAGACGTTGTCGCCCCGGCAAAGAAGGGCCGACGGCGTAACAGGAAGCGCAAGGGCAAGACCATACTTGCCGTCAAGGAATCTGGCAACCCCAGCACCGCCAAGAAGGCCAAAGTTGATGACCCTGGCAAGGAAGTTGCCGGGTGTGTCGCCTGCCAGGCCTTGGCGGCTACCGACAAGCCAGAGGGCTCCGACAAGAAATATTGCAAGATCCGCCACACTAAAGGCCGTGACCTCCAGAACTGTCGGCAAGTTGAGCAGCTTGTGGAAAGGCAGAAAGCTGAATATGAAAGGTGAGACAAGGAGAAGGGCCAAGATGGTGTTGAGGGGTCCGGCAAGAAGCACGGTGGCCGAGGAGGCTGCCGTGGCAAGGAGAAGCAACAGGAGAGGCCTGCTCGAGGCCACGACAAGAAAGAGGGAGAGGAGGACCATGAAGAGGATGGTGAGTCCAGCTAGCATGAGTTTCAAAAAGCTACAGAAGCCATGTGTATTGATGGCGGCGCTTCGTTACATTCTTCTCACCGCCGAAGTAAACAGTGGGCACGCGAGATTAATGCGACAGTGCCGTCAATCGATGCCCAGAAGCCAGTGAGATGGTCCCACACGCCTATCATTTTTGACACCGAGGATCACCCTGATCGCACAACCGCGATCGGGTGTTTGTCATTGTTGGTTTCGCCAACAATTCGCAGCCTCAAGGATATGAAAATGTTAGTTGACGGTGAGGCCGGTTTGAACTTGATCTCGCTGAGGTAATCAAGAAGTTACAAATTCCTGATGGAGATCTCGAAGAAATGGGCACGTTTCAAGGGATCAACCCGGGAAGAAGCCAGCCAAAGGGAAAGATCACGCTACCGGTTACAATTGGCAGTGAACTGAACTACACGACGGAGAAAATCGTTTTCGATGTTGCCAAGATCTCGTTGCCATAAAACGGGATCTTTGGCCATCCTGTACTAGCCAATTTTATGGCGGAGTCGCATTACGCCAACAACACGCTGAAGATGCCCGACGCAATGAGCATCATCACTATCAACTCCGACAAGAAAGATGCACTTATCTGCGCCGACCAACTGTACTGGGAGGCAGTTGTAGCACCCACCGCCAAGGCTCTTGCTTCTGCCACAGGAGCTCCTTGGGGGGAGAATACAAGCAAGACCTCTTGCACCCACTCCGACAAGCGCGCCTCCACAGAGTGATGCGCTCCCGTCGAGGATGTGCCACAGAGCTCCATCGGCAAGAGCAAGAAATCCATGGCTGGACCACTAGAAACCAAGAAGGTGCCCGTCAAGAAGGACGGCACGGGCGGAGCTTTCACTATAAGCTCCACCCTCGACAGCAAATAGGAAGGCGCGCTCATCGCCTTCCTGCAGGCGAATGTCGATGTGTTTGCATGGCAAGCATATGACATCCCCAGCGTTCCCATGGAGGTGATTGCGCACCATCTTGCTGTCTGTCCTCATGTGCGGCCTGTCAAGCAGAAGGTCAGGAAGCAAGCTTAGGATGTTGGAAGCGGCAGGCTTGGTCAGAGGAGTGCTCCACCCAACGTGGTTGGCCAATCCGGTTGTGGTGCTCAAGGCGAATGGGAAATGGAGGCTGTGTATTGATTATACAGACATCAATAAAGCCTATCCAAAGGATCATTTCCACTTGTCGTGCATCGACCAGATCGTGGACTCCACTGCCGGGTGTAATGTGATGTCGTTTCTCGACGCTTATTCAGGGTACCATCAAATCATCATGAGGAAGGAAGATGAAGAGAACATCGCGTTTATAACCCCATATGGTACGTATTATTTTATACGGATGGCTATCGGGTTGAAAAGCGCCGGTTCAACGTTTTCTAGAGCAGTCCAGATCGGGTTTGAGCCCCAGCTACATAGAAACATGGAAGCTTATATGGATGATATAATGGTCAAAACCAAGGACAAGGCAACGTTCATACAAGATTTAGAAGAAACATTTGCAAATTTGCGCAAGATCAATCTCAAGCTCAATCCTGAGAAGTGTGTGTTTGGTGTCCCGTCCGGCAAGCCTCTCGAATTCTTTGTGTCTCAGCGTAGGATCGAAGCGAACCCTGGCAAGATTAAGGAAATTGAGCAGATTGAAGCACCAAGACGAGTCAAAGATGTGTGTCGACTTGCTGGCTGTGTTGCTGCTCTGAGTAGGTTCATCTCGAAATCTGCTGAGCGCGCCCTCCCTTTTTCAAGATATTGAAAAAGGCAGGTCCAATGAAGTGGACTCCGAAAGTCGAGGCAGCACTACAAGATTTGAAGAAGTACCTCTCCTCTACGCCAACACTAGTCACGCCTAAACCGCATGAACTATTGCTGCTATACCTTGCTGCAACGAATCAACTTGTCAGTTATGCGCTAGTGGCGTAGAGAGAAGTTGATGAAGAAGTGGCAGCAGTGACAAGACCGTCGGATGACGAGCCAGAGCTCTCCCCGGCAGGGTCTGGTGCCGGCAAGGCAAGACCCCCGGCAAAGTCTGGTGCCGGCAAGGCAAGACCCCTGGCAGAGTCTGGTACCGGCGAGGCGGAACTTGCGCAAGCAAATGTAGTGATGCAAAAGAAGAAGATGGTGTAGAACCTAGTTTATTTTGTCACCTCCCTCTTACAAGGGGCTAGATCAAGATACTCCGGTGTGCAGAAGTTACTCTTCGGCCTCCTTATGGCCTCGAGGAAGCTGCGCCACTATTTCCAAGCGCATGAGATCACCGTCATCACTCGCCTCCCGTTGCAGCGGATCCGGCACAACCCAGATGCAACTGGAAGGATTGTGGAGTGAGCTTTGGAACTATCAAGCTTTAGTCTCAAATTTGAATGTACTTCAACTTTACATAGCAGAGCCTTGGTAGAGTTCATTGTAGAATGGACTCCAATGCCTGATGAGGAGATTCAAGAAACCAGTCTCCCCGCCAAGGAACGAGTCGTGACTGGGTTATGTATTTTGATGCGGCTTTCTCACTGCAAGGCGCCGGTGCTGGTGTGCTACTTGTCGCGCCCACTGGTGAGCACCTCAAATATGTGATCCAGATGCACTTTCCACATGAGAGATCAACAAACAATACCATAGAGTACGAGGGGCTGCTTGTCAATCTCAGGATCACGACAGACAATGGGATTAGGAAGCTCATTATTAGGGGTGATTCACAGCTTGTCGTCAAGAAAGTCAACAAGGACTATCAGAGCCCATTGATGGAAGCTTACGTAGATGAAGTGAGGAAATTGGAAGAGCATTTTGACGGTCTCCAAGCAGAGCATGTCCCTCGAGTATAGAACGGCATTGCTGTCGATCTGTCAAAACGTGCTACCCTTACCTGAGGAACAAGGGACTTTTGTGCTCTGACTAACTCAACCATCCGTTGAACCATCAGTAAGACAAGATAAGCGAAGGAAGTTGGGCCCCGACAAGTCTTTCCCGCAAAGCTCCCAGGAGCCGCCGGCAAGGAGGTTGCCGGGGACAACAACAAGCTTGTCGGAGGGCAACAGGCTCCGGCAGGGCCTCAAGCCCTTGCTATAGAGACAACTGCCTCCATGGTAGAAGACATGCCTTTAGTCCTCGATGTCGGGCCTCAGGCTCTAGCATGGCACATCACATCGTCCAGTTCCTCCAAACAGGGGAACTCCTTGAGGAACAGGAAGAAGCAAAGAATGTATACCATTGGTCTAATACGTACCAGTCTGTGGACGGTGTCTTGTATAGAAAAAGACCGAACGACATGAAATTGAAGTGCATTCCTCGGGAGGACGGACTAGGGTTGTCGGCAGAGATACATGGAGACATATGTGGCTCTCACATAGGGCCCTTGTCGGCAAGGCATTCCAGCAAGGTTCCTTTTGGCCCACTGCCCTCCAGGATGCAACTATACTAGTAACCAAGTGTGAAGCGTGCCAGTTACATTGAAAGAAACTTCATCAGCTAGCTCAAGCTCTTGAAACGATCCCTCTTTCCTGGCCTTTTTCGGTCTGGGGGCTCGACATATTGGGCACTTTTCCCCGTGCTGTCGGGGGCTTTGAGTACTTGTACGTTGCGGTCGACAACTTTATAAAGTGGCCAGAAGTGGAAGAAGTGAGAAAGGTGACAGCACAGTCAACCGTCAAGTTCTTCAAAGGACTAGTTTGCCGTTTTGGTGTGCCAAACAGAGTCATCACCGACAACAACACTTAGTTCATGAGCCGCACCTTCATGCAATATATCCAAGACCTCGGCAGCAAAATTTGTTTTGCTTCTGTTGCTCATCCCAGAAGCAATGGCCAGGCTGAAAGGGCAAATGTTGAAGTGTTGCGGGGCCTCAAAACAAGGACCTTCGGCAGGATGCACAAGTGCGGAAGACGCATGATTGATGAGTTGTTGGTAGTTCTTTTGTCAATCAGGACGACACCAAATCGAGCCACCGGCCAGACGCCTTTCTCCCTGGTATACGGGGCGGAAGCAGTTCTCCCCAAATAACTCATATACGGGTTGCCTCGAGTGCTTGGTTATGCTGAGCTTGAGCAAGAGCAGATGCGCCAAGATGATGCGATGCTCCTTCAGGAAGATCGTCTTCAGGTTGCTATGCAAGCCGCTCGCTACCAGCAAGCCTTGCGACGTACCATAGCCGCAAGGTTCGTGACCGAAGCCTTGAGGAAGGCGACCTTGTTCTTCGGCATGTTCAGTCAGCCAAGAATTCCAACAAGTTGACGCCAAAGTGGAAAGGCCCTTATCGGGTAATACGAGTCACCAGGCATAGCGCAGTCTGCCTGGAGACCGAAGATGGCATTCCAGTGAGCAACTCCTGGAATATCGAAATCTTTGCAAGTTTTACCCATGCGGCGCAGTTGCCGCCGCCCGCGGCAACCCCCTTTTTGTACAAGCCTTGCCGGCAAGGCATATAACCCTATGTAGAGAGCCAGGCGCAGACCCTGTGCGTAGTTGAATAAAGTTAAGTTTGTACAGTTCTTGTTGATTTCCATGTTTATTTATACGCATGTCTTTCCAGGATATTGTGCTGCATTTCTTTCCAGCAAGTACCGATGAACGACCAAGGTTCCATATCCCTATTTTCTCTTCTTTATTTTTCTCAAAGGATAGAAGGTTCCCTCGCATAGAAGTTTGCCGGGGGTGATGATATGGAATATGGGCGCCAACAGGCGACGTTCGAAGTAGCATCTTATGAGAAAGAGTACAATGGTGAAAATCTAAGTTGTGAAACCTTGAGTGCATTTCTTTTAAACATGAAGTTATTTTTTCTTCAACGGTTTCGGTTCTTATATGGAAAACCTGCAAACGAAGGAACCTTGTCATAATTGGTTGCGCCCTTGCTCCGTTTCGAGTCTGCTCAATAGTTCAAATGGCTACGCTAAGAATGGCAAGGTATCTTGCCGGTAGCGACACCCCCGGCAGGCTGCTAAGGATTCAATTCTCTAAGCGCTCGCGGCAAGGGTGCACGCACCGGCAAGTTTTTTCCAAAAAGCATAGGGTGTATGCCATACAGAGAGAAATCTGACGAGAAAGATAGCATACATTCATCCAAAACACAGCAAGTCATATTACATCAATGATTGCCATAGTTCTAACTTAAGATGAATTGTCTTGGGTACATGTTCGTGGCGGCAAGAGGAAGCGATGTGGCTAGTCCCTGCGCTGGCCTTCTACCCTCTTGACTTGGACCACCGCGTCGACAATGGGTGCGACGAGCTCTTCAAGCGCCTTGCGGTCCGCATTCCCCGGTAAGTTGTCAAGCATGTTGGTGAGGTCGCGGCCGGTATTCCTGTACGCCACCTTCCTGAGCACTGAGGGGGTCCTGGATTAAGGGGTCCTCGGGTGGCCGGATTACTCGTTATGGGATGGACTGGTGGGCCATGAAGATTATCGCTGAAGATTATCTCCTGTATCCGGATAGGACTCCTATGTGTGTAGAATGGCAAGTTTAGAGTCTGGGTGTAAAATTTCCTTCCTCTAGATGATCATGTACAACCCTAGGACCCTCCGATGGATATATAGTCCGTAGAGACAGAATCACAACATCATTGGCTAGACTTCTAGGGTTTAGTCATTACGATCTCGAGGTAGATCAACTCTTGTAACCCTATATTCATCAAGATCAATCAAGGAGGAAGTAGGGTATTACCTCGATTGAGAGGGCCCGAACCTGGGTAAACATCGTGTGCCCAGTCTCCTGTTACCATCGATCCTCAGGCACACAGTTCGGGACCCGCTACCCGAGATCCACCTGTTTTGACACCGACATTGGTGCTTCATTGAGAGTACCACTCTCGTCGACAGAGGGATCAATGGCTCGCTTCGTCATCAACGAGGGCGCCACCCTCGGGAAGACTTACCTCCTCAGACAGCTTTTCGTGTTCGGCGGCTTCGTGCTACGCGCCAACTTAGATGGCCACCTCCAGCAGGTTGACAGCTATGTCCCTGGTCATCAGATCGGGTTTGGAAGCTTGAAGTTTGTTTCTGACATCCGAGCAGACTTGATCTTCGATGGATTCACGCCCACGGCTGCTGCTTCTTGCCCACAAGATGAAGTCATCTTAGATCTATCATCGGATCCCATCCAGGGGTCAACACCCGCAACGGCTCTGGCCCTAAATCCAGAGCAGGCCGCTTTCTCCGAAGACGTGAAGGTCAATCGCGGCATGGAAACCACAGAGTTAGCGACGTTTGAGCCACTCACAGATCCAGAATTGAGCGGGATCCTCCCTGCCACTGGAAAACCGGACTCGTCTCAAACTGCGAGCTGTGAACTCTTGGGATCTGCACTCTCCGGGCTTGATCAGGCGGTCGTCGCCGAGCCTAGCCCTGCTGACCCCAAGGCTCCTATCCAACTATCGCTTTTAAATGAGGCGTTGGATTTTCTACAATCTCTTGCCATTATGGAGGTTTCACCCCCGAACCATGCCCACTTTAAACTGGGGGCTGAGGACAGGGAATTTTGCTTCCCACCCACCACCCACTTAGAGCCAGCGGTGGAGCAAGACGAACTGGGATCAGGACGAGCGGGACGATGGACAATGCAGTCCCGAACTACTCACCGATCATAATGATTCTGAAGATAGTAATTATCTACCTATCTCTGAAGAGGATGACAGTCTAGGAGACAAGGAATTCATAGTCCCAGTAGAACCCCTCGAACACAAACGCTTTCAGCAACAACTTATTGCTACAACAAGGAGCTTGAAAAAACAGCAATATCGGCTTAAGGCCGAGCAGGATATGCTCAATGACAGATGGAACGAAGTGCTAGACACTGAAGAAAGATACGGCCATGAGCGCCAAACAAAGCGTTATCCCAAACGCATATTGCTGCCCCAATTCGACGATGAGGTCTCTGCGCCAATTCCGCCAAAGTACAATCAGGCTTATCAACCGGACCGACCACCTCGTGGACGAGACAAAGGGGCCAGCAATGTCGTACACCAGCCCGCACCTCCCCACCGTAAAGGAAAGGATACATCGGCTTAGGGCCGTAAGTACGATTTATGTCAGTCCCTGAATAAAAAGTCGTTCAGACCATATCAATCTACCGATCAAGATAACATGCTCCCACACGGGACGGTGGCTATCGAGCCAAGCACACCGGATACAATCAAGTTCGAGGTCAGCAGCGAACACAAATGCCGTTGGAACTATGCCACTATGTCGCACGATATAGGGGCGCCGTGCACCCTCTGTGCTTTACTGATGAGGTGATGGATCACCAATTTCCGGAAGGGTTTAAACCTGTCAACATCGAGCCATATGATAGAACGACGGATCCCGCGGTATGGATCAAAGACTTTATTCTTCACATCCACATGGCTCGTGGAGACAACCTCCATGCCATTAAATATTTACCTCTCAAGCTAAAAGGTCCAGCTCGGCACTGGTTGACCAGCCTCCCAGAGAACTCCATTGGAAGCTCGAAAGATCTAGACGATGCTTTCCGGCCTAACTTTTAGGGGATCTATGTCCGCCCTCTAGATGCTGATGATCTAAGTCACATAATCCAGCAACCCGAGGAGTCAGCCTGCAAGCTTTGGAATCAGTTCTTAACTTAAAAGAACCAAATTGTCGACTGTCCGGACGCCGAGGCCTTAGCGGCATTCAAACAAAGTGTCCGGGACGAGTGGCTCGCAAGAAACCTCGGCCAAGAGAAGTCGAAGACAATGGCAGCCCTTACTACACTCATGACCCGCTTTTGCACGGGCGAAGACTGCTGGCTAGCTTGTAGAAGCAATAGTACCAACGACCTTGGGACTTCCGAAGTCAGGGACGACAATGGCAAGCCATGATGCAATAAGAACAAGTGTCGAAACAATACCGGAGAAACAGATGACACGGCTATAAACGCTGGATTCAGTGGCTCCAGGCCCGGTCAATGGAAGAAGCCATTCAAAAGCAACAGAGACAGTCCATCTAGCCTGGACAAAATACTAGAGAGGCCTTGCCAGATTCATGGCACCCCTGGTAAACCTGCAAATCACACCAACCGAAAATTGTTGGGTCTTCAAGCAGGCCGGCAAGTTAAATGCCGAACACAAGCGGAAAGAACCTCAAAGCAAGGACGAGGATGAACCTCGCCAGCCGAACACTGGGGGACAGAAGAAATTTCCACCGGAGGTAAAAAAACTGTGAATATGATCTACACCACCCATATCCCCAAGAGGGAACGCAAGCGCGCACTCAGGGACGTTTATGCCATAGAACCTATCGCCCCCAAGTTCAACCCATGGTCGGCTTGTCCAATAACCTTTGATCGTAGGGATCACCCAACCAGTATCCGTCATGGTGGTTCGGCGGCCTTAGTGCTCGACCCTATAATCGATGGATACCATCTTACTCGAGTCCTCATGGACGGCGGTAGTAGTCTAAACTTGATATGTCAAGACACCGTCCGCAAGATGGGGATAGACCCGTCCCAAATCAAGCCTAGCAGCACTACCTTTAAATGAGTGATACCTGGTGTAGAGGCCCGCTGCACGGGCTCATTAACACTGGAAGTAGTATTCGGCTCTCCAAACAATTTTCAAAGCGAGGAGTTAATATTCGACATTGCTCCTTTCCGAAATGGCTACCATGCACTACTCAGGAGAACGGCCTTCGACTGCTTTAACGCAGTCCCGCACTATGCTTACTTGAAGCTCAAAATGCTTGGACCATGCGGCGTCATCACGGTCAATGGAAACATGGAGCGCTCCCTCTGTACAGAGGAAGACACTGCGGCGCTAGCAGCCGAGGTTCAAAGCAGCTTATTCAAGCCTAACAGTTCATCGGTCGTCAAGACCACAGACACTGCTAAACGTGTCTTGCCAGCACTACAATGCGGTAGCTCACAAGAAACCGAGCTCGATTAGCAGTTACACCCCCGCCGACCACCTTACAAGGTAGCAGCATACGTACCTCGTGTACACAGTTATGCCCTTAAAATACCTTGGGTGGCGCCGGGGACACACTACATAAAAACAGTCCATAGTTCGGCTTGACCCTATTCAGGACTCTAAAATATATTCCTTGTAAATGGTTCATTAAAAGAACCCACTTTATCTACGGCTGCGCAGGACATTACTTTTCTAGAGTTCTCTTTCCTTTTTTTGGAAGCATCATCATAACTCCCCTCTTCAAGGACACATTACAAAAGAGAAAATAGCGCAGACGTGC
>LR738711.1:561103660-561139096 GCA_902687465.1 Secale cereale | reverse complement strand
GTCGAAATTCCTTTTTTCGTTAGATTCAGGCTCTATGGAAACCTTTTCCCTTTTTAGTTTCTTTTCTTCTGTTGGCATGTAAAATGCCCAAGATGTTATCAGCATTATCTGTAACCACATAGTTCGTCGTATTAAACCGGATATAAAAGAAGCAGTTTGGTTCCAATTCGCTTGGAGTTCATTTTATTTCCACCTGCATTCCCTCCCCATGTCAGATTGCCACATGTGCCTTAAATCTGGACTTAATACTAGGGCATGTATTTGGCCTAGCACACCTCCAAGTCCGAACACCTATAGGGAACTGTTCGGCGTCCCGGATATTGCATTATATGCATTGGCTCTGAATCATGTCTTCAGTCTATAGTTTGGTTGCCTGGCTCCGGTGCTTACAACCTTACGTTCCGCATTGTTCGACTAAGGTAGTAAAGCGAGAACTACTGTAATTGTATGTCTGGTTTATCCGGTAAAGTACCTCAGTAGAGAAAGCCGAAAACTGACTGTCATGATAAGCGATAGCTGGTCGGCGATTCGACGACTTAGTGTTATACTACGATCGATAGCGATCTACTCCGTGTTATACGAGGGGCTGGTCTTCGCCCAGCCGTGCAAAGCGGGCACCATAGTTAGGAAAGCCGCACTTGCACTAGGGGCTAGTACTTAGCCCCACAAGTCAAGCTCCTATGGCTAAGTTAAAGCATTAAAGCCACATAGTCTGATTGCCTGGTTCGCTTCGCGGATACCTCCTTTATGGACCAAGACGTTGGATAAAGAGTGTTCATGCATAATACCGAACACCCCTGTAGTATCTACATGGGGGTTAAAGCTGACAACTGGAAACTTTCATATGTAAAAAAACGTCCGCACAGGAGGAAAATTCGCTTGCAATATAAAAGCACAAAATTATATAAACATCGGTTCAGAAGCTTAGTATTTACAATCCAAATAGAATTACTCAAAGACTACATCCTTTGAGCACTCGCCCTCTACAATGCGGGCTCCTTCTAGGACATCATCAAAGTACCTTTCCGGCCTCCGATGATCCTTGCCCTCCGGCGGGCCAGCAGTCGCTATTTCGGCGGCCTTCATCTTCGCATAGTGCATCTTGACACGGGCGAAGGCCATTCGTGCACCTTCTATACAGGTCAAATGCTTCACCGCGTCGACCCGCGGCCTCGCATCGACGAGTCGCTTCACCAATCCAAGTAGCAACTCGGGATTGGATCAGCGGGCCATAGCCGGACTATCAAGTCCTTCATGGCCTCACCTGCCATATTATGCTGCCCGACCAGCTGCTTCATCTGGTCGTTCAGAGGTACTGGATGCTCTGGTGCAAGGAATTGCGACCAGAACAGCTTCTCCATGCTATTCCCCTCTTGGGCTCTGAAGAATTGGGCGGCGTCGGCGATGTTCTTCGGGAGATCCGCAAACGCGCCTGGAGAACTCCACAATCGCGTCAGCAAAAGATACTTTTGACCTCCGAAGATACTCTACAGAAGAAAGGCCTCACTAGCCGCTATCGGCCGCGCTTGTTTGATCTCCTCACGAGCGCTACGCGTTTTGCTCCATGCCTCCTTGGCAGCACTGACTGCCGTATCCAGTTCGAATGCTTGCTCCGAAGTCTTCTGCTCCAATGCATCACACTTGCGAATAGCATCTCGCAGTTCTTGTTTGACTTCAGCGACCCGCGACTCGTGTTGTTGGCGCAAGGTCTGTTCGGCCTTCAGGTCGGCCGCCGCTTTGTCAGCGGTTGCTTTGTTCACCTTGACCTCTTCCTTGGCCTTTGCGAGCGCGCCCTTAAGGGCCTCGACCTCAGCTACGCCAACTGTTTCATGGGGCACAATGAGTTCACACTCACACAGATCAAACATATAGTCTTTTGACATTTCAATTTTTCGAAAATCCGCATACCTTGCGTTTCATCAAAACGCTTGTTGACGCGGTCGAGCTCCTTGTCAGCTAGTTAAAGCTTCCGATTGAGCTCGGAAACCTCTGCGGCCTAGGCAAATGCCGCTACTAGCGAAGCCTGTTCAAACACGGGACACTGTTTTGCTCTATTAAATGCTATAAATTGGATCCTTAGTTCGATTCTCTTCAGAATCAAACAATGCATCAGGGGCTACTGTCCGTATAACAGGTTTTATAACCTATACATATATAAAATGAAATATTTCTTTTTAGAATAAAACGTCGCATAACTCAAAGCCTGTCAGTAGGCTGTTGAAGGCTTCATTCAGTCCACTTTTGGCGGACTGAGTCTTTTCCATGACCGTACCCATCAGGGTGCGGTGTTCCGCTACGATGGAAGCACCTCGCAATGCTTCTTCCAGCATGTTCGGCGCCTCTGGGTTGACGGATGACGCCGTTGGAGCTGATGCTCCTCCCCCTATCGTGGGGGGCTGACTACCCAATTCCGGAGCCATACTGGCCTTCGGAATAGTGTTCGGCGGGAGCTCGGATTGCTTGGGATCCCCGTCGTCGGTCGCCATAGGGATTGCTCCCACTTGGCTGGTGGCGGCCGAGGTATTGTCCTCGGGCGCCTTCTCCTCCACCCCGCTCCCACCTGCTCGTGCAGGGGACGTCCATAGGGAGGACACTTTGGTGTCCCCTTGGACGGGCGATTGAGCCCCTGGTGGCGTGTCGCTCTCCACCATCTCGGCTGGTAGAGAGCTCCCTGGCGATAGTGAAGCGCCAGGGAGCGTGTGGGGAGGGTTGAAAAATAAACGAATAAGAGTCGCTTAGACAATGATAGCTGATCAAACCGAACACGAACAGCGAAAAGTCTAGATACTTACGATTCGGCCAGGGGCTTCATCCAGAGTTGTACTCGGGAACTGTGTTCGGATGTTGAATCCGAACTATCCAGGATATTCAGTTTCGTCCTGGGCGCCGCCTTGCCCGCATCGACGGGCGCTGCCCTCTTCTCCCCCTTGCCTTCATGGGGGAGTCACTTTCTTCCTCTTCCTCCTCCACTTCTTCTTCGTCGTGGGAGGAGTGGGCGTCGGTTTCCCGGACATTGTGTCCGCGGCACCCTTAGGGTGTGGGTCCCTCTTGACCTCCTTGCCCTTCTTCTTGGCCTTCTTCTCCGGCGCCTTGTACAGCACCGGAACTAGCATCGCCGTCAGCTGAGGCGTGTCTGAGTCATCGGACAGTAGAGCCGGACAGTTGATCTACTCCGCTTTCTTCGTCCAGGCCTGAATGGAACGTAGAAGTGCTAACTCCTATTATAATTGAAATATGGACGGGGTACGTAATTGGCAGAATTCTGATTACCTCTGAGGCCGAAGACACGCTTTTGAATCCCTTGTCCTCAGTCTCCTCCGGCCATCCCTTTTGGGCCTTGAAGGGCTGCTTCCAGATATCTTTGTGCGTAGTGTTGAAGAGGCGCTTCATGGTCTGTGGCTCTTCCGGATTGAACTCCCATAGGTGAGAGGCCCGGCGTTGGCAGGGGAGAATGAGTGGAAGAGCATCACCTAAATCACATTAGTGAGGAGGGTGCCTTTCGCCATTATGCAGGAGATGCGACTTTGAAGTTTTTGCACCTTCGTGTGAGACCCCCAATGAAGGCCCTTGGTGATCCATGAGGTTAGCCTCTCTGGGGGTCCAGATCTGAATCCGGGCGCCGCCGCCAAGTTGGCATCACAGGGTTTGGAGATATAGAACCACTACCACTGCCAAACCTTGTTCGTGTCCACAAAGGCCCCCTTTGGACAAGTGGCGTTCGGGAGCTTACTCACCATGGCTCCCCCGCAATCCGCATGCTGCCCGTCGACCACCTTCGGCTTCAGATTGAAGATCTTGAGCCATAAGCCAAAGTGGGTGGGGACATGGAGGAATGCCTCACATACAACTATGAAAGATGATATGTGGTGGATAGAGTTCGAGGCCAGATCATGGAAATCCAGCCCATAGAAAAATAGGAGGCCCTGGACAAAGGGGTGAAGCGGAAACCCCAGCCCCCGAATAAAAATAGGGATGAAAACAACCCTCTCACCCGGCTCAGGGACGCAGATCATCTGGTTCTTATCGGGAATTTGGTGCGCTATGTCATTTTCGAGGTAGCGTGCACTCCGGAGATTCTTCACGGTCTTCTCTGTGACCGTGGAGGCCTCCCACTTGCCCTTGGAGCCAGATCCAACCATGGTTGGAGAACGAGGCGGTGGTGGAGGAGTTGAGAGTTGCGGGGGCTAGAGCTGTGGGTGCTAGAGCTAGAGAGATTGGGAAGCTAGGTCTTGAGGAGAGTGTGACGTGAAAGGGGAACGATCTATGTCCTTTTATAGACGGCGAATACCAAACGTCCCCCCACTCCAGCCGTAAAACTCGCCGGTTCCCAACACAACCATGCGTAAGGCACGGTTGGGTTACCCATATCATATTGATATACATACCGCAATAACCGGGCACGATCTCTGCTTCGACAAGATGTGCCAATGAGGCTATGCCTCGAAATGTGAAACCAAAGCCAAGATAACTATTTGAAATATTAAAGGGTCAAACATGACGCTTCACTGAAAAGTTGTCAGTAAAGACACAATGTACGTTTTTCAACACATGGCCTTCGAGGCTAAGGGTTGTACTAATCATGCAGAGCCGGGCATAGCTCCTTTATGCAGGGAATGATGCTTCAATATGTTTGGAAGGAGGAACCCGTCTTGCAATGCCGAAGACAGTATGTGTGCCGGACTCATCGTCATCGAAGACTGGTTCAGGGGCTACTGAGCGAGTCCTGGATTAAGGGGTCCTCGGGTGGCCGGATTACTCGTTATGGGCCGGATTGGTGGGCCGTGAAGATTATGCCCCGTATCCAGATAGGACTCCTATGTGTGTAGAATGGCAAGTTTATAGTCCAGGTGTAAAATTTCCTTCCTCTGCAAGATGATCATGTACAACCCTAGGCCCCTCCGGTGGATATATAAACCGGAGGGTTTAGTCCATAGAGACAGAATCACAACATCCTAGATTAGACTTCTAGGGTTTAGTCATTACGATCTCGAGGTAGATCAACTCTTGTAACCCTATATTCATGAAGATCAATCAAGCAGGAAGTAGGATGTTACCTCGATCGAGAGGGCCCGAACCTGGCTAAACATCGTGTTCCCAGTCTCCTGTTACCATTGATCCTCAGGCGCATAGTTCGGGACCCCCTACCCGAGATCCGCCGGTTTTGACACCAACAAGCACATTGAGAAGGACAGCCTGACAAAGCTTGCGGGACTCGTGGGCTAGTTGTATCGCTCGGCTGGAGTGGAGCAGCTCTAGGGCATCGAGGAGGCCGTCGAAGAACATGGTCAGTCTAGCGCTCTCATTTATCCTCTCCTCGTTGGAATAGCTGAAGCCCGATAGGCCCATGGTGGACAGTTGTGTGGTGAGCTTCTCCACGACGTCGATGAGGTGCGCAGTCCAGATCCCCACACCTTTCACATGGTCGTTGTAGGTGGCGGCAACACTCTCAAGCATTTTCTTCTCTGCATGGAGGTCCTTGGCCAGAGTCTTCTCACGAGCCTTGCTGCCCTTAAGGGACTCCTCCAGCGTGGTTAGCTTCAGTGTCAGATCGTCAATGGAATTGGTGGTGGCAGAGACCTGTTTGGTCTTGTCAGAAATGGTGGTCTGCAGCTCTGCCAAGGTATAGGCGGTTTTGTCTCTGTCATCCTTGAGCTTCCAGATCTCCTTGCCGCGATCTTCCAGGCCTTCCTCCAGCTTCCACACCTTGTCAGCCAGCTCGCTCTTGGCAGCCTCTGTGGCTTTGGTGGCATCGATGGCTTCCTTCATCTTGCCGATGTTGTCCAAGACTAGAGCATTGAGTGCATCTTTGTGCTTCTACTCCAGCTCTTGGGTCCGCTGCGTGACGAGCTTCTCAATTTCCTCATCCTTGTCGTGGAGCTTCGCGGCAAGCGCCTCCTCGCGAGCGACAAGGTCCTCCTCCTGAGCATTGATCCCAACGCGGAGCTCTGTTAGGTGAGCATCTTCTGCAGCAGCCCATTGATTGGACTCTTCATGTCAGGACCCCGATCCTAAGTCACACCGATCTAGCATGTAACAAATCATATCACTTTGCGGCCTCACGCACGGTATCCCCACGGGTGCCACCTTACCGGGCCCGGGACCGTTTGCGCATTTTGGCACACGTACATGATAATGTCGCTAGCATCCATATGACAGAGAACCCGGGCCGACATGACTAGTTATAAAACAAAAGTGGCGCTAAATTACAGAGACAGGCATACATGACCCAGCAACGAATGTGTCGGTCATCAACGTATGAACCCAAGTCGTAGCAAGCTACAAGTACTTAAAGGAACAACGCGTGACATTTCCCCTAAGGGACAAACACAGGAACGAAGAAGGACACATGCCGGCCAGCCTAAGTGTTTCGAGCAGTAGCAAGCTACCAAGGCTCAGTGGAAGCACTAGGATACATTTCCATGTAAGATAGGCTACCAAGGGTAAACAACTAGGTGTCGGATCCCACACATAGCAATACACATTACAGGTACGCATAACAGGCAAGTATGTGCTGTACAACATGGCATCACAACATGACTCAACAACTCATAAAGATAAGGCCCGGAAGACCCATCATATCATTTATTACAAACAGGGGTCACATGACCCAACATACAGTGCATACAGGCAACGGAAGCATAACATGTCTGAGTACAGACAACTACAAATGAAAAAGGCTGAGAAGCCTGACTATCTACAAGACCCTCCCAAGGGTACAAGATTGTAGCTGAGATAACAAGCTAAACGTCGAAGTCCACGCGGAACTATTAGTGAGACTGAAGTCTCTCTGCAAAAACATAAATTAAGCAAACGTGAGTACAAAGGTACTCAGCAAGACTTACATCAGAACTAACTACAGATGCATCAGTATCAACAAAGGGGTGGTGTAGTTTGACTGCAGCAAGCCAGCTTTGACTCGGTGGCTATCCTGAACTACGACTACAGGTAACTCTTTTGAGGTGGCGCACACGAGTCCACATATTCACCAATCAATACACCACTATGGATCCGCTCCCGTCTCCCTACGGGAAGGCCATCCATAGCACTCACGCTTATCTTGCGCATTTTAGAGTATCCACTTTCACTTGTCTATGAACTGTATAGGTAACCCAGAAGTCCATTACCGCGGACACGGCTATTCGAATAGATCATTTATAACTCTGCAGGGGTGTACTTCTTCACACACGCTTTCACCACTTACCGTCGTTTACAGGACATGTACTCCGCAACCTTCAAGCGGAAGCCCAGCGAGGGTGTCGGCCACGACCTGACTAACCACACAAGTCCCTAATCCAGGTTTATAGCCTATTTGGGTTCCATCCATGGGGAGATCCAGCCGCGGTGTCTCTCACGGCCCCAAACAATGTGTGCAGGGTTCTAGAGACACCAAACTGGCGACCGGTACACCGTGTCACATACCTGCCGCATCACAGCCCACCCCGAGGGTCAGCGCTGCGTACGACCTCCAGTATGCTGCAAACACCAGAAACTAATTGCAACTCCTGGACAAAGGACAAGGGAGATTAATAAGTCGAGAGGGTCCATTAGTTTTGGGCCCAATGCATGGTAGTAACTGGTCATGGATCACAAACACAGAACTCAGTTCCTGAGGACGGCTGCAATGAGACAACCCACCATGTACTCCTACATGGCCTCTCATCGCTACCTTTACCAAATCGTGTTCACACACTTAGCTCTCAACAGTAGGACATGTTCACCACATTCCAACTCATCCCCGATGAAACAGACCTGACACAACTCTAAGCAAAAGCAGGCATAACCGGAAAGCATGAAAGAGTAGGCACAACATGGCTCAAACAACTCCTACTCATGCTAGTAGGTTTCAACTATTTACTGTGGCAATGACAGGTCATGTAGAGGAGAAGGGGTTCAGCTACCGCAGCATAAAGCAGTTGAAACGTTGTTGTCCTAATGCAGTAAAAGAGAGCAAGAGCGAGAGAGTGGGATTGTATCGGAATGCTCAAGGGGTTTTGCTTGCCTGGCACTTCTGAAGATGGTACTGTGTCTTCATTAGTGTCATCGATCACGTCATCGGAACACGTCTACTAAGAGGGGACAAACACCAACAAACAAGAGAGAACACAATCAATGCAATGCGACAATATGATGCATAATCATGACATGGCAATATGTTGTTAGTTGAGCTAATGCAACTAGCAACCATATTAAATGAATTTTGATTGAACCAAAGGTTGAAATTCAAACTTCATATGTGATTATTCAAATGCCATTATTTCAAATTGTCCTAAACAGTGGTTGTAAGTTGTGCAAACATGCATGAAAATACCATAAACAGATTCCTTGGATTTTTCTGATCATTTTTCATATATAAATTATTTTCATCTGAGCTACGGTTGATTTTATAGGATTTGTAGAAGTTTAAAGCATTTCCTGAAAATAAATAAATCATTTAGATTTATCTAAATTACAGGAAAGGCTTTACTATGTCAACACTAGGTCATGCTGACGTCAGCAAGTCGACAGGGCACTGTCCAGGTCAAACCTGATGGCTGGGACCCACATGTCAGTGGTACAGCCAGTTAATAAAGACTATTAGTGCTAACTAGCAAAGTGGCCCGCTCGATGCGCGGGCTAGAATCTTATAGTGATTAGTAGCGAGAATATATTGTTTGGCGCACGCAACATCTCACTTGAAACATATAAATCTCACTCTTGGAATACTATCTATTGGTAACATGGTGTGGGCATTATGATTGTTATTTTTTGCATTCTAAAAATATTGCATTATTTCGCCAGATTAATGGTTTGATATTTTTCTGAAATTTTAATTTATCTCGTTCCTTGCTGCCTTAGTACAAATGACCAAACATTGATTTTTTTTCGTGATAATGTTTTTCAGCATACCAATTTTTATTTAATTTTCTTTAGTACGTATTACATGATGTTGTGATCATATAGAAAGATGATGTTATGTTAACAATAGTGAATGATTATTTTATTTTAACGGGCTATATGACATTTTATTGCTCTATGAAATATACAATACTTTTAAATAATGTACTTAGTCATAGGAATAATGTTTATAAAATCGGATGATATATTTTAGTAGATAAGGACTTGGCCTTCTTATAAAATCCATTTCTCTGATTCGGAAAACAGGCATTATCATGAAGTTGTGATCATACAGTACTTTTTTTAATTCATTCAAACTTTTTTTAATGATAAACATCTATAAATGACATCATGAATACAATGTTAGTGATGAACTTCGTGGAGGAGGCCAAGTATATCGTGATAAATAGCTTTCTCCCAATGAGTTCCAGATGAAATATTGTTCGGGTTGATTGACAAGGATCTTCATAGCAAGTTCCAAACTTTGGACTCTAGTGTGCTCCCAGGAATTGAAACCTAAAACTATATGGAAAACAATGAGTACTTGTGAAGGGCGTAACTGGTAGATGTCTAGACCCAACAGGAAACTTTACTCTTAGATTATACATAACAGAGAAGTTATAGAGAAGACCAAAAAACTTTACTACAGATAGTTTTGTGCCTTTCGATACCATATAAAAAATACAAAATATATGTTCTGTCATAACTACATGCTTCAGAAGCAAAGTAATTTAACTTCTAGGTATGGTAGAGATAAATAGTAAATTGCATAATTCAAGGGTCGAAATTGTTTTTTTATCACACTCCAGGCTGCTAGTGGGGTCTGTTGCTTTGCCTGATCGTATGCAAATTTCGAGAAGAGATCAGTTGCATGTAGCAGACCACCATCATGTGGATTTTTGTGCAAGAAGGTTAACTTAACTATGTGTACTTTATTTTTGAGGATAATCATAATTGGTTTTCTCCAAGAAATTTCTCTACAATAAGGTCATCACATATACTATGTCAAATCATAATTGGTGAATCCTTCTATTATAATGGACATACGTGGTTTTTTTAGGGTATGTGGCATACGTGGGTTATTCCCCTCAACATTAGCTATGGGTATTTTTTTCTGAGGAAATTAATAGATCGCTAAGGGAAATAACCCCTCGTAGGATATGTAATGGCAAAGGTGGGTAAATAATTTTCCTTTACTTAGATCGGACGATTGTGAATTTCTCTCTCCATCAAGCCAATGATTAGATGTTTCTTTTTGTGGTAATTTCTAGCATAATTCTTTTTTTCTGGTTAGCCTGTCAAATATTTTACATGTAGTCACGTGAGATCTTCTAGTATTTATTAAAAATTAAAGGCATATGTAGGTAGACATAAGGTGTGTGCTCCCAGGAATTGAAACCTAAAACTATATGAAAAACAATGAGTACTTGTGAAGGGCGTAACTGGTAGATGTCTACACCCAACAGGAAACTTTACTCTTAGATTATACATAAGAGAGAAATTATAGAGAAGACCAAAAAACTTTACTACAGATAGTTTTGTGCCTTTCGATACCATATAAAAATACAAAATATATGTTCTGTCATAACTACATGCTTCAGAAGCAAAGTAATTTAACTTCTAGGTATGGTAGAGATAAATAGTAAATTGCATAATTCAAGGGTCGAAATTGTTTTTTATCACACTCCAGGTTGCTAGTGGGGTCTCTTGCTTTGCCTAATCATATGCAAATTTCGAGAAGAGATCAGTTGCATGTAGCAGACCACCATCATGTGGATTTTTGTGCAAGAAGGTTAACTTAACTATGTGTACTTGATTTTTGAGGATAATCATAATTGGTTTTCTCCAACAAATTTCTCTACAATAAGGTCATCACATATACTATGTCAAATCATAATTGGTGAATCCTTCTATTATAATGGACATACGTGGTTTTTTTAGGGTCTGTGGCATACGTGGGTTATTCCCCTCAACATTAGCAATGGGTATTTTTTTGACGAAATTAATAGATCGCTAAGAGAAATAACCCCTCGTAGGATATGTAATGGCAAAGGTGGGTAAATAATTTTCCTTTACTTAGATCGGACGATTGTGAATTTCTCTCTCCATCAAGTCAATGGTTAGATGTTTCTTTTTGTGGTAATTTCTAGCATAATTCTTTTTTTTCTGGTTAGCTTGTCAAATATTTTAAATGTAGTCACGTGAGATCTTCTAGTATTTATTAAAAATTAAAGGCGCTCCGAGGAATTGAAACCTAAAACTATACGGAAAAAGAATGAGTACTTGTGAAGGACGTAACTGGTAGATGTCTAGACCCAACAGGAAACTTTACTCTTAGATTATACATAAGAGAGAATTTATAGAGAAGACCAAAAAACTTTACTACAGATAGTTTTGTGCCTTTCGATACCATATAAAGAATACAAAATATATGTTCTGTCGTAACTACATGCTTCAAAAGCAAAGTAATTTAACTTCTAGGTATGGTAGAGATAAATAGTAAATTGCATAATTCAAGGGTCGAAATTGTTTTTTTTATCACACTCCAGGTTGCTAGTGGGGTCTCTTGCTTTGCCTGATCGTATGCAAATTTCGAGAAGAGATCAGTTGCATGTAGCAGACCACCATCATGTGGATTTTTGTGCAAGAAGGTTAACTTAACTATGTGTACTTGATTTTTGAGGATAATCATAATTGGTTTTCTCCAACAAATTTCTCTACAATAAGGTCATCACATATACTATGTCAAATCATAAGTGGTGAATCCTTCTATTATAATGGACATACGTGGTTTTTTTAGGGTATGTGGCATACGTGGGTTATTCCCCTCAATATTAGCTATGTGTATTTTTTTCTGAGGAAACTAATAGATCGCTAAGGGAAATAACCCCTCGTAGGATATGTAATGGCAAAGGTGGGTAAATAATTTTCCTTTACTTAGATCGGACGATTGTGAATTTCTCTCTCCATCAAGTCAATGGTTAGATGTTTCTTTTTGTGGTAATTTCTAGCATAATTCTTTTTTTCTAGTTAGCCTGTCAAATATTTTACATGTAGTCACGTGAGATCTTCTAGTATTTATTAAAAATTAAAGGCATATGTAGGTAGACATAAGGTGTGTACGTACACGTAGTCTATCTTTATCTTAGGATTGAGCCGCCGCATGCACAGGCTAAGGAAAGCTGCAGTTTTTTGTCTTATTTATTTAAACATAATGGTATATGTAGTAGGTAGATATAAGATGTATACTTTTTTTTGAACTGCACGCAATCTATTTTTTCTTTTTCTTTTCAGGTTACACATAGTCTATCTTTATTTTAGGCTTGAGCCACCGCACGCCCAGGCTGAGGAAAGCTGCGGTTTTCTTTTTTCTTTTTGAGAAGAAGCGCTCTTAGATCTAATCTGTAGATTCTGTCTTTTAAGTTACGGGTCCACCAAATCAACGATCAGATGTCTCATAGTCTATCTTTATTTTAGGCTTGAGCCACCGCACGCCCAAGCTGAGGAAAGCTGCGGTTTTCTTTTTTCTTTTTGGGAAGAAGCGCTCTTAGATCTAATCCGTAGATTCTGTCTTTTAAGTTACGGGTCCACCAAATCAACGATCAGATGTATCTAATTATTGTGGTAATTTCTAGCTTATTTATCTTTATTCTGATTAACCCGTCAAGCACTTTATATATATAATAGATTAGCTAACTAACTTAATTAACCCAGAGGTTGGGCCCATAGGTCAGTGACTAACCAAACTAACTGGATTATTTAGCGTTTAACTTAACTAACCTAGGTTAACTAGTGGGGGGGGGGGGGCCCACACGTCGGTGACCCACGGGGGTCAAACTGGGTCAACCCGGGTCAAACTCGCCAGAGTTGGCCCGTGGCTCGTCGCCGGCGGAGCCAGAGACGGCGGAGGGCGTCGGGTTTCGCCCTCCGGCGACCAAACAAGCGGCAGTTTGGTTCTTTGGGACGCTCGTGCTCGTCCGCATCCAACGGTGGTGGCGGCTGGAGTTGGAGTGGCCGGAAACGGCGGCGGCGACCTCAACGGTGGCGGCCGAAGCTCGGGCGCTGATGGCTGTGGCGCTAAGATGCATGGCAAGGCAAGCTAATGGCTCCATTCGTCTCCTGGGAGCAACCCGAGCACGATGACGAGCTCAGGTGCAGGCTACGGTGTCCGTAGCCACGGCGGCGAGGAAGCACGACTCCGACGAGCTTTGGAGCTCAAGGGGATGATGTCTACGGCGAGTTACAGGCCATGGGGACAGGGGGAACAGCGGAGGAGCTCACTTGGAGGTCAAAGCGCAGCTTAGTGGGCTTGGGGAAGTGCAGCGGGCGGCGAATCGACGACGGCGTCTGGTGGAACCCGAGGTTGAGGACGGCGATGATGGCGGCGCTGCAGGCACTCCCGCGGTGCGTTGCTCGGCGAGGATGAAGAGGAGGACGACGCGGAGCTCGTGGCCACGACAGTGGGGCGAGGGGGTGGCTGTGGCCGCGACGGCGCACGGTGGCGCTCTCTGACGCGTTCGGGTCCGGGGCGGGAGAGTGAGCAGGGGAGGGGGAAGAGCACGGGGTGAGTGAGAGATGGACCATGGAGTTGCGTGGAGACGCCAGAGACGTCCAGGGCGTCGAGGGGGAGGGGCAGGCAGGCAGGTGGCGTGGCGCCCTCGCGTGCGCGTTGTGCCCTCCCTCGCCTCTGCCTTCTTGCAGAGGTTGGGGATGACTGGCATGGGCCAACAGTTTTGGGCCGCCAGTTTTGCCACCAGGTAGGTCCTGGTAAAACCCCTTTCTCTGTTTTCTGTTTTTGTTTTTCTTTCTTTGTTTATTTCTTATGCCACTGTTTTGAATTTGAACAAATTCAAACAAGTGCCAAAACATCCTGTGAGTATTTTTATGTTTCCCATGGACTTTTCCAGGAGCACATAAATTAATTCAAAGTTATTTGGAAATATATTCTATATATTATGAATATAACTCCAAATTTAAATACAATAATGATTTAAATTCAATGCCCAAAATATTCCTAAAAATGTTCATTATTTTTGGTTTGGTGCAAAAGCCTTGCCAAAAATATCAAACAATTAATACGAACACTTTGGAAACATTGAATGCAATTTTTTTACTGGACCTATTTGAACTTTGAAGTGCTAGGGTTTGATCATCCCCATTTCCAAATTAACAAAAATTAAACATGATGCAAGCAAGATGCAAACACTAGGCAGTACCAGAAGCTAGGGATGTGACAACTCACCCCCACTAAACAAGAATCTCGTCCTGAGATTCAAGCGTAGGGTAAGATGAAGGGGGAACGCAAACTAACACAATCTTCATGGTCGAGGTTGCACTTCATGAGAACGTTGATTCGTTCACCATCTTTGTCTCATTGTCTTGTTCTGAGAACTCCAACCAACATGACAACGAGAGGAAAAGGAAAACTCTAGAAGGATTGATCTTCTCGAAGACCGAACAACTCAGGATCAACTTATGGTGTGAGACATTGAAACATCTCTCGAGCTGAGACACGAAGCATACATCCACATGAATGGAGTGAAACAGATGACGAAGGTTCACTAGGTAGGCAGCAAGTCCACACTTGAACAAGATGGTGCATGGATTTCAAAGTAGCAGGGGGTTAATTGCCATGATTTCGTAACAGGGCACCTTGGGGAGGTGGCTCGTAGAGTTATTCCCTTAAGTGGCAAAAGAATTACTTTTGATTCAAAGATCATTGGAACTCTTCATACCAGCATAAGGAAAATCACCAACGATCGTTCGAAGGAGTATGGAAGAATGGCATACTCAGGCTAGAATAGACGATATGGACTACCTTGTTGAAGACAACGCAATGAGTGATTTTTGCTTATCACCGGAAATGGATGGGACCCATGGTAGGACCACTGTTGAAGATGATCTTGAACAGTAGGTGCTGAGGTGTAAGCTGGGAACAAAATGCAAATGCTGGGAATATTCCAACCATCGTATCTGCCTGAGATTCAGATCTGGTTGGTAACGGGATATTACAGACAGCATGTCTGGAAAAGAAAGTTTGCAACACAAACCGACGAGATGACGTTGCGAGATTCTCGGGAAATGAACTATGATAGCAAGCTCCAAAACATGAGCTGGTTCTACTACATACATGTGAACACGTTGTCCAAGACAAACATGACCACGTAGTAGTCTTACAACGAAACACTACCAAGTTCAGGTTGGGGAACCATCATCGAGGATATCGAAGTCCTTGCATAAGTCTGGATCTTAAGAAGGAACTTCTTCTCCTAGGACAAATCAATCAGTGGCTTGGTGTGCTAGGGATACATATAGAATGAAGGTTGCAAGTTTCCAAACCATAGGATACTTCACACGTATGCATGACTGACTTGGGATGATTCCAGAGGAAGCAAAACAAACTTTCTCAAATTCATGGTGGAAACTTACATCAATTACACGTGAGTTAGGGGAAGCCACTTCTTTCATCCAAACATATACTCCATGAAAGAGACACGAAGATAATGCTTTAAAAGTTTCCAATGCTAGCTGGATGTTCAACACGAAACATGGAGAAGATAAAATGATGTTGATGGGCTCAACAACAGATCATCAAGATTTCCATATAGATGGAATTCCCCAACTAAAGGAACATACTGATAGCATTGGTCAGACCAAAAGATGTAATGGTGTATGCTCGAGGGATCAACCACGAGTAAGACAACATTACGGATATCGTTGGTTCTAATTTGACTTGACGATAACCCATACTCAAATCAAAGTTTGGACAAGACAATAGATCCACAAATGATCACGGAGATCAATTGAAGAAGATATCATCTATCTTCAATACACACACACAAGATATCCCTTTGGAGTGAGCTATGTGGATTAAGCTTTTATCTTCCAACTCTCCAAGTTGTTGCTTAGCTTAACCAACTAGTTCAGGGTATCCAACACAGATTCTTGGAGAAAGGGTGGTTTATAAGAAAACGAACTTGATCATGAGCTCAACATAATGGTCAGGGAACAACCTGGTAATACTTCTGAGAAGATATCCGGAAAATCATGAACCACCGATATGTTATGAAGCTTGAGAACAATCTTGCTTTTCAGGGAAAGACGATATGATCAAAAGAGCGAGAGATTGACTCAATCCTAACTCATTGATCGGAGAGTGCACCAGAAATAAGGACCAGGTAGCACGATCATTCTTAGAATGATGATTTCGTATCCAACATACTAAGAATGAGATTATCGTCCATTAACTACCAGGCAACGGAGTTGCTAGGAGTATTGATTTCACACATCACGGTTCACTTGTCGGCATTCCGGTTCTGACAACACGGAGACCGAGGAATGAACGATAATGGCGAGAAGTATCACTGTATCAAGAGTTCATAGGAGGTGGTGCAATTCCCATGACATTCTTGACATAAAAGAGGGTAACACTCCAAGGTAGAGCAGAGCAAAAGCTGGATTGGCATTTTGATCTGCAGAATACAACTGCTTTGACCCAATCCTAGATATGGATGAGGTGCTGGAGTTTGTCTCCCCTAGTCATTCCGAAATAGAATGGCTTGATGGACCACAAGAGTAATAGGCATCGATGAACGAATGCACGCATACTCTTGACTATCAATTGATAGACGGGGGTCATAGTACAACTAAAGAGGGACAACTCAGAGGAACATATAACTTTCTGAGTTGTGGATGCATATATTAGCATGTCGAACTAGTTAAACATATTTCTTCCGGATAACCCATGCAGAAAGGTAGAATTGGCAGAGTCACGATGTGGAATGGAGAACTCATCAAGAGCAATCAGGTTGTGATCTTTTGGTTCAAAAGAACTTCTGCCATAATGGTTCTTGGTATTGGAAGAACGATTCACCACGGACCTCGAGGACTACCACAAGGTTACTAATATCCTAAAGGAACGACCAAATACTATCAACATGAAGTAAGTAGGGTGAAGCTCGGGTTCAAGAACCTAGTAATGGAATTCCTACTAACTAAATGGCATCACGGGATGCTTTCAAGAATGACGGCCAGAATTCATCACACTGGGTATATAAAACATTGCTACATTACTGGGTGATTCTCTAAGACACCTAGGGTCATAGTAATAGCTCCAACCTATATGTCGAGGCAACGGAGTACCTCAACACGCCGACTAGTGTGGTTAATCTGGCCTAAAAGGACATTAAGAACAGGTAGGAATGATTTGCAAATACATCAGATTTTATAGAGACCTGGGATGACTCGGACAGCATAACGGTTGTAAATGCTTGAAAATGATATGAGATTCGTGCAAAAAGGTAGCATAACCACTGAACATCATAATGTCAAGGTTCTGAGACCAACTGTTTAACACACTGAAGTAGTAGAAACTGAACTGAGAGTTGAATCCACCATTAACGTGATCCTGATAAATAGAATGAGAATCCTAGTTCTTAATCCCAGTAGAATAGAAGAAGGTGACTCGGATCAGAAGGTCATAAGGTAAAGAAGTAAAAAGAGCCTTACGTTCCCTTCCACAATCAATTCCCTTAATACAACTAAAGAGTTTCTATACACAACTTCAACCAGTTTGGCTTCGTAATCCTACAGGCAGTCAGGCTCTGATACCAAAGCTGTCAGGACCCCGATCCTAAGTCACACCGATCTAGCATGTAACACATCATATCACTTTGCGGCCTCACGCACGGTATCCCCACGGGTGCCACCTTACCTGGCCCGGAACCATTTGCGCATTTTGGCACACGTATATGATAGTGTCGCTAGCATCCATATGACAGAGAACCCAGGCCGACATGACTAGTTATAAACCAAAAGTGGTGCTAAATTACAGAGAGAGGCATACATGACCCAGCAATGAACGTGTCGGTCATCAGCGTATGAACCCAAGTCGTAGCAAGCTACAAGGACTTACAAGAACAACGCGTGACATTTCCCCTAAGGTACAGACACAGGAACGAAGAAGGACACATGCCGGCCAGCCTAAGTGTTGCGGAGCAGTAGCAAGCTACCAAGGCTCAGTGGAAGCACTAGGAGACATTTCCCTGTAAGATAGGCTACCAAGGGTAAACAACTAGCTGTCGGATCCCACACATAGTAATACACATTACACGTACGCATAACATGCAAGTATGTGTTGTACAACATGGCATCACAACATGACTCAACAACTCATAAAGATAAGGCCCAGAAGAGCCATCATAGCATTTATTACAAACAGGGGTCACATGACACAACATACAGTGCATACAGGCAACAGAAGCATAACATGTCTGAGTACAGATAACTACAAATGAAAAAGGCTGAGAAGCCTGACTATCTACAAGACCCTCCCAAGGGTACAAGATCGTAGCTGAGGTAACAAGCTAAACGTCGAAGTGCACGCGGAACTATTGGTGAGACTGAAGTCTCTCTGCAAAAACATAAATTAAGCAAACGTGAGTACAAAGGTACTTAGCAAGACTTACATCAGAACTAACTACAGATGCATCAGTATCAACAAAGGGGTGGTGGAGTTTGACTGCAGCAAGCCAGCTTTGACTCGGTGGCTATCCTGAACTACGACTGCAAGTAACTCTTTTGAGGTGGCGCACACGAGTCCACATATTCACCAATCAATACACCACTATGGATCCGCTCCCGTCTCCATATGGGAAGGCCATCCATAGCACTCACGCTTATCTTGCGCATTTTAGAGTATCCACTTTCACTTGTCTATGAACTGTATAGGTAACCTAGAAGTCCATTACCGAGCACACGGCTATTCGAATAGATCATTTAAAACCCTGCAGGGGTGTACTTCTTCACACACGCTTTCACCACTTACCGCCGTTTACACGACATGTACTCGGCAACCTTCAAGCGGAAGCCTAGCGAGGGTGTCGGCCACGACCTGACTAACCACACAAGTCCCTAGTCCAGGTTTATCGCCTATTTGGGTTCCATCCGTGGGGAGATCCGACCGGGGTGTCGCTCACGGCCCCAAACAATGTGTGCAGGGTTCCCGAGCCACCAAACGGGTGACCGGTACACCATGCCACAGACCTGCCGCATCATAGCCCACCCCGAGGGTCAGCGCTGCGTACGACCTCCAGTATGCTGCAAACACCAGAAACTAATTGCAACTCCTGGACAGAGGACAAGGGCGATTAATAAGTCGAGAGGGTCCATTGGTTTCGGGCCCAATGCATGGTAGTAACTGGTCATGGATCACAAACAAAGAACTCAGTTCCTGAGGACGGCTGCAATGAGACAACCCACCATGTACTCCTACATGGCCTCTCATCGCTACCTTTACCAAATCGTGTTCACACACTTAGCTCTCAACAGTAGGACATGTTCACCACATTCCAACTCATCCCCGATGAAACAGACCTGACACAACTCTAGGCAAAAGCAGGCATAACCAGAAAGCATGAATGATTAGGCACAACATGGCTCAAACAACTCCTACTCATGCTAGTGGGTTTCAACTATTTACTATGGCAATGATAGGTCATGCAGAGGAGAAGGGGTTCAGCTACCGCAGCATAAAGCAGTTGAAACGTTGTTGTCCTAATGCAGTAAAAGAGAGCAAGAGCGAGAGAGTGGGATTGTATCGGAATTCTCAAGGGGTTTTGCTTGCCTGGCACTTCTGAAGATGGTACTGTGTCTTCATCAGTGTCATCGATCACGTCGTCGGAACACGTCTACTGAGAGGGGACAAACACCGGCAAACAAGAGAGAACACAATCAATGCAATGCGACAATATGATGCATGATCATGACATGGCAATATGTTGTTGATTGAGCTAATGCAACTAGCAACCATATTAAATTAATTTGGTTTGAACCAAAGGTTCAAATTCAAACTTCATATGTGATTATTCAAATGCCATTATTTCGAATTGTCCTAAACAGTGGTTGTAAGTTGTTCAAACATGCATGAAAATGACATAAACAGATTCTTGAATTTTTCTGATCATTTTTCATATATAAATTATTTTCATCTGAGCTGCGGTTGATTTTATAAGATTTTTAGAAGTTTAAAGCATTTCCTGAAAATAAATAAATAATTTAGATTTATCTAAATTATAGAAAAGGCTTTACTGCATTAGCACTAGGTCATGCTGACGTCAGCAAGTCAACAGGGCACTGTCCAGGTCAAACCTGACGGCTGGGACCCACATGTCGGTGGTACAGCCAGTTAATAAAGACTGTTAGTGCTAATTAGCTAACTAACTTAATTAACCGAGAGGCTCGGCCAATAGGTCAGTGACTAACCTAACAAACTGGATTATTTAGCGTTTAACTTAACTAACCTAGGTTAACTAGAGGGGGGCCCACACGTCAGTGAACCACGAGGGTCAAACTGGGTCAACCCGGGTCAAACTCACCGGAGTTGACCCGTGGCTCGTCGCCGGTGGAGCCAGAGACGGCGGAGGGCGTCGGGTTTCGCCCTCCGGTGACCAAACAAGCGGTGGTTTGGTTCTTTCGGACGCTGGTGCTTGTCCGCATCAAACGGTGGTGGCGGCTGGAGCTGGAGTTGCCGGAAATGGTGGCGGCGACCTCAACGGCGGCGGCCGAAGGTCGGGCGCTGATGGCTGTGGCGTTAAGATGCATGGCAAGGCAGGCTAATGGCTCCGTTCGTCTCCTAGGAGCAACCGAGCACGATGACGAGCTCAGGTGCAGGCTACGGTGTCCGTAGCCATGGCAGCGATGAAGCACGGCTCCGGTGAGCTTCGGAGCTCAAGGGGACGACGTCTACGGCGAGTTACAGGCCACGGGGACAGGGGGAACGGCGGAGGAGCTCATTGGGAGCTCGAAGCGCGGCTCAGTGGGCTCGGGGAAGTGCAGCGGGCGGTGAATCGACGACGGCGTCTGGCGGAACCCGAGGTTGAGGACGGCGAGTATGCCGGTGTTGCAGGCACTCCCGCGGTGCGTTTCTCAGCGAGGATGAAGAGGAGGACGGCGTGGAGCTCGTGGCCACGACAGTGGGGCGAGGGGGTGGCTGTGGCCGCGACGGCGCACGGCGACGCTGTCTGACGCATTCGGGTCCGGGCGGGAGAGAGAGCAGGGGAGTGGGAAGAGCACGGGGTGAGTGAGAGAGGGACCAGGGAGTTGCGTGGAGACGCCAGAGACATCCAGGGCGTCAAGGGGGAGGGGCAGGCAGGCAGGTGGCATGGCGCCCTCGCGCACGCGCCGTGCCCACCCTCGCCTCTGCCTTCTGGCAGAGGTTGGGGATGACTGGCATGGGCCAACAGTGTTGGGCCGCCAGTTGGGCCACCAGGTAGGTCCAGGTAAAACCCCTTTCTCTGTTTTATGTTTTTGTTTTTCTTTCTTTGTTTATTTCTTTTGCCACTGTTTTGAATTTGAACCAATTCAAACAAGTGCCAAAATATCCCGTGGGTATTTTTATGTTTCCCATGGACTTTTCGAGTAGCACATAAATTAATTCAAAGGTATTTGGAAATATATTCTATATATTATGAATATAACTCCAAATTCAAATACAATAATGATTTATATTCAGTGCCCAAAATATTCCTAAAAATGTTCATTATTTTTGATTTGGTGCAAAAGCCTTGCCAAAAATATCAAACAATTAATAAGAACACTTTGGAATCATTGAATGCAATTTTTTTAACTTGACCTATTTGAACTTTGAAGTGCTAGGGTTTGATCATCCCCATTTCCAAATTAACGAAAATTAAACATGATGCAAACACTAGGCAGTACCAGAAGCTAGGGATGTGACACTTCATGTGCCTTCTCGACATCGGACTACTTCAGAAGGAGCTCGTTCCAACTCTGACTCATCTGCTCCTGGCTGGTCTTTAGTTCTTGCCGAGCCTCGGTGAACTAGACGTGCGTCTGATCAACACGCTTCTGGATGTCTGGCTCAGCTGCGTCGACGACTGCGGCCCTGGAGTCCAGCTTCTCCTTTCGACTATGATAGAGCGCCTGGAGCTTCTAGTAATTGTGCTCATGGCCCGGAGGAGCTGGTCTTCTTGGGATCCGCTACTGCTGGTGCTCGGTTCGTCAACGACCCTGAGCCCGGCAGCGGCGATGACTTCTTCATCAAAAACCTCCCCCTCGGTTGGCGATTTGGTGCTTGCTGTCCCTCGGATGTTGAAGAACAGATCATCGCCAACCTTCAAGTATCTTCCTAGGGAGATGGCATCGGATGTTAATGGTTGGTCCTCGACCATCGTCTCGCCGGCGGCTGAGGACTCCGAGGCCAGTGTAGCGACGGGAGCTCCTAAGGGAGGAATGCCATCAGTTCGGTCGCCGTTCTCCTTGCTGGTCTCCCTGGCAGACCCCTTGGCGACCTCTTCATGAGCATCCTTGGCGGCCTCGTCTATAGTGGCATTGGCAGCCTCGGCGGCAGCATCCCTGGCAGTCTCCACAATGATGACATCAACGCCCATCGTATCCGCTAAGGGGAGATCTGGAAGCCAAGAAGGAGAAATGAGATGAAGCCAAGATTAATGTTCAGAGTAGAAAGAAGAGGGAAAAGGAATCATAAAAGAAAACTGACAAGTCCCAGGAAGCGGGTGGATTACCTGTGTCAAGCTAATGGGAGGTGGCCACCTCCCCGGCAACGGTTGTTGCTGGTGTAGGACTGCCGGCACCCTTGCTTGTCGGCTCTTCCTCTCTGCTGGAGAGCTTGTCAGTAGAGGCCCTTGCCGGGGACCCCCCCTCTTGGCGGTGTGATTGACGGAGGCGGCATGTCGAGAGTGGCCCTTAGTGGTTCCCCCTGTTGATGTACTTCTCCTGCAGACCTGGCAAGGTTAGCAGTACAGATACGCACCCCAATATCCGCCATCGTAATGGAATCACGATGGGGGCTGCGTCGGGGGTTGCGTCCCGGGCTGGGCTTCGGGCTGAGTATGATCGTATCCCGCACACCTGAGGTGCTTGCCAGGGGCTCGTCCCCCGTCGAGACTTTGGCCTTCTTTTCCATCATCTGCGCCAATGTTTCCATATCCCTGCGGAGAGAGGCCAGAGTAAGATCAAAGAAGATGAGATGAGCAAAACCAGAGCTCGGGAGATGAAAGAAGCGGCAAGACACTTATTCGCAGTCGCCTTCTTATTCTCCCTCTTCTTCTGGCCTCTCCCTCCTCGGGCTCAAAGAGGAGATGTCAAAATCAACCTCTGCTATGATGCCCACGCCCGGGGGTGGAGGCAGAGACCTAGGCCGCTTGGGTGTGGCGGGGGCGCCTGCTGCTGTTTTCCTTGCTGGCGCGGTCATGCGCCTCGTCTAGCGCACAAGTTGCGGCTGGACCTCCTGCTGCTGCACAGCCTTGCCGGCCGCCCCCTTGACGGGGACCTCTTCGTGCGAGGGAGCCAAACAGACTGGCTTGCCGGAGACGGTCTGCCGAAGAACGCGTTTCTTCTTCCCTGGGACTTCGGCAAAAGAGCCTACAGCAGCTGTGCCACTATGCTCTCCGGCAGGCTCCGCTGGCTTGGCGAAATCTCCCCTGCGCTAGCTTCGTCCTCCACAAAGCCAATGTTGCCAGCCTCCACGGGAAGGGCTCCCTCTTCCGCCCTGCTAGTAGTATACGCCGTTTCCTCGTCGGTGATGGGGCGGATGAGGTTCGTTTCTTCCCGGATGGCCCTCTCTGACAAGTTGTCGAAGAACTCTTGCGACTGCTCTGTGGATGGCTCGGCCCAAGTCTGGTCAAGCCCATGAGCGGTGAACACCGGCATCATGGAGATGATCGAGGTGAGGGCAAAGTTATTGCACAAGGGGATCACGCCCGCCGGCAACGTGAGCGGCATGTCGACGGCCTTGTAGTGGAACAGCCTCTGGCAGAGGGCCGCGTGCTGCATGACCGTCAGGTTATTGTTCAGACCGGGGTGCGACCTCATGTTATCTATCGCATTCCAGTACTCCCAAGATGGTCTCCCCTTGTTCTGTAGAGGGGCGATGCGGCGGCGAAGGAAATTGGTGCCGATCATCTCGATGGTGAGCCCGGCAGCCTTGAGGCGATGGATCCTGGTGGGTGTGATTGTGAGCTTACCGTCCTGAGGGTCGTGGTCGCCCCAGTCGCTGCCATGGATCAGCTTCGTCTGCTGGGGCATATAGAACGGATGCGGGTCCTTATCCATGATCCAGTACCACCTGCCCCACCATTCATCCCACTTCTCACGGGCGCCCCCCTCTGGGTACGTCTTCTTGGCCAGCGCCCTTGGGATCCAAGTGACACAGCCAGAAAGGGCCCCTCCTGGCTAGATGCGGGGAGCAAAGTAATGGCAGAAAAGGGCCATGTTCAGGATCACTCCGGCGAAATTCTCACAGAGGTGCGCAAATATGGACATACATGCCATGGCATTCGGCCTGAAATCCAAGATATGGAGGCTGAATGTGTAGATGATGTCGTTGAAGAGATCTGATAATGGGGGACAGAGCCCGCAGTAGAAGTAATCAGCAAAGAAAGGATATTTATCTGGAGCAGGCTAGGCACGAGAAGCTGGAATGACGCGGGTAGTAGGGTGCCCCATCGTCGTTCTCCCCCACATGCACAGATACCCACCCTTCAGAACACGCGCATTGAGCGTTGGAGCGAAGACGATGTTCTCCCTCCGCATCTTCGCCAACTCGCTCTTCGGCACCTCTTCCCCCTCGCTCGCCTTGGACGCCTCCTTGACCGTGCTCGTTTTGCGCGCCATGAGGGACTGGAGAACAGTGGGAGGCCGGGGATGGTGTAAGCACAGGGGTGGCGGATGGATGAGGAGGCTCAAGTTTGGGCTCAAGGAAGAAGACGACGACGGTTTCTAGATTGGAACTGGCGAGAGGTAAATGAGCGGTGCCTCTGTGGATTCCCCTTTTTGTGTGGAAGGCGCGGGGCTGGCTCTTTACTGTTCAAGATAAAAGCATTTTCGTGGGTGTGCTGCTACGACGGCTGTTCCGCGCACGTCCCCCACATCGCGCACTCAATGTGTGTCGTGGGGAAGCGCAACAGACGAGATGATTACAGTAGTTTAATCATGCCACACGTGCCCGTGCATTGTTTGGGCCTGGCCCAACGATGCCTCGCATTCGTGTATGGCCCAGGCTTGGGGGCTCCTGTCGGTGGACTAAAGATCGGGCCCTTTAGTACCATGTACTTGTGCACGGGCAGTTGCAGCCACACCCGTGGCAAGGCCTGCCGGGGACAGCTGGAGCAAACACAAAGACAACCAAGATAGCATCCGAGCTAGTAATCAAAGAACTGAAGACACAATTGAGCCCTCGGCAAGGCTCTTGCCGGGGCGGCTCGCTAGGCCCCGGCAAAACCCTTACCGGTATGATTTGTGAAGCGTCAGCAAGACCATCACCCCTGAGGTTGACAGCTCTGACACCATCGACAATGTCAAGACCAAGATCCAGGGGCATCTGCGTGGTGGCATGCAGATCTTTGTGAAGACCAAGAGGCAAGGTTCCTAGCAAGACTCTTGCCGGGGACACTTGTGAAGTCGCGGCAAGGCTCGCGCACGTCAAGGCTCCGCCGCCCTGCCACCGCTCCAGCACAGTGACTAGCTAGCCTGACAAGCGCCTGCGTGGCGGCATGCAGGTCTTCGTGAAGGTCCTTCCATCACTCCAGCGCAGTGGCTATAGCCAGGTAGCTTGGCATTTCTTGCCTCGTCATTCCGGGTGCATGTCAAGGCGGGGTGAGGCGACGACAAACGGGGCGGGCTCTGTTTCCATCCCTGATAAGGTGAGGGGCACATAACCAGTGCATTCAATGCATTTGTCCTAAGACGTCGGTGATAAGCACATACATTGTAGCAGCTTTACACCTCATGTGTGCCTGTACACCACTCTGGACACCCCTTAGTATAAAAGGAGGCCCAAGGCGATACATGGAGGGACTTTTGGACTTTTCGGCCCAGTTTGCATGTGTAGCAGCTAGCCGAAGCTCAAGAACAATAAATAGACACTCAAAGCAAGACTAGGGTATTACGATTCTCAGCGGCCCGAACCTGGGAAAAATCCCTCGTGTTCATCGTTAGATCTGCTCTTTGCGCACTCCTCTTCCGTGCCAAGCTGTAAAAGTGATCCACGTGATCCCATAGGTGTCGTTTCCCTAACATGTTCACACTAATCATGCTGCTATAAAATATCTTATGGAAAAGAAAGATGCTAAACGTAGACTCATTAGGTGGGTTATTTTGCTACAAGAACTTGATTTACATATTACTGATAGGAAAGGAGATGAGAACCCCGTAGCTGATAACTTGTCTAGGTTAGAAAATATTCTTGACAACCCACTACCTATTGATGATAGTTTTACTGATGAGAAATTGGTTGCAATAAATGTTTCTAATAGCGCACCTTGGTATGCTGACTTGCTAATTATATTGTTGCTAAATACATACCTCCTAGCTTCATTTACCAACAAAAGAAAAAAAATGATTTAAGACATTACTTTTGGGATGACCCACATCTTTATAAACAAGGAGTAGATGGTATTATTAGATGTTGTGTACCTGAGCATGAACCGGAACAAATCCTAAGGAAATGTCTCTCCAAAGCTTATGGAGGACATCATGTGGGACATAGAATTGCTCACAGGGTATTGCAATCTGGTTTTTATTGGCCTACTATCTTCAAGGATGCTCGTAAGTTTGTTTCATCTTGTGATGAGTGTCAACGAATAGGTAACATCGGTAGGTGTCAAGAAATGCCTATGAATTATTGACTTTTTGTTGAACCATTTGATGTTTGGGGATTTGATTATATGAGACATTTTCCTTCCTCTAAGGGGTATACTCATATTCTGGTTACTGTTGATTATGTTACTAAGTGGGTAGAAGTCATTCCAACAAGTAGTGTCGATCACAACACCTCTATTAAAATGATTAAGGAAGTTATTTTCCCAAGGTTTGGAGTCCCTAGATATTTAATGACTGACGGTGGTTCACACTTTATTCATGGAGCTTTCCGTAAAATGCTTGCCAAGTATGATGTTAACCATAGAATTGCATCCCCCTATAATCCTCAATCTAGCGGTCAAGTTGAACTTACAAATAGAGAAATAAAATTAATATTACAAAAGACTGTCAATTGGTCTCGAAAGAATTGGTCCAAGAAATTGGATGATGCACTTTGGGCCTACAGAACAGCTTATAAAAATCCTATGTGTATGTCTCCGTATAAATTGGTTTATGGAGAGGCTTGTCATTTACCTCTTGATTTAGAACATAAAGCATATTGGGCTATTAAAGAACTCAACTATGATTTCAAACTTGCTGGTGAAAAGAGGTTATTTGATATTAGCTCTTTAGATGAATGGAGAACCAGGCCTATGAAAATGCCTAGCTTTTCAAAGAAAAAGTTGACACGTGGCATGATAAAGGAATTCAAAAGCGGGAATTCAAAGTGGGTGAATATGTTTTATTTTACAACTCTCGTTTTAGATTCTTTGCAGGAAAACTTCTCTCTAAATGGGAAGGACCTTATGTTATCAAAGAGGTTTATCGTTCTGGAGCCATCAAAATAAATAATGCCGGAGGTACAAACCCGAAGGTGGTCACTGGTCAAAGAATCAAACATTACATCTTAGGTACGCCTATTAATATTGAAACCAATATTATTCAAACCATGACACTGGAGGAACAAATAAAACAAACCTTATGAAACACTCTAGAATTGTGAAATAGAGGAGGTAAGTGATACGGTAAGCAAACGGACTCTGAAAATTCCGTAAAATTATTTTTTGACAGTTTTGGAATATTAGAAAAAATAGGAAAATAAGAAGCAACCAGAAAGGCATCCTGGTGGGAACAAGACACCAGGGCGCGCCTGCCAGGCATGCGCAGCTGGGTTGTGCCCACCTCGGGTATCTTTCGGATTCCGTTATTCTCCCGGTTGCTTGTTTCCCTAGATAAAAAATCTTTATATACCCCCCGTACCTATTTACCACCGTATCACGGAGAGATCCTTAGTTCTTCTTTCTTGTTGTTTTATGGCAGATCTGAAAATATCTTATCCAAAGACTCAGGGGAGAAGAGCCATGTTTCCCAGCAATTTCTGGACCTTTATGTATTTAAGAAGACCTACCCTTATGTCTGGTTCTTGGATGAGCAAGATGAAAACGAGTCCCTTCGTCCTCGTTTCCTACATGAAAGGAAGAAAGCGCTATGCAAGAAGATACTTAAGCTCGAGCTGGACAACGAAGATCTGAGGGAAGCGAGTTTTAGCTTCCAACGCAAGTTGGAAGAGCTCGCTACTACCTCATCACCACCACCACCACCTTCTTCACCACCAAAGGAGAATTGAGTATCGGGTATGAGCACTCCCCTTGGCTTGAGCCAAGCTTGGGGGAGGAGCCCGGGTATCGCATCACATCACTATCTTTTGCCTTTATCTATCTTAGCTTGATCTTTAGTTATCTTTTGCATTAATTGACACTACTAGGAAAAGGCCTACTAATGGCGCACCTATTTTGGCCATTAATGGCGCATTAGTGGTGCGCCATTAGTGCCACGCCATTAGTATATTTTACTAATGGTGCACATGTGGTGCGCCATTAGTATCTGGTATACTAATGGCGCACCACAGATGCGCCATTAGTATAGACCACGGTGCGCCATTAGTATGCCTCCCAGGGGGCCATATATACCCAGGCGCTTTGGCATACTAATGGCGCACTCTTGCCTGATGCACCTTTAGTAACTTTAGCATACTAATGGCGCACTGTTGGGTGATGCGCCATTAGTATCCTTTGGCATACTAATGGCACACTGTGATGTGATGCACCATTAGTATGAATATTAGGTTATTTATTTATTTTTTAATTTTCTGATTTTTGCACAGGTTACAAAATGTATAATTGGACAGAATATAGACAGCAGCACACAGCAACAACAGATTCATCGAATAGAATAGAAGATTAGTCTCTGAATACAATTCATCATATTAGTCTCCGAATACAATTCATCATATTAGTCTCCGAATTCAAAAGACCGAACAAAGATAGAACATTATATTACAAGTCTGGAGACCGCGAGTAGCGAGTTTGTCTTCACATTACAAGTCGATATCGATCATCTAAACTATCATCACATAGAAGAGAGTTGCGGTCATCACGATGAGCATCATCACGATGAAACTCGTCTTCATCCGGTTCCTCCAACGCTCCCTCCCCTCTCCCACTAGATAGCGGGCGTATCTAGATTCTGCCTCGGCCCTAGTGTTGTACCCTTTGTAACTATTACCTCTGAATCGGTGAACCTGTCTCCGACACTCCTCCCAGTCGTCGTAGACTCCGGGAACCTTACCCTTGTACACGACATACGACAGCATCGCTATGCACTAGCCAAACAAAACGTTAGTACCAATTCACAGACAATACATAAGCAATATATAAGTATGCAACAGAACGATCGGAAGAGAAAAGCAAGACATTAATAGCATCGATTACATATAAGTTGAACGACTGTCGAAACCAAAGAGACATACTACAAGTTCATTAAAGTTTAATTACAACATGAGCCAATCGATGTTTCAGAACTAGACATAGCATCACTACTTTCGACTCGACTCAAGGGACCGGAGCGTGGATGAAGCCGCCGTCTATCGTGCGAGTCATGAAATCGTGGGAGTTGCCAGCCTGCATTTGTAGCATTGTGTTGATGTCACTGTTGGACGGTTGATTTCTGAGGCAGAACTGCCCCGAGGTACGAAGGACATCTTAATGGATGATTTCCGCAAACTCCGACTGGATGCGAAAGAATTCTTGTCTGATGTCCGCGTCCTGGATTGCCGACACGCTTGCGGACCAATCTTTGAGTATACTCGGTAGCAGAAGGTGATGATGGTCCCGTACGATCGCCCGCATGTGATGGATGGCATAGTAGGCACCCTTCTGACCGCATGTGGGAGAACACGTGCTTGCCGTACTTACGAATAGGCCTGGTGAAGGTGCCTCCAGATTTGGCGTAGCCGGGGAGAACATCATCAAGAACATTCTTGACATTTGTGTAGTCTACCTTCGACTGACGGTCCGAGTCGAAATACGTGGCCGTGGAATATTTGGGGCTTAGGAGGATGAGTGTGCAATGTGTGTCACTGCACAAAACATGGAATGTTAAAAGAAAAACGATTGAAATCTAAGAATTCATATGTTACGGGGCGGTTGAGGGGAGGACTTACTCAGGAAAGTAAGGCACGAGGAAGTTATCCTTATCTCGGTTTGCCAGAATGACGCCTTCGAGGTAAGAAATCGCGACTTGCCGGTCCCCAGCGCTGCCCAAGATCTTGGCACGCATGTAGAAGGGGTCGACTATCACAATGTCTGGGGTCTTGTCGCGAATGATCCGCATCTCCATACTCAGCAAAAATAGCCGAACGAAGGTGTAGTGCAGCGGATGAAGGTTCAACATAGTGTAGATGTCATCAAACCGCAGGACGATCGTACCCCCGATGGAGTTATCCACAAATCCCTTGCCCTCTGGCACCTTGGCCGCGAAAACCGGGTATGCCACATCCTTCTCTCTGAGACGCCGCTTCTCCAAAGAAATAACACTGTCATGCAGACTCCGCATAGCACCGGTTGCAGCATTGAGCATATTACTTGGTAGCATCGGCCTACTCGCCACATGCACCCTCCTCATTACATCCTCGTACTCGGTGCCGGCTGGCTCGCACCCTTGTTAGTATTTCTTTTCCGTGCCTTCTTCTTCTCCTGTAATGGGACCGAATTCTGCTCACAGACCGCCTTCTTGAGTGTGTTGGGGCTGATAATATTTCGCACCTCGCCTATCTGAGGCTCGGTGAAGTCGGCAGCTGGAGGCGTCTCCTGAAAACTGAACGGCAGACGACGTCTGTTGCAACTTGGTTTCTCCGCGGTACCAGCTAGATTGCGCACGTCTTTTGTAGGGTTGGGTTCTTGAGAAGGAGGCCCCATGAAGTCGCCACCGTACCCATGATCGGCAAAGTACTAATCGACGTTGGCAAATGTATCGTCGTCGTTATCGTCGTTGTCGTTCGGATCCTGTGCCATATGCATGTTTGGATCCAGTGGCATAGGGATTTCCGGCACCGTTGCGGCGGTCTTGCCATGGCTTGGCGCCGGCACAACTGCGGTGTTGTCTTTGGGGTGGTGTCCCCTGCCCCCAAATGAATCTGGCTCTTTGGCCAAAGCAGGGGCCAGCTCAGGCAGGCGCTGAGGGTCATCACATCATCTTCGTCGGCCCCGACGGGTCGAATCGAAGGTAACAACTCATCGCAGCCTGGCAGCACCCGAACTAGTTGAACCCTATACAAGTTGGGTGGCATCCTAGTACCATGGAACACGGGGTTGCCTGGTTGAACGATTTTGCCCTTGGCGACATCGACCAACTCGTTGTTCACGAAGTGCAGGAGAGTGCACGGAACGTCGGCGGCGCCCTGCGAAAACATGTAGGGCGTCAGGGATGCCCAGTCAAAGGCAAGGAGATGAAGTCCTCGGCTGAGAGAGGCTTAATTAGTTACCGTGATGATGGCGTCGAGCTCGGCTAATGTCGAGGCACCGCCAACGGTGAGCGAGCAGTTGACGGAGGGGCCGCTTGCTGTAGAGGTGCCGGCCGGCGTACACCCGGGTGCATTAAGCTCTCGTGCCGGCGTCGGAGACACCAATGCCGGCTCCGCTGGAGACACCAATGGCCCCGCCATCGCGTTCTGCGAGTTGCTGGCCGTGATGCTGGGAATCGGGGGCGCCCCCTATTGGCCGCCCGCAATCCACGCCTGCAACCCCTCAATCAAGGTAGGCACAATGAAGGTGATCGTCGCTCCCAGTTGTTGTTGCACTTGCTCTTGGACAATCTCCGGAATCCGCGCCACTTGTGCCTTGAGTTCTTGAACCTCGCGCGACTGGCTTTCCGAGCTGGTCTTTTTCTCCTTTCGCCCACCAGCGTTATAGTATGACGACCATTTTGTGGACAAACCTTTGCCGGCCACACGACCAGTTGACGACGGCTTACTGAGCTTATCCTTTTTCTTCATTACATTCAACGCCCTATTGAGAGTGGTGTACCAAGGGTTGCTCTTAGTCGACCCCGCGCTACTGCTTTCAGTCGCCTGCGGAAGGAATGTGAACCATTTAGAAATTTGGCTTCATTAATTAGAATGCAACCATATGGAGCTAATTACACGGGGGTGTATTCCTTACCAGAACAAGCTCAAGCGCCCTGGTCTTCGGATCCGTGGTAAGCTCCTTTGTTTTCGGGTCCTTCTTGTACCGGGCCCTGACAAAGTTCCAGGTCTGCTTGTCACCGTATTTATCGAAGAGGGGCGGTAGGCCTTGCTCGGCACGGTCCGCCTCCTCCTTGTCCCATATAGGCTCCGCCACTCTGTAACCGTCGGGACCGAGTGTGTGTTCCCCTAAGTTCAGCTCCCGCATTTCTTTCCCCCACTGATTTGATTCGGAGGTTGCGGTGCTCGAGCACTTGATCTTGAAGTCGTTGTAGTCATCTTCGATGATCGAAGGATTTTTCTCCTTGATCTTCCCATAACTAAAACCTTTGTCAATCATTCTCTCCACCGTGCTTTTCCAAGTAGATAGGGTCGTGCTCATCTTCGTGAGGGCGGCATTGTTCACTTTATTCCCTTCGAGGCTTGTGTTTTCAAATTCAGCGGGGAACTTGTATCGTTCATGCAGCTTCGTGAAGAGGAGGTTGCGCAAATTCCCTCGGTCAGGATGCCTCAGGTTCTCGGTGTTGATCGAGACGGTGCTCCGGAGAATGCACCCGAGCTGAAGCAAGTACCCCTTGACTATTCGTTCGGGTGCCGTTGGATTCCCGTCGGAGTCCACTTCAGTAAATTCCTCCTTGACAGTGCGGAGCACGGTCGGGCGCCGGTCCTTCCGTTGCCTCTTCGGTTGGCCGCCATCTGTGCGTGCGCCGCCATCATCAGTGGTGGCATCCTCGGCGGCACCATCAGTGGTGTCATCCCCGACGGCACCATCAGTGGGGTCATCCTCCGCGGCACCATCAGTGGTGTCAGGATCGGTGGGGAAGGCGGCGTCCTCATACAAGTGAGGTTGTTCCTCCATCTCCTGGGACAGCTCCCAGAATGCCTTGCCGCCCGAACCCCCGTCCTCATCGTTGTGGGCCATGTTTCTCTCTAAATAGGAAAAAAGTTTGGTCAAAAAGTTGGTTATTGTCAAGGAACAAGATCATGGTCTCATCATTTAGGGTTTGTCGACACCGAGGCATCCTAAAAGCTAAGCTTTTATCATTGAGGGTTTTTCGACGCCGAGGCACCCTAAAAGCCTAAGCTTTCATCATTTAGGTTTTTATCGACACCGAGGCACCCTAAAAGCCAAGGTTTTATAATTTATGGTTTGTCGACACTGAGGCATCCTAAAAGCTAAGCTGGGAAGGAGAATTATAAGTTGGGCCTAATCACTTGGCTCTATTGCCGCCTATGGTTTAATGCAGCAAGAATAAAGGGGCAGTTGATCCTACTTAATTAACTACAAAGATACCCCGGCCCATGCATTAGTCACAAGTACCCCATATGTCCTATTTTTAGCAAAATCATGCTAAAATTCACGGAAAATTTCAGCATGACCTTTGCTGAAAATAGGACATATGGAGTACCCGAATTTGCCGGAACGGAAGTTAATCGACATTCCAGCAAACTCAAGGGCCTCTCGGGGTACCTGCAAAATCATCACGACACGATGGTCGGAGATAAAACCCAGCAGTGCAAAGTGGGGAAATCTGCCATGTCTAAACATGGATATTTCCAGTAGCTGATTGGACCAGTGAAGCTATAAGATGTTACAGTACTACTTCAGCAGCAATAATAACAGGTTGAAGCTTCAGCATTTTCTTTATGAATGCAGATAAATCAGTAAGTAATGCACAAGTACTTTCTGCTGCTGTTGTGCTAGCTAAATAAGTAAGTAATGCACAAGTAGTTTGTACTAATATCACTAGCTAAATCAGCAAGTAATGGACATGTAGTGCATAATGCTTCCAAATTTCATGTGTAAATAGGGACATGTATCGCTTTCTACTTGTTTATATTCTTCTGTTGTGCATTTGTTGCAAGGGAAAAATGACTACCCGAGGAACCTATTAACTAGTTGAAAGAAACAGCCAAATCCAGTTAAACTGGACATATTGACTCAGAAATATCACACATCAAGTGGTTTGCTAGGCATGTTTTTTCAATGATAATTAAGGTTGTGAAGCAGACCAAAAGTTTGTAACCTGTACGGCCAGTAGGTGATGCATGAGTTAGACCAAAGGAGAGATTTCCTGCTTATAATTTTTATGGATTATGCATTTCTTTTTCCATGTGCAGTTAAATATCAAGATAAGATGGCACAGTAGAAGTTTGATCCCACAACTACAAATATTTTGAGTTTGACCAAACAATATCTGAACTAGATGAAGAAAACGGAGTTCATTTTCCTTTAAACTGCAAAAAAGTCCTACATTTGTTTACAGAGGGAGTAAAGCATAAACACTGCATGTGCCTCTTAGCTATTTCTCATTTCAAATCTTTTGCTACGGCAAAAATATTATCAATTCAAAGTATGTATAGATAAATAGAAACAATTATATGACAAATTATGCATTTATGCTGGGGAGAAGACCAAAATGGGGAGTTGCTACTAAGTGTACACTTGAAACTCCATGCTTCTTTATGTTCTCATTCTAGAACTGCAGGGAAAGTACTACCTCTGATACAACATAATATTTAGTAGCCTTTCGATTTGTATTTATTTTTCATCTGGGTTTTCATACGCAACTTTCGGATGAAATCTCTCTATCGATTGTTTATCGGCAGCCCTGTTAAAATCTTAAAGACACACTTGACACTGAAAAATGTATCAGAAAACAAATATAAGTGACCCGTTTGTTGCTCTAGATGTGTATATAGCTAAAATGGCACAATGGGTGGGTGGGGATAGAACCACCTGCCCACTACAAGCACGTCGTCTTTATCTATTGTCCCTTTTTCATGTTTTTGTTCCTTTTACATTTTGAAACAATTTCTTTTTGAGAAATAACCTTCGATATAAGTATAACTGAGTAACACTCTAATCCCTATTTGCCACTGCTTCGTGATTGATTCCTTATACTCTGAAGCCTCCATCTCAGCTCAACCATAAGTGCATAAAAAGAAGTCCCCCGCCCTGTTTCGCACAAATGTATGCAAAGTAAACTAAAAGATCTGTAGGAAGACCAGAAAATCTAATGAACCATATGCATGATGATTTTTCTTCTTCTTATTGCATACTCCTATTTTTTATCGAGTAGTGTTTCCGAAAGCTTGGCACGGGAAAAGAATACAAACATTTATATGGTACTGCACGCACCAAAACTTGGGGAAGTCGGTGCGGCGGTCCTGCACGAGCACGGAGACGGCGGAGAAGCGGCCGTCGGGGAGGTGCTGGAGTTGCACGGGCGCGCCGACGGTGCCGACGAGGAGGTGGAAAAGGCCGCGGCGGGGGCCGTCCACGTCGTCTCCCTCTGCCACGCCGCGGGGTCCGCCGGCGGGGGGGCGTCCACGTCGTCTCCGGCTGCGTCCTCCACGGGGCTCTCGCTGGGCGGCGGCGGCGGGCGCGGCTTGGCTCGGCTGGGGTAGGCGCGCTTGGC
>LR738711.1:561080616-561102960 GCA_902687465.1 Secale cereale | reverse complement strand
GGCGGCGGTTGAGTAGGGGATGGTGCGGGGGGTCGGCGGCGGCGGCTGGTGGAGTGTGGGGTGCTCGGCGGCGGCGGCCGATGGAGTGGGGGGTGCTCGGCAGCGAGGGGGACCGGATCTGGCGAGGTGGGATAGCGATCGAGATGGAGGGGGATCGAGATCGAGTGTCCATGAAATTTAAAAACATTCAAGAGTTCAAAAAGTGCCCATGAAATACAATCGAGAAATGAAGGCTACGATTTAAATACAATCGATCTTAACTAGCTATCTGTTCACAATCTTCTTGCCCTTCTTTTTCGCAAATGGAGTTCTTCTGTGGAACAGACGTCCTTTAGGTAGGGTGGTCCTGCTTCTTCTTCTGGTGTATGCTGCTACTTCATCATCGTCGTCATGTTCGATCTTCGGGTCGCCGTACTTGTCGAAGTCTTGCTCATTGGCTACTCCATCCATTCCGATGATCTTCCTTTTGCCTCTCCTCACGACAACACGACTGGGCTTTGACGGGTCGGTAATGAAGAAGCATTGGTCAACTTGGGAAGCCAGTACCCATGGCTCATTTTTCGCGGTGACGTTTGCGCCCGTGGTCTTGGATTTGGCTTCGGGTATAACCATGGTGGTGAAATACCGGTCTTCTTTTAGGACGCTCTTGGCCCATCTCACACGGAACATCGGGACCTTCTCTCCAGCGTAGCTCAGCTCCCAGATCTCCTCGATCCTTCCGTAGTATCTATCCTTGTCGTTACCGTGTAGGATTCCATCGTTACCCCGGAGTTCTGATAACCATCGCTCTTCATTTCCTTGGCCTAGGTGTAGAATGTGTAGCTGTTGATATCGTACGCCTCATAGGTCATGAGGTTGTGCTCGGCGCCCTGTGACAAGGCGAATATGAGTTGTTCTTCCGCGGAAGAATCCTCATGTAAAGGGTACGACAGAAGCTTTTGCTTGAACCAACGCGTGAAACATGAGTTGTGCTATTTGATTATATCTCCGTCCGTCCTCTGTTGGCCTCGGTCATTGTACGTCTTCTCAATAAAGGTTTTGTGCTCTACCACCCAAGGATCGACCACGTCTATGTGTTGTAGCGCGACTAGGTTTGCTCTTTCAAAGTCGGCAAGTCGACCCTCGAAGTCGACATGCATTTCGCGGCGACCCTCATGGTGACCCCATCCAGCGAGCCTGCCGAGGTGCCTGTTGACGGGCAGACCAACGGGGTTCTCGATGCCTAGATAATTCGTGCAGTAGGAGATGCACTCTTCGGTCAGAAAACCCCTGGCTATGCTTCCCTCTGGACGTGACATGTTGCGAACGTATCCTTTGATGACACCATTCATCCTTTCGAACGACATCTTGCTGTGTAGGAACGTCGGCCCGAGTTGGATGATATCGTCCACGATATGGACCAGCAGATGCACCATAACGTCGAAGAATGCGGGCGGGAAGTACATCTCAAGCTCGCATAGTATCAGCACGATCTCTTCCTGTTGCCTTCTGAGTTGCCTCACACCAACCGACTTCCGAGAGATGACGTCGAAAAAGTTGCATAGGCCAAATAGTGTTTCATGGACGTGCGCGTCCATGATCCCACGGATTGCAACTGGAAGTATCTACGTCATCAGCACGTGACAGTCATGAGACTTCATCCCGCTGGACTTCTGCTTCGCTGGGTCTAGGTATTTGCTTATCTTCCCCGCGTAACCGTAAGGAAGTTTTACTCCTACGAGGCAGGTGAAAAACTGATCGATCTCCTCCTGACTTAGAGTGAAGCACGCAGGAGGGTAGTCATTTCTGGTCTTCTTGGCCTTTTTGCCTTTGCGACGACTTTCCGTGTCCTGCTTCGCCTCATCATCATCATCATCATCATCATTAGCGTGAAGCTCCTACCTGATGCCCATTGATTTCAAGTCTGCCCTTGCTTTCGGCCCATCTTTGGTCCTCTCTGGCATGTTGAGCAGGGTACCAAGCAGACTCTCACACACGTTCTTCGTGATATGCATGACATCTAGGCTGTGAGGCACACGGTGGATCTTCCAGTACGGCACGTCCCAGAAAATAGACCTCGTTTTCCATACCTTCAGCGGCGGCTCTGGCGCCTTTCGCTTCTTTCCCGGCTCTGGCGTCTTTTGCTACTTTCCCGGCAGTGGGCAATCTTTCCAATTTTTCAACAGCTCGTCTATTTCCTCGCCGCTCCTCGTACGCGGGCGTCCTCGGGGTTCGGTTTCACCATCGAACAGATCCTTGCGTTTTCTCCACAGGTCATCATCGCGAAGCCACCTTCGATGTCCCATGAACACGGTTTTCGAAGACCCGGGATCTCTATCTAGCTGGCGATACGTTGTGTCATCCATGCACCTGACGCATCCAGAAAATCCGTGGACCACCTGCCCCGCGACATATCCGTAACCGAGATAGTCGTGCACCGTCGTGAGCAGTGCGGCTCTCATAGGGAAATATTCTTTCTTTGCGGCATCCCACGTATTGGCTCGCGTTTTCCACAGCGTGTCTAGCTCCTCTTTCAGCAGCCCCAGATACAGATTGATGTCGTTCCCTGGTTGTTTCGGTCCTTCAATTAGAATACTCATGTGAATGTACTTCCTCTTCATGCACAAGCAGGGGGAAGGTTGTACATCCACACAAACACATGCCAGGTGCTATGTGTGCTTCTCTGGCTGCCAAACGGATTGACTCCATCGGTGCTCGCGCCCAGCACGATGTTCCTTGGATCGTTCCCAAATTCTGCGTCTTCGAAGTTCAACGCTTGCCACTGGCTCGCATCCTTAGGGTGACTCAGCATCTTGTCATTTTTATCTATCTCCAGATCATTTACGTCATATTCTCGCTTCTTCTCCTCCCTATCCGCGTGCCAACGCAGGAGCTTTGCTACCTTAGGGTCCGCGAAATACCGTTGCAGACGAGGAGTGATCGGAAAGTACCACACCACTTTCGAGGAGCTTTCTTCCTCTTCTTGTATCGAGTGACGCCGCACACCGGACATATGTTAGACTCCGCGTGCTCGTCCCGATAAATGATGCAATTGTTCATGCACACATGGTATTTCACATGCATAAATCCAGAGGACACACGATTTTCTTCGCCTCCTCGAAACTGGTCGGGCACTTGTTCCCCTTGGGAAGACGTTCGTGCCAGAATGACATGTTCTCGTCGAAGCATGCGTCGGTCATTTTGTGTTTTACCTTCATCTCCAGAGCCATGAGCGTTACTTTCAGGCGGGTATCCTCGGGCCTTCATCCTTCATACAATGGAGTAACCGCGTATATCTCCAGTTGATCCATCTTGGCTTTCTCTCGGGCGGCAACTCTTGCATTATCCGTCTCCTTGAGAAGCAGCTCTTGAATATGAGGGTCCTGCACCCAGCCCATCGATGGTCCAGCGTCGTCTGCTCCGCCGGCATCATCATCTTCATGATCATGCCCGTCGTCTGCTCCGGCATCTTCCTCATCATCATGTCCTGCATCTTCTACATGATGACTGTGTACAGCATCACCGTCGTGATCATCTCCTGGAGATTCTTCGTCTTCTCGCCCGCCCAAGCCGCGGTGGTTCCCTTGCTGCCCTTCCTCATTTCTTGCCCGGCCCCCATGGACGACTTCGTAGTCATCTTCATCACCTTGCCACCGATAGCCATCCATGAAACCACGCAAGAGCAGGTGGTCCCGCACCTACCCGGAATCCAGGTCCGCAATAAGGCTCTTCAGCTTGCATCTTCGACACGGACATCTTATCTCTGTCTCGTTCTTTTGAAGCATCTCGGCCTTCGCGGAGCTCAAAAATCTATTCACGATGCCTTCGGTCATCGTGCGGACCATGGTCGCCTGCGGGGTAGAGCAAAACGATATTTTAGAACCAAGAAAAAATTTGGCATGACTTTCCCTAAAAATAGGACCAAAAAGAATGCTTAATGCCAAAATTCTCGCCGAAACGGAAATGAATCAACATTCCGGCAAAATATTGGCAACTATCGCATTTCAAATACCGGTACACCTGCAAACACAAACATATATGCAACACCACAAACATATGCAACACCACGAACATACATAGATCTAGCTAGGCCATAAAAAGTGCATGTGCACATTGTTGTAGGGAGAACAACATAAATATAGCTTCCCCCCTTACTTACCTATCAAAAAAGGTAATTTAACCACTTAATTTGAATGAATCTATGCTGGAAATGAGGTGACAAAGAGGAGGCACCCGAGACAAGCTTTGGAGGAGGAGGTGGAGAGAATGAAGTGGGGAGAAAGTGAGTGGGTAGGAGTGGCTGTCCAAAATATCTTGTTGGTGCCCACTTACTAATGGCGCACCACCTCCAAATGCGCCATTAATAACCCAGGTTACTAATGGCGCACCTGCTGGTGGTGCGCCATTAGTAGTTTTGCAAAAAATAAATAAAAAAACTTACTAATGGCGCACTGTGCCAAAGTGTGCCATTACTAGTTTAAACTAGTAATGGCGCACTGTGGCACAGTGCGCCGTTAGTAGTTTTGCAAAAAAAGAATAAAAAATATAATAAAAAAACAGCAGTAGTGGCGCACTCTGTCTAGATGCGCCATTAGTATGTTTGGAAAAGGGAAAAAATTGATACTAATGGCGCACCCTGAGCCAGGTGCGCCATTAGTGTATTCCACTCTAATGGCGTACCAGCAGGTGGTGCGCCATTAGTATATACTAATGGCGCACCGCATGTCTGGTGCGCCATTAGTGTCAATCCCATCTATAGCCCTTTTTCTAGTAGTGTGAATAAAAGTCTAGTTCGATCTTTCTTTGAAAGTTTTCTTACCAATCTATCTATGTAATCGTGTGTGAGACATATAATAAAGTTTAGTTTTAGTTTTTATTTCTTTACTTCCTTGTTGCAATAAAAAGAAAGGAAATAAATGAAAAAGATTGTATGCTAATCTTATGGTAAGTAATGACATCACATAAGGGAAAGGATAAGTAGTAAAATTTATTGTTGATTGACAAACATAGCATTGGTCAATGATGCAATTCTTGAAAGAATTAACAAGGGAAGAGAAGATTCACATGCAAATATACTTTCTTGGACATCTTTTGTGACTGTGAGCCCCCATCAAAATATTATATGCCAAATGGTTGATGTTGGACAAGGAAGACAACGTAATGACTTAAGTTTGTTCATATTCACATAGAAGTTATATTGTCATAGATCCTTTAACATGTGGTGCTTTTTCAATATCTTTTCTAGCCAAAAAATTTGCACTAAGTAGAGATACTACTTGTGCATCCAAAAACCCTTAAACCCAAATCTTTTTTCGAGAGTCCACCATACCTACCTATGGATTGAGTAAGATCCTTCAAGTAAGTTGTCATCGGTGCAATAAGGCAATAAAAATTGCTTCTAAATGTATTAGATCTTTTAGTGTAAGAGAAAATTGAGCGTTGTGCGAACTTGTGATGGCAAAATAATAAAGGTGACAGACTGCATAATAAAGGTTACCGTCATAAGGGGCAATATAACGTGACGTCCTTTTGCACTAAGAGATCGAGCATACAACCAAAAAAGGCACATGGCAACCTCTACTTCCCTCTACGAAGGACCTATATTTTTTACTTTATGTATCTACTTTTATGCAAAGAGTCAAAGTATTTCTCTCTTTCCCTTTTTATTTTCTCTTTTGGCAAGCATCATGTGGTGAGGAAATATCTAGGCACATATATCCAGTTGAATATGGGAGAGCATGAATTATTATTGTTGACATCACCCTCGAGGTGAATGCGTTGGGTGGCAAAACCATAAGCCCCTATCTTTCTACGTGTCTGGTTGAAACTTTTTGCTCCTGTGTATGCGGTGAGTGCTAGCAATCATAGAATAATATACGATGGTTGAGTATGTAGAATATCCTAAAGGCTCCGATACGTGACCCTTCCTAAAAAGATGATGAATTGTAGTTGAAAGTTGACTGAGCACATAGTTTGTTGGTTTTCAATAGAGTTTATACTTTATACTTCGATAGTGTGATGAATTGTTACTTGCTCATGAGAAGTTATATGATAGATATATGTTATATTGTGTTTTAATGAAGTTTGTTCCTGTTACAATAATATACATGATACATCTATGTCCGTATTTTGTTTATTATCGAGACCTCTCTCTCTCTCTCTAAGCATGTGGACATGTTTTTTGATTTCGGTTTTTCACTTGAGGACAAGCGAGGTCTAAGCTTGGGGGAGTTGATACGTCCATTTTGCATCATGTTTTCCTACTGTTATTTATGATGTTTTTCTTGCATAATAATGCCTTTTGGAGTAAATCTAATGCCTTTTCTCTCATAGTATGCAAGGTTGACATCAAGAGGGAGAATACCGGCAACTAGAATTTTGGACATGAAAAAGCAACGCCAGGCTACCTATTCTGCACAACTCCGAATGATCTGAAACTTCACAAGGATTTTTTATGGAATAGTTAAGAATTACTAGAGCAAATAAGTACCAGAGGGGCCCCACCATGTGGGCACAACCCACCTGGGTGCGTTAAGGCCCCCAGGCGCGCCTTGGTGGGTTGTGCCCTCCTCGGCCCACCTCTGGTGCCCATCTTCTCGTATATAATTCATTTTGACCTAAAAAATGAAGGAGATGACTTTCGGGACGGAGCCCCGCTGTCTCGAGGCGGAACTTGGGCAGGAGCATTTTTGCCCTCCGGCGGAGCGATTTCATCGAGGGAACTTCCCTCCCAAAAGGGGAAATCATCATCATCTCCATCACCAACAACCCTCTCATCTTCGGGAGGCCAATCTTCATCAGCATCTTCAACAGCACCATCTCCTCTGAAACCCTAGTTCATCTCTTGTGTTCAATCTTTGTACTGAAACCTCAGATTGGTACTTGTGGGTGACTAGTAGTGTTGATTACATCTTGTAGTTGATTACTATATGGTTTATTTGGTGGAAGATTATAAGTTCAAATCCATTATGCTATTTAATACCCCTCTGATCTCGAGCATGTTTATCACTTGTGAGTAGTTACTTTAGTTCTTGAGGTCACGGGAGAAATCATGTTGCAAGTAATCATATGAACTTGATATGTGTTCGATATTTCGATGATATGTATGTTGTGATTCCCTTAGTGGTGTCATGTGAACGTCGACTACATGACACTTCACCATATTTGGGCCTAAGGGGATGCATTGGGAGTAGTTATTAGATGAAGGGTTGCTAGAGTGACAGAAGCTAAAACCCTAGTTTATGCGCTACTTCGTAAGGGGCCGATTTGGACCCAAATGTTTAATGCTATGGTTAGATTTTATCCTAATACTTTTATCGTAGTTGCGCATGCTTGCGAGAGGGTTAATAATAAGTAGGAAGTTTATTCAAGTAAGAACAACACCTAAGCACCGGTCAACCCACATATCAAATTATCGAAGTAACGAACACAAATCAAGCCAATATGGTGAAAGTGACTAGATGAAATTCCTGTGTGCCCTCAACAACACTTCGCTTATTATAAGAAACCATTTTAGCATGTCCTTTGCCACAAAAGGATTGGGCTACCTTGCCGCATACTATTTACCGTTATCGTTACTTGCTCGTTACGAAATATCTTGCTATCAAACTATCTATTACCGACAATTTCAGTGCTTGCAGACATTCCCTTCCTGAAAACCACTTGTCATTTACTTCTGCCCCTCGTTGGGTTGGACACTCTTACTTATCGGAAGGACTACAATTGATCTGCTATACTTCTGGGTCATCAAGATCCAACTATATCAACAAAGTTCGCGGTACATCTAGATCGTGACAAATCAAGAACACGAGAGAGAGAGAGAGAGAGAGAAAGAGAGAGAGAGAGAGAGAAAGATAAAACACATAGCTATTCGTACAAACCCTTAGCCCTGAGGGTGGACTACTCCCGCCTCATCATAGTGGCCGTCGGGATGATGAAGATGGCCTCCGGTGATGATTTTCCCCTCCAGCAAGGTGTTGGAACGGGGTCTCGATTGGTTTTTCATGGCTATAGAGGCTTGCAGCGGAGGAACTTCTCATCTAGGGTTCTTCTGGAGGTTACGTGATATATATATGAGTACTTTGCATTGGAATCAAGTCAGAGGGTTATCGTGTCAAAACTGGCAGATCTCGGGTAGGGGGACCAAGCTGCGTATCAGAGGATTGGTGGTAGCAGGGGGAGACAAGGACACGATGTTTACCTAGGTGTAGGCCCTCTCGATGGAGGTAATACCATACTTCCTGCTAGATTTATCTTGATATATATGGAGATTACAAGAGTTGATCTACCTCGACATCGTAATGGTTAAACCCTAGATGTCTAGCCTATGATTGTTCTGTTAGCCTCTACAGACTAAACCCTCTGGCTTATATACACGCCGTAGGGGGGCTAGGGTTTTACAGAGATGACTTGAGTAGGAAGTGATCATTACATCAAGACATCTATTTTGCCTTTCAACATAAATAGGTGTCCTACCTAGACACGGGGGATGACCTTCTGCTTTTATCTTCACGGCCCATCAGTCTGGCCCACCTTTTGTAGTCTGGACACCCGAGGACCCCCAAATCCAGGACTCCCTCAGTATCCCCCGAACTTGCTTTCAATGATGAGGTTGTATCTGTATTCATGTCTTCAGCCTTGCAAGGCAGGTTCTTCGTTACACTTTGGAACAATGACAGTTCAGTTCTGATTTCTATAACCCGCCTTGATGATTCATTCCCGCCATCGCCTTGACTTCCACGTGTCAGATGAATGCGAATAGTCCATGTAATATTTACAAATAAACCACTGACCAAGCAAGGATGGCGTCTATTTAAAGAAATTGGATCTCAGATGCAATTCCACACCACGCAGAGACCCTTAGAGCCAGCCACGAAAAATCCTCCAAACATGGAAAGCGCCCCCGGCTCCTCCTCGCACCCCCGAGGTCCTCAAGCAGGCGATTGGGGAAGCTTCTCGGTATCCCATGCCCATCTAAATAGACTTCAGACGGAGGGATGTCTCCCTCCCGCGGATCTAGTCTTCGTCGGTGCTGGATTAGCTTTGATCGACGGCGAAGCCTTGGCGGAAACCTTCCCCAACCCCACTAAAGAGGAGCGGGTGTGCTTCGTTTCCTTCCTCCTGAGAGGTGTAGGATTTCCAATCCATCATTTCCTCGGAGGTTTCCTGGAGTTTTTGGGCTCCAACTGCACAATCTCATGCTAGGCTGTATCCACATATTGCGGGTTTCGTTGCTCTTTGCGAGCTATGTTAGGTTGTGAGGCTCATTTCGAGACATGGAGGAAATTCTTTTGCCTCGTACCTTGCTCCCGAAAGGGATCCATATTGGAGGTGGCGGCACCGAAGTGTGGCGCATAGCAGGAACAGGTTACCTATCCGGCACTCCCAAGAAGGGACCTAAAGAGTGGCCCTTGGAGTGGTTTTATATCGAAGATGTTGCCCTTCCGGACCCAGTTCGGCGTGGTCTTCCTGAACTCTCCAGCGTCCCTTTGAAGAAATGCTTCAACGAGCGCCCCCAAATCCCCAAGGAAGAAAGCAACAAGGAGATTAAGAGGCTAGTCAGCAAGATTAGAGTGATTGCCCACTCCGAACTTTCGATATTGAAGTAATGGCCATCACGATAAAGCGGTGCGTTCATCCACTCCAGTCCAGAGGGTTTCCCATGTGGCATTACAATGGGTAGGATGATGCATCTTGTTGCCTACGCGAGGGTCCGGATTATACCTGGCCAAACCTCGGGCCGGGCCTAGCCAAGCCCGAGCCAAAAAACCTAGGCCCGAGCCCGGCCATCAGGCCTGTTTTTTTTTGGCCCAAGCTCAGCCCGAACATGCAAAATCCCGGCGGGCCACGAGCCACGGGCTGGGCCCCTTCAGAAAAGAGCAGAAACGACGAGCCCGGGCCCGGCCCGACCTAGCCATCGGGCTCAACATCTAGGCCCGAGCCCGGCCCGGGAGGAGTGTTGGGCCGGACCGGGCCGGCCGGGACGGGCTGCCCATGGCTAGGTCTAGTCCGGATACCCTAGCCGCCTTGGCTGCCATCTTAGCTGATCTTTATAAGGGCGAGAAGAAGACTTTGTCCAATTGAAATGCCGGGAAGGTTTTTCCACGTATAACCCCATCGACCGGGTAAGTTTTTTCGATTACTAACTTTATACAACCTCTTTACTAAGATATGCTAATCAAACTATATTCGGCTATTTACAATAGGTATGGAGGAAGGTGATCGAGGGGGTTTATATCCCTGCCCCGCAGCCAGAGAACCATGTTCACGACAAAGATCCCGGATTTGAAGAGGACCCGGATATATTCATAGAACTCACCAATGGAGTGTTCTATCAGGCCAGCCACGATGGTAAAGAAGTGGCCATTGTAGCCGATTATCCTAGCCTATTTCCCTCCTCCAATGTAAGTACCCAGGAGACATCCTCTCAATGAGAGCCTTCCCTTCGCGCCTCACCCACTGAGGGAGTCCTAGATTAAGGGGTCCTCAGGTGGCCGGATTACTCATTATGGGCCGGATTGGTGGGCCATGAAGATCATCACTGAAGATTATCCCCCGTATCCGGATAGGACTCCTATATGTGTAGAATGGCAAGTTTAACGTTCGGGTATAATGTTTCCTTCCTACACAAGATGATCATATACAACCCTAGGTCCCTCCGGTGCATATATAAAACGAAGGGTTTAGTCCGTAGAGACAGAATCATAACATCATAGGCTAGATTTCTAGGGTTTAGCCATTACGATCTCGAGTTAGATCAACTCTTGTAACCCCATATTCATCAAGATCAATCAAGCAGGAAGTAGGGTATTACCTCGATAGAGAGGGCCTGAACCTGGGTAAAACATCGTTTCCCCAGTCCCCTGTTACCATCGATCCTCAGGCACATAGTTTGGGACCCCCTACCCAAGATCCGCCAGTTTTGACACCGACATTGGTGCTTTCATTGAGATTTCCATTGTGTCGTCAATATAAGGATTGATGGCACGCTTCGTCACCAGCGACGACGCCACCCCCGGGGAGATTTTCCTTCCCAGACAGCTTTTTGTGTTCGGCGGCTTCGTCCTACGCGCCAACTTGGATGGCCACCTCAAGCAGGTTGACAGCTACGCCCCTGGTCATCAGATCAGGTTTGGAAGTTTGAATTGCATTCGACGAGACTTGATCTTTGATGGATTCACACCAACGGTTGTTGCTCCCTGCCTACACGATGAAGACGTCTCAGATCTATCATCAGATCCCAACCAGGGGTCGACACCCGCAATGACTCTGACCCTAGATCCAGAGCAGACCACTTTGTCCAAAGATGGGAGGGTAAACCCCGCCATGGAACATCTAACCGCAGACTTAGCGGCAGTTGAGCCGCTCACAGACCCAGAATTGAGCGGGATCCTCTCCGCCGTTGGAAAGCTAGACTTGTCTCAAATTACGCGCGCCGGAGTTATGGGATCCGCACTCTCTAGGCTCAATCGAGAGGTCATCGCCGAGCCTGGTCCCGCAGACGCCCCAACTCCTATCCAGCTCTCGCTATTGAACGAGGTGCTGGACTTGCTGCAATCTCTCACCATCGTCGGATTCTCAACCGAACTATGCCCAGTCAAAACTAGGGGCTGAGGTCAGGGAATTTTGCTTCCCACCCAGCAACGGTCGAAGACTTAACCGACATACTAGACTATGCTTATGAAGAATTCGATGGGATGGACCACGACGTCGAAGCCAATCTAGGTCAAAATCCGCCTGTCACCGAGCGATGGACGGCCACTTCTAACTATGACGTGTACATGGTGGGCACACCCAATGAGAAAGAAGACGACGACGATAAATATCTAGAGCAGGATAAGCCCGTCGATGAACCTCCTAAACGTTGGCGCCAGAAGCGCCACTCACGATCGCGTCGGGGAAAGGAAAGTAACACCGGCACCGGAGATAATGAAGATCCAGAAGAAGCCGAAGACCCTGCAGAGCCAGCGGTGGAGCAGGATGAGCGGGAGGATGGACAATACAGTCCGGAACAACTCACCGATCACAACGATTTTGAAGACAGCAACTATCTACATGTCTCCGAAGAGGATGTCAGTCTGGGAGACAAGGAATTCATAGTCCCAGAGGAACCCCTCCAACAAAAACGCTTTCAGCAACAGCTTATTGCCACAGCAAGGAGCTTGAAAAAGCAGCAGGAGCGGCTTAAGGACGAGCAGGATACGCTCAACGATAGATGGAATGAAGTGCTAGACGCTGAAGAGAGATACGGCTGTGAGCGCCAAACAACAAGCTATCCCAAGCGCAAATTGCTGCCCCAATTCGACGACGGGGCCCTTGCGCCAATTCCGTTGAGGCACGATCGGGCCGATCAACTGGACCGACCACCTCGTGGATGGGACAAAGTGGCTAGTAATGCCATGCAACAGCCCGCACCTCAGGGCCATAAGTACGATCTATGTCAGGACCTAAATGAAAAAGGCGATCAGGCCAGATCAATCTACAAATAAAGAGAGCATGCTCCCACGCGGGATGGAGGTTATCAAGCCAAGCACGCTGGATACAATCAAGTTCGGGGTCAACACTGAACACAAATGTCGTCCGAACTACGTCACGGTGTCTCACGATATAGGGGCGCCGCGCACCCTCTGTGCTCTACCGATGAGGTGATGGATCACCAATTTTCAGAAGGGTTTAAACCCGTCCACATCGAGGCATATGATGGAACGACGGATCCTGCGGTATGGATTGGAGACTTTATTCTTCACATCCACATGGCTCGTGGAGGTGACCTCCACGCCATTAAATACTTACCTCTCAAGCTAAAAGGTCCATCTCATCACTGGTTGAACAGCCTCCAAGAGAACTCCATTGGAAGCTGTGAAGGTTTAGAGGACGCTTTCCTGGCTAAATTTCAGGGGACTTATGTCCGGCCTCCACATGCTGATGATTTAAGTCACATAATCCAGCAACCCGGGGAGTCAGCCCGCAAGCTTTGGAATCGGTTCTTAGCTAAAAAAAACCAAATTGTCGATTGTCCGGACACCGAAGCCTTAGCAGCATTCGAACACAACGTCCGGGACGAATGGCTTGCAAGACACCTTGGTCAGGAGAAGTCAAAGACAATGGATGCCCTTACTACACTTATAACCCGCTTTTGCGCAGGTGAAGACAGCTGGCTAGCTCGTAGAAGCCATAGTACCAGCGACCTTGGCACTTCCGAAGTCAGGGATGGCAATGGCAAGCCTCGGCGCAACAAGAACAAGCGTCGGAACAATGCCGGAGAAACAGATGAAACGGCAGTAAACGCTGGATTTAGTAGCTCCAGGCCTGGTCAATGGAAGAAGCCGGTCAAAAGCAACAGAGGCAGTCTGTCCAGCTTGGACAGGATATTAGAGAGACCTTGCCAGATTCACGGCACCCCTGACAAACCTGCAAACCACACCAACAGAAACTGTTGGGTCTTCAAACAGGCCGACAAATTAAATGTCGAACACAAGGGGAAAGTACCTCAAAGAGAGGATAAAGACGAGCCTCACCAACCGAACACGGGGGGGGGGGGGCAAAAGAAATTTCCCCCTGAGGTGAAAACGGTGAATATGATCTACGCCACCCATATCCCCAAGAGGGATGCAAGCGTGCACTCGGGTAGGGATGGCAATGGGTACCCACGTACCCTGTGGGTAAAAACCCTATTAGGGTAAGGGTATAGGATAAAAACTTACCCATGGGTATATAAATAGGAAATTCTCAAACCCATCGGGCAGAGCGGGTATGGGTATGGGATCATATAACCCATACACGCATACCCATGTACCCTTATAAAATCTAACAAGTATGGAGAAATTATCTTTACACTTTGTCGTGAGTTTGTGAATTTAAAATGTATGACTTTGTACTACTCTTTATGACTATGTGTTGATATTTTGATGTATTGTTGTTTACAAGAAAGTGTTCATGTTTATTGAAAGTGTTGTTGTTTTTGATCTATCATTGTTTATATGTATGTACTGATGTTAATATGTGTTCTTGTTTATAAATTTTGATTACATGTTATTCTTTATGATTATGTGTTGCTCAAATTTATGTTACGCAAACATGGGTATTTTTACCCGCGGTACCCATTTACCCTGTCGGGTGATGGGTATGGGGAATAATTACACCCACGAGCGGGTATGGGTACAGGTGATGGGTAAGCTAAAATAGGATGGGTAAGGGTATGGGGTGACTCCACCCATACCCAAACCCTACGGGTGCCATCCCTACACTCAGGGATGTTTATGTTGTAGAGCCTGTCGCCCCCAAATACAACCCATGGTCGGCTTGCCCGATCACCTTTGATCGCATGGATCACCCAACCAGTATCCGTCATGGAGGTTCGGCAGCCCTAATACTCGATCCTATAATCGATGGATAACATCTTACCGAGTCCTTATGGACGGTGGCAGCAGTCTCAACCTGATAGACCAAGACACTGTCCGCGAGATGGGGATAGACCCGTCAAGGATTAAGCCTAGCAGCACTACCTTTAAAGGAGTGATACCCGGAGTAGAGGCCCGTTGCACGGGCTCATTAACACCGGAAGTAGTATTCGGCTCTCCAGACAATTTTCGAACCGAGGAGTTAATCTTCGTCATCGCTCCTTTCCGAAGTGGCTATCATGCACTACTCGAAAGAACGGTCTTCGCCCACTTTAACGCAGTCCCGCACTATGCTAACTTGAAACTCAAAATGCCTGGACCACACGGCATCATCACGGTCAATGGAAACATGTAGCGCTCTCTCCGTATAGAGGAGGACACTGTGGCCCTATAAGCCGAAGTTCAAAGTGGCTTATTCAAGCCGAACAGTTCATCGGTCGTCAAGACCAGAGAACCTGCTAAACGTATCCGGCCTGGACTACAATGCGGAAGCTCACAAGAAACTGAGCTCGATTAGCAGTTACACCCCCGTCAACTGCCTTACAAGGTGGCAGCATACGTACATCGCGTACACAATTACGCCCTTAAAATACCTTGGGCTGCGCCGGGGGCACACTACATCAAAACAGTCCATAGTTCGGCTTGACCCTATTTGGACTCTAAAATATATTTTCTTTAAAGGTTCATTAAAAGAACCTACCTTATCTACGGCTGTGCAGGGCATTCTTTTCCAGAGTTCCCCTTCCTTTTTCGCAAGTGGCCATCACAACTCCCCCCTTCAAGAACATGTTACAAAGGAGAAACAACACAGACATGCAGCAGGGACCCCATCAAAATTTCCTTTTCAGTAGATTCAGGATCTGTGTAAACCATTTTCCTTTCCTTTCTTTCGTTTCATTTCTTATTTTTTTGGCATGTAAAATGCCCAAGATGTTATTGGAATTATCTGTAACCACGCGGTTCGCCATATTAAATGGGATGTAAAAGAGGCAGTTTGGTTCCACTTTGTTTGGAGTTTATTTTATTACCACTTGCATTCTCTCCCTACATCAGATTGCCACACGTGCCTTAAATCTAGATTTAATACTAGGGGCTGTATTCGGCCTGGCACACCTCCAGCACCTATAGGGAACTGTTCGGCGTCCCAGATATTGCGTTATATGCATTGGATCCGAATCATGTCTTGGGTCTATAGTTGGGTTGCCCGGCTCCTATGCTTGCCACCTTACGTTCCGCACTGTTCGGCTAAGGTAGTAAAGGGTGAACTACTGCTATTGTAATTATGGTTCATGCGGTCAAGTACCTCAGTAGAGAAAGCCGAAAACTGACTGTCATGATAAGCGAGAGCTGGTCGGTGATTCAGTGACTCAGTGTTATACTATGATCGTTAGCGATCCACTCTGTGTTATTCGAGAGGCTGGTCTTCGCCCAGCCGCGTAAAGTGGGCACTGTAATACGAGGGGCCACACACGCACCAGGGGCTAGTAATTAACCCCACAAGTCAAGCTCCTATGGCTAAGTGAAAGCAATAGGGCCGCATACACTACAAAAAAATACACTTCCGTGATGATACGTGTTTGTCACAGTAGGTCACGTTTTCTGTCATGCATGTACATCCATGACAAATTGATGACAGAATCAAGATAGTCATACATGTGCTGTCGTAGAAGTGTTCCTTGACATTACCGAAATTATCATCATGGAAGTGTCTAGTTCCATGACGATAAATCGCGCGTCACAGAAGTGCTTTCGTCAAGCGTGACCGACACGTGGCATCCACCGTAACGGAACGCCGTTAAGCTATCGGGTCCGGTTTTGGATCCGATAACCCGTTAACAGCCCCGATCAATAGGGATTTTCCATGTGTAAAATCATCATTGGCTGTAGGAAATATGTGTCGGCTCACCGTTGGGACAGATGTCATCCACTCATTGGACCCAAAGCGCCTATGATACGTCGACACGTGGCACGGCCCAACAGAGGCCCATTCCTGTGAAAAGGTCGGCCCGTTTGACTTGGTCAAAAGGTGGCGGGCTTGCCCACGGCAAGCCTGTTAACGGCGTGTTTTCATATAGACCATTTACAGCCCGCTAACCCAGGGCCCGTTTATGACCTATCCGAATTAGGCCCAGCAGCGTCATCTGGGCCGTCCAATATAATTCCAGCCCGTTTTAACTTCCGGCCCATGTATGGCCCATGACGTCTTTCGGCCTGTATGAGGCCCTTATTACTCTCGGCCCATTAACGGCCCGTGGTAAAACTGGCCCGTAATGAACAATGTATCACTTTATACCCATTAATGGCCCATTATTCCGTTGGGCCGTTTCCAGCCCATGTTATCTTTCAGCCTTCTCAGGGCCCATTTATTCTTGGGCTCATTTCCAGCATTCGTGTACTTTCGGCCCATTACTGTCATTTTCTGCTTGTGGGCCAAATATAGCCCGTGGTTACAGTCGGCCCGTTTGTGGCCCGTTAATACGTTGGGCCATTTTCATAGCGTCATCAAATACGGCCCATTTATTCTTGTGCTCATTTCCAGCATTCGTTTACTTTTGGCATGTTACTGTCATTTTCTGCTTGTGGGCCAAATACAGCTCGTGGTTACAGTCGGCCCGTTTGTGGCCCGTTAATACGTTGGGCCATTATCATAGCATCATCAAATATGTCCTATTAACGAAGGCCCGTTATGGTCGGCCCATGAATGGATGATTTCAACTCTAGACCATTTACGGCCATATAATGTGGTCTGTTGTTGGCCCATGTTTGGCCAACCGATCATATGGTCCATAGAAGGCTCATTGATGATACGGCCCATAGAAGGCCCATTGTGTCAACGAGCCATAGAAGGCACATTGTTTCTACGGCCCTTAGAAGGCCCATTGTTTCTACGGCCCGTAGGAGGGCCATGTTAACTACAGTAATTATGTAGCCCATTGTTAATGTGGCCTGGTTTTAAAAAATAAGTTATTCCGGCCACTAGCAAACCGCGGAAAAAGAACTGCACTGACTACAAGAAAACAAATAAACAAGACAATAAGGAAATAAATAAGGAAGCAATTAACGCTAGCCTATTGCCGCTATTACACATATTACATCCACTGGGCATCAAAGTTCGCCACCAGTGCAAATATAGGGAACAAAGAATCATATTACATACACTGGCCGTCAAAATTGGCCACCAGTGCAAATAAACGCGGCAGCAAAACATGAGCATAACTGAAACAACTTCAGAAGAGCTCAAGAAACGTGGTATCCACCATGCTGGTAATAAGCTTAGCAAGATTATTAGTTTTGTCCTGTTTGGCGCTAAAATCCTCCAACGCTTGCTGTTGCACCAGAAAGTATGCATCTGAATGCTCCAGGGACTTCCGCAGTCCTTCCGCTTCTTGTCGCAGCACAGCTGATCGATGTCTTTCAGCTTGTAGCTGAGACTCAAGAAATCGAACTGATTCAGACAGTGAGTTTGAATAGCTTGTGCAAGCGGTAGTGGCCAATAACTCCAACACTAAACCAAGACAGGACGTTGGGGTTGTCTCACTGTCTTCGAGATAGTCTTCCTTAGTTGTTTTATCAGCTTTGTTGGAGACCAACAAGGATGTGTCACTATCCTGAACCTTATCTGCATTACTTCCTTTACCATTGCTTAATAAGGTACTCTTCCCCAATATTTTGTCAGCATTCTAAAAGAAGAAACAAGCAGACACATAACAGTTTAGCATGTACTAGTATATGAAACTCATTTTTGTGAACCAGTTCATTAGTAAGGTGGACAGGGTTAAACTACCAAGTCTTCTATTGTCAAGTACTAGTACATTGTAAAAGCATCAAACAAACATATATCTATGTCCTGTGGTCACTTCATTGTCTTGCCAAATCAAAATAGAGACACGGTTCAAATCATATCAGTTCAAGACAAAGCACCAGTGAAAGAATACAATGCGTGGGAAACTACATGATACAACAAGATTTTAGATGGGTACAACGGGTCTACATGTACAACAACACTATTTGCTTTGTTGTGATGCTAGTAATGTGCATGATATGAGAAGTCAACTGTATACACAATTGAAATTGAAATCAACAGAGCTATTGATAAGAGCAAGCCTATTAAAGAAACATGCGTGAACATACCTGCTGTGCCATTGGAGTTTCGATTGGATCCTTCAATTTAAAAATAAGTTTGTATGAGTAAATACAGTGATACAAGAGCAAAGCAGTATGCACGATAGCAATCATAGTTAAAAAGGAGCGCCTAAGCGAGCGCTTAAGCGCGCCTAGGCTCGAGGCGTCGGCGAAACGCATTGCGCATAACTATGCTTAATCTATGCATAACTGCACATAAGCATGCACTTTGGTCGGTAAAGCGCAAGGCGGTGGCAAAACGCACAATTAACGCCTAGCGCTTTTTGGAACTATGATAGCAATGGAATCTTAAATTAGAACAGTTGTTCTTCAGGTTTAGGCACTAGTTCTACATGAACAGAGTACAATAAGACGCAAGAATATAGTACTTAAAATAGAAAATGAGCTCATAGACCTTACCACATTCTTGGTTCAGGACCAGTACAGAACAAGGCGTTCCCAGTCATCGTCCAGTAAATGTGTCTCGGGAGAACGTAAAGGAATTTGATGAGTTTCTTTGTCGGTGAAGTACGTTTTCTTCAGGTAATTCCGATACTGCCACCAAGCATTCTTGAAGATAGCAGAGGTATTAGCATAGGTTACCTCATCCTGAGTTTCCAAATCGGTCCTTCTCTATAGAGAAAAATAGGAAAATTTGATGTATTATAACCATCATGGAGGTAGGATGTATGGGACAAAGCAAAGTAATTGCCATGAATAACACTACTTACACATAACTCCTGGACAAACACCTGCAACTGGCATTTTCCTTCATCTTCAGTATAATATTTCCAAGATGGGAAGATACACACATACGATTTAACAACATCAAATGCGATAGATGCTAAAGTATGACTAGCTGGTTGTGCTTCCACCACAGGAATAGGCATACTAACTGGTGGAGTTGGGGTTCGTAATGGTAGTACTGGCCCTTTGGGCACTGGAGCTGCCTTACTAACTACTCTTGTTTGGGAGCTCTGTGGTGGAGATGGTGATGTGTCAACCGGAACTGGGTTACTATCTGCTGGGGTTGGGGTTAGATTGGGTGAAGCTGGTTCTCTGTCCATCGCAGTAGGGGTACAATCTGCGAGAGTTTGGGTTATGTGTGGTAGGGCTAGTTCTCGTGCATGTACAACCAGGGTGCTATCTCCACCAAGAGGTAGCACTGTTTTATTTGAAGACCATGTTTTTAGTCCGCTAGATGTTGGCATCACCCGCTCCAATTCAAATGGCTGATAAACAGGAAACATAGTTGAATGTACAGACATTGTATTAGAGACAGATGCAATAGATAGTGTGGAAAAAAGAGGACATGAAATAGTTGACATGTATATTGTTTAACTAAAAATGGATAGCATGACATGATTTCACATATATGATGTCTATCTAAACTGGCTAGCATAGCATACCATAATTCAAAGATATGATGAATAACTAAAACGTCGTGCCAAGTTAGAGCATACACCTCGGTGGGGGGATAGGGCTGGTCATCTGTCTCTGAATCCATCTCTGAGGAGCTATCGGGACCCAACAAGAGATCTGCTTCGACAGGTAGCACTGTCTGCTCTCAAGGCCTTGTTTTCACACCAGATTTTTCAATCTCCCACCCAAATGGCTGATTCACAGGAAGAGTAGTTTAATGTACAAACATTGTCGACAAATGGAAATGTAATGAAGAAAAGGATGGGCAAGATATCATTCAAATATATGATGCCTGGTTAAACAGGATGGCATTGCACACATATATTATGGCTGGCTAAAAGACATGAGACTACAAAATTCCCATATATGATATATAAACTAAACAGGTGACGACGGAACATGTCTAAACTAAGAAGATGACATATATGATGTCAAAAGTATGCAGTGCAAGGCAACATATGCCTGATATGACTAACATCATCATGCCAAGGTAGAGCAAACACCTTGGGGGGTAAATAGGAGTGGTCAGCGGCGTCTGAATCCGCCTCAGAACAGATATCTTCCTCTGGATTACAATCTGGAGAGGAGTGGGGTGGGTTTGCCATTGAACCCACCATGGAGCGATGTCTGCATGACATTGTATTTCCGCGCAAAACTCTTCTCTTTTTCTCTACATGTTCAGCATGACTGTGTACAATATCTGACATGCATACGAAAAAAATATGGTGAGATTATGTAAGGAGAGCATGTAGAAATTTAGAGTGATGGTAACAACCAGTGAATGGATCCAAAAATAATGATAGCAGGCTGATGATTGCTTTAATTTAATAAAAAGACAGATGATGATTGCTTTACTATTTGTTTCCCACCCAAGATGAACAACATAGGCATACCCTAGGTGAACCAGATATTAGACAGAGATGCTATTCATTACTTCCTCGATATGTGCCCCACAACTAATTTAGAACTCAAGTTTGAACATTAATTTGGACCTAACTTGGAGTCCAAGAGGTGAACAGGACGATAAAGTAGCAGGTAATTTTAAGCAATGCATAACATAAGCAGAATCAAAAGAGTGCGACCTCTCTTGTAGATCCGTGTACTCCTCAGGTTCATCTGATGAGTCGATGATGGTGATGCCGTTGCTGTGGGTGCCGGCGGCAGGGAAAGAGATCTGAGGCGGTGAAAGACGGTCAGGAGTCGTGATGTCTAGTTTGGTGGTTGTTTATGTCGATGGAGCACCTCAGGTGAGGTGGACGACGTCGCGGCAGGAGCAGGACAAACCACAGTAAGTTCCCTTCGACACCTACCTATAACTGAAGTAATTCTGTAAGGGCTCATTTGGCTTGCATGATTCTAAAAACGCGGGGATAGAAAAAACACCAGAATAGGATATGAATGCACATGGTAAACAGAACATTTGAAAACACAGGATTTCTGTCAACTTGGGTGTTTGGTTTATAGGAATTGGAAGAGCAGAGGAATGCAAAGAAACATGGCCAAAATAAAGTGAAACCATATGAAAGCGTGTATAGTTAGAATGTTATTCTGCCACTAATGCACTTGGCCTCGTTTTCATGCATAGGATTTTGAAAAGTAGGTCCAGGTGGATGTTTTGCTTCATTCCTTTCAACAAAATGCATGAATAATTGAATAGTAGAGTGCCATTGGAAAATTCCCTATTGCTATGTTTTACCGTCGAACCAAAATAGCCCTAATGGATCGACATGAATGTATAGTAATAAGTGATGCAACAAGTGTACAACCTCTTTGCCATAGCCGTGTCGACCTCAGCATCATTGGGTTGGTCGCTGAAGCAGTTGAGGTAGAGGTGGCTGTCGGAGGTGTGGAGGAAGATCTAAGGAATCTATAGACGGCGTCCAGGGCACTATTCTATTGTGATGGTTCGTTCTATCATTGGAGTAGCCCCGGTGAGCCGTAAGACGTCGAGGCTGAAGCAGCACAAGACAGTCATCGTCAATCTCAAGTGGGATTCTAATAGCATCTCCAATAGATGATGAAAAATAGATGTAAAATTTACATCACCAAAAACCACCTGACTACAACAGATGAGGTAAAAATTGTTGACTCTGAACTTAACTGTCGAAACTAAAATTTACTGTGGAATCTGAATGTTACTGTCGAAACTGAACGCAATGGTAGCAGAGAGGCACTTGACATGTAGTTTGGGGAGGGCATGCAATTCATCTTCAACCTGCATCCCCCCTTGAGCCGCCAGCCACCACCGGCCGAACCGCCGGCCCCAGCGCCACCTCGCCGCCCCGAAACAACTCCCCACCGCCAGCCCGCCGCCGCCCCGGCCTACCCTATAGGCCCCCCGCCCCCACCCTGAACCCTAAGATAGATAGTGGGGTACCTCTCCAGCGATCCCCCGTCCCCGCTACGGGTGGTTCTTCCTTAA
>LR738711.1:560998843-561080536 GCA_902687465.1 Secale cereale | reverse complement strand
GGGGAGAGCCGCAGCAGCAGCAGCGCGAGCGAGCGAGCGGGAGCCGGAGCAGCAGCAGCTGGGCGAGCGAGCGATCGAGCGGGAGCCGGAGCAGCAGCAGCTGGGCGAGCGAGCGATCGAGCGAGAGCCGGAGTAGCAGCAGCAGCGCGAGTGAGTGAGCGAGAGCCGTAGCAGCAACAGCTGGGCGAGCGAGCGATCGAGCGAGAGCCGGAGCAGCAGCAGCAGCGCGAGCGAGATCCGGAGCAGCAATAGCTGGGCGAGCGAGCTATTGAGCGAGAGATGGAGCAGCAGCAGCAGCAGCGCGAGCGAGCGAGCGAGCGAGCGATCAAGCGAGAGCCGGAGCAGCAGAAGCGCGAGCGAGCGAGCGAGAGCCGGAGCAGCAGTAGCAGATCCGGCTGGTATGGACGCCGCCGCCGAAGGGACCTCGCACTAGGGGAGAGCCGCCATGGAGATGTCGCCCGCGGCGCCGGCTTCAAGGTAGCCGCTCCATGGTGGTGCGGGATGGAGCACCATCGGCGCCGGGAAGTCGAGCTGAGGAGAAGGTGCGATGCGATGAGTGTAAAACCTCTTTGGTGGCGCCGAGTAGGCCTCGGCTTCATCCTAGGAGTCAGTAAGGATGTGATACGTCTCCAACGTATCTACATTTCCAAACCCTTTTGCCCTTGTTTTGGACTCTAACTTGCATGATTTGAATGGAACTAACCCGGACTGACGCTGTTTTCAGCAGAACTGCCATGGTGTTGTTTTTGTGCAGAATAAAAAGTTCTCGGAATCGCCTGAAAATCAATGGAGAATTATTTCAGAAAATATAAAAAATATCTGCAACAAGATCCTCACCGGGGGGCACATCATGTCCATGAGGGCGGGGGGCGCGCCCCCTGCCTCGTGGGCCCCCCGATGCTCCACGACATACCCCCAGATCCTATATCTTCTGTTTTGGGGAGAAAAATATAAGGGAGAAGGAATTATCGCGCTTCATGAGACGGAGCCGCCGCCAAGCCCTAATCTCTCTCGGGAGGGCTGATCTGGAGTCCGTTCGGGGCTCCAAAGAGTGGAGATCGTCGCCATCGTCATCATCAACCTTCCTCCATCACCAATTCCATGATGCTCACCGCCGTGCGTGAGTAATTCCATCGTAGGCTTGCCGGACGGTGATGGGTTGGATGGGATCTATCATGTAATCGAGTTAGTTTTGTTAGGGTTTGATCCCTAGTATCCATTATGTTCGAGATTGATGTTGCTATGACTTTGTTATGCTTAATGCTTGTCACTAGGGACCGAGTGCCATGATTTCAGATCTGAACCTATTATGTTTCCATGAATATATGTGTGTTCTTGATCCTATCTTGCAAGTCTATAGTCACCTACTATGTGTTATGATCCGGCAACCCCGAAGTGACAATAATCGGGACCACTCCCGGTGATGACCATAGTTTGAGGAGTTCATGTATTCACTATGTGTTAATGCTTTGGTCTGGCTCTATTAAAAGGAGGCCTTAATATCCCTTAGTTTCCAATAGGACCCCGCTGCCACGGGAGGGTAGGACAAAAGATGTCATGCAAGTTCTTTTCCATAAGCATGTATGACTATATTCAGAATACATGCCTACATTGCATTGATGAACTAGAGCTTGTTCTGTGTCACCCTAGGTTATAACTTCTACAGGATGAATTGCATCCGACGTAATTTCCCATCACCGATCCAATGCCTACGAGCTTTACATATATTGCTAGTTTCTATTTACTTTTCCGTTGCTATTATCACAAAAACTATAAAAACACTATCATTATTTTTATTGCTGCTACCGCCACTATCATATTACTTTGCTACTGAACTATCTTGCTGCATATATTAAGTTTCCAGGTGTGGTTGAATTGACAACTCAGCTGCTAATACTTAAGAGTATTCTTTGGCTCCCCTTGTGTCGAATCAACAAATTTGGGTTGAATACTTTACCCTCAAAAACTATTGTGATCCCCTAGACTTGTGGGTTATCAAGACTATTTTCTGGCGCCGTTGCCGGGGAGCATAGCTCTATTCTTTAAGTCACTTGGGATTTATATCTGTTTATCACTATGAAGAATTTGAAGGAATCAAAAACCAATATCTCACCCTCAACTATGAGGGGAGGTAAGGAACTGCCATCTAGCTCTGCACTTGATTCTCCTTCTGTTATGAGTAAACTTGCGACACCTACTCCTGCTATTGAATCTGACATGTCGTATGTTCTTGATGATGCTACTTCTGCTATGTATGATGAAACTACCTCTATGCCTGATACTGTGCCACTAGGTGAATTTCTAGATGAACAAATTGCTAAGGTTAGGGAGAGTGCAAATGTTTATGATATCTATGAAAGTGATGCTGAAACTACTCCCAATAGATATGAATTGCCTGACGTGCCTGAGGGTTATGTTATGGATGAAGAAACTGCTAGAGACTTTCTTGCTTGCAATGATAGATATGATCTTAAGAAGTTATTAGCTAAGCTGAAAGAAAAGTCCTTGAATGCTAGAATGAAACATGACCCTGCCTTTGCTACTTCACCTATTTGTGTTACTGATAAAGATTATGAATTCTCTGTTGATCCCGAGTTAATTACTTTGGATGAATCTGATCCTTTCCATGGCTATGAGTCTAAAACTATTGTGGCACATCTTACTAAGTTGAATGATATAGCCACCCTGTTTACCAATGATGAAAAGATTCGTTATTACTATATCCTTAAGTTGTTTCCGTTCTTGTTAAAGGGTGATGCTAAGACTTGGTTTAATTCTCTTGATCTTGGTTGTGAGCGTAGTCCCTAGGATATGATGTATTACTTCTCTGCTAAATATTTTCCCGCTCATAAGAAACAAGCTGCCTTACGGGAAATATATAACTTTGCTCAAACTGAAGAAGAGAGTCTCCCACAAGCTTGGGGGAGGCTTCTCCAGTTACTTAATGCTTTGCATGATCATCCTCTTGAGATGCATGATATACTTGATGTCTTTTATAATGGACTAACCGATGCTTCCAGAGACCACCTGGATAGTTGTGCTGGTTGTGTTTTCAGGGAAAGAATAGTTGAACAAGCTGAATTACTATTTTATAATATGCTGGCCAATGAAAATAATTTGACACTTCCTGAACCAGCCCCTAGGCCAACTCCGAAGAAAAGAGGTTTTCTATTTCTCAGTCCTGAAGATATGCAAGAGGCAAAGAATCTATGAAAGAAAAGGGTATTAAAGCTGAAGATGTTAAGAATTTACCGCCTATTGAAGAAATACATGGTCTTGATAACCCGACACAGGTAATGAAGGTAAACTCTCTCTATAGATTTGATGAAGGTGATATTCCTCGTTGTAAGTCTGCTAGCCAATACTTAGATGAGTTCGACACGTTTATTGTGAAACAAGAAAACTTCAATGCTTATGTTGGTAGACAATTACAACACAATGCTTATATGATTGAACGCTTGAGTGATTATCTGTCTAGAGCTAAAGGTGAACTGAAACTCATTATTATACATGATTCTATGGTCACCACTCAAGTAGAACAAGTACTTAAGGCTCAGAATGATTTGCTCAATGAATTAAATAGTAAGAATAATGACTATGTTGTTAGAGTTGCTTCTAGAGGTGGTAAGATGACTCAGGAACCTTTGTATCCTGAAGGCCACCCTAAGAGAATTGAGCAAGATTCTCAGAGAACCAATTTAGAAGCACCTAGTTCTTCTAAGAAGAAGAAAAAGAAAAATGATAGGACTTTGCATGCTTCTAGTGAACCTGTAGCTGACACATCTGAGAATCCTAATGATATATCTGTTTCTAATGTTGAGACACAATCTGGTAATGAACATGAACCTAGTGATAATATTAATAATGATGTTCATGATGATGCTCAACCTAGCAATGATAATGATGTATAGATTGAACCTACTGTTGATCTTGATAACCCACAATCAAAGAATCAACGTTATGATAAGAGAGACTTTGTTGCTAGGAAGCACGGTAGGGAAAGAGAACCATGGGTTCAGAAACCCATGCCTTTTCCTCTGAAACCATCCAAGAAAAAGGATGATGAGGATTTTGAGCTCTTTGCTGAAATGATTAGACCTATCTTTTTGCGTATGCGTTTGACTGATGTGCTCAAAACAAATCCTTATGCCAAGTATATGAAAGACATTATTACCAACAAAAGAACGATACCTGAAGTAGAAATTTCCACCATGCTTGCCAATTACACTTTTGAGGGTGGAATGCCTAAGAAATTAGGAGATCCAGGAGTACCTACTATACCTTGCTCCATTAAGAGAAACTATGTTAAAACTTCTTTGTGTGATCTCGGAGCTGGTGTTATTGTTATGCCTCTCTCTTTATATCGTAGACTTGACTTGAGTAAGTTGACACCTACTGAAATATCTTTGCAAATGGCCGATAAATCAACTGCTATGCCTGTCGATATTTGTGAGGATGTGCCTGTTGTAGTTGCAAATGTTACTATTCTAACGGACTTTGTTACACTTGACATTCCCGAGGATGATAGTATGTCTATTATTCTTGGAAGACCTTTTTTGAATACTGCAGGGGCTGTTATTGATTGCAACAAAGGCAATGTCACTTTGCATGTCAATGGTAATGAGCATACGGTACACTTTCCGAGGAAACAACCTCAGGTCTACAATATCAATTATATTGGAAAAACTTCAACTATTACTATGGGTGGTTTTGAGTTTCCTATTCCTACTATCAAGAAGACATATGACATACTTATTGTTGGGGACATACATATCCCCATTGAGGTAACCTAGTGATATTCGAAAATTCTCCGGTTTCATGTTACTCGGAAAAAGTTTATTAACAAGACCTGATCAACCTTGTTAATGGATTCCTTTTGATGAGCATGGGATAGGTGAATCTAGATAGCACAACCTTCTGTACCCTCCTTTTACTTTCTGTTAATTAGGTTAAATAAAACAAAAATAGCATTGTCTGTCTGTTTCCAGACTTATCCATGCAATAAAAAAATATCCCGAAAATAAAAGTTCTCCAAATGCCATGAAAATGAAATATGATTTTCTAGAATATTTAAGAAAATATGGCACTAAACACACAGCGAGGGGAGCCAGCACGTGACCACGAGGGTGCAGGGCACGCCCCCTGCCCAGGGCGCGCCCCCTGCCTCGTGGGCCGCACGTGGCCCCCCTCCACTTATTCCTGCACCCATGCTCTTCTTCTTCCTCCCACAAAAATCCCCAACCAGCTCAAACCCAAGTTCTAGCTCATCTTGCTGCCATTTTCGATCTCCTTGCTCAAAGCACCATTCACCAAACTGTTTGGCGAGATTGTTCCTTGGTATGTGACTCCTCCATTGGTCCAATTAGTTTTTGTTCTAGTGCTTTATTTTTCGCAAATTTATGTTGTTGTGGTGACCTTGTTCTTGAGCTTGCATGTCAAATTTTCTTGGTCCTAATTAGTTCTAATGCATGATATAGACTTTAGGCACTTATATTAGTTGTTGCTATCAATCTTGTTGAGTTTGGTTAACTTTTATTTTGAAGTTACTACAAATATCAGAAAATTTCAAAAAAATGTCTAGGAGAAACTTCCAAGGTGGTCCTTCAAGGAAGCAAGAACCAAGGCTCGCGTTCCGTGAGCCGGACGACGAATCACCGAGGGATGCGGAAGTTCGACCATGCGAATGGCCTTGTAATAATTTCATGATGTCCACCGGTATTTACGAAGACTTTTCTTGGTTGGCGAATAATGCAGGCCTCACCGACTTCCTCAACGACCAGAAAGAACAGTATCTCTTACTCACCAATATTTTCACGCAAAGCTTTCATTTTCATTCTAGGAAAACACCACCTACGGTGGTGTTTTGCTTATATGATGTGGTTAAGGAGATATCACTTTTAGATTTTTGTGAAATATGCAAAGTACCCTTCGGAGGTAGACTTCATGAACCACATCGTGAAGACGTTGAAGGGTTTATTGATATGATAGTTGTAGGGGAAACTAGACAAGTTTCAGGGGCAAGAATCACTAGTATACACTTCCCTGTTCTACGTTACTTTGCTTTATTTGCTAGTAGATGTTTAATTGGTCGCGGGAATAGTGGGAATCTCGGTGCCCCTGATATTATCATTTTACGCCATGCTTTGTTTCAAGACACAACTTTTAGCTTGGGCGCCGTCGTTGCCAAACGATTGAGTCTGAACCGCTCAAAGGGGCCCGTCTTTGGAGGCATCTTTGCTTCTCGCCTTGCTGAATATTTTAATATACCTATTAGGCATCATGAGAAGGAAGAAAAATTGCTTGCCCGTGTTTGTTTATACTACAAGAGCATGGTAGCTCATGATTTTATTGTTAAAGACAAGAATATGCAGTTTAATTATAAATTAAGGTTTGATGAAATATACTATGAAATTGTTACTTTGCATGCACCATCTTTGTTTGATCTGTCCATAGGCAAGTATCTATTACATCAGATGCCTTCTAAAAGTACCAAGGCCAGGCACAAGCTTCAGAGCCTGAGCCAGAACCACCACTTGAACCTTCCCGTCAATCTGTTTATGGGTGGGAGCTGGATGAGCTCGCCAACCAGTGGCATCCAGAGGACACATCTCAGTACACTGGAGGTAGCGGCTTCGATCCGTGGCCATAGACCAACTTAGGCCAAAAGCCTAAGCTTGGGGGAGCACGTGTTTCTCACCAACTTACATTCATGTTCACACTTATTCTAGTCTTCGGTGCCCACACTATTTCACTGTACCATCCATGCTTAGTTTCAATTTCTTTTTCTAAGATTTTTTCTTGTGTGCTAGAAAAACCTAGAAAAACAAAAAGATATTAGTTGTAGATTCTAGCTAGTTTACTTTCTTTGCTTGTAGTAGTAGTTAAAAAACGAAAACCCAAAAAGATTTCTCGTTCTTCTTTTGCTTGTTGGGAGCTTTCCCGTGTAAATAGTTTCTTCTTTTCTTTAGGGGTTAAGAGTAGAAGACCATGATTGAAAATGCTTAGTGGCTCTCATATGCTCTATTGTTGATTTAACCTTGAGCCATATTACCTTGTCTAATCTCTTGTATTAAATGCCTGCAGATTCCAGCTTAGTCCAATGCACGTGCACTATTATTATTATTCACACCGTTCGGTCGTGCAAGTGAAAGGCAATAAGGATGATATATGATGAACTAATTGAGATGAGAAAAGCTGGTATGAACTCGACCTCTCTTGTTTTTGTAAATATGATTGCTCATCGTTCCTGATTCAGCTTGTTATGAATGAAACATGCTTGCAATGACAATTAGAGATCATAGCTGCTTATGCCATGCTTAATTAGATGAGAGTTTATAATGGTCTATCTTGGATGCCAACGTGATATTAAAATGGTTGTGATGTGGTATGATGGGTGGTATCCTCCTTTGAACGATTTAAGTGATCTGACTTGGCACATGTTCACGCATGTAGCAGAAACAAATCAACATAGCCTTCACGATATTTATGTTCATGGTGATTTATATCCTACTCATGCTTGCATTCATTGTTGATTAATTTTAATGCATGTTCATGACCGTTGTTGCTCTCTAGCTGGTCGCTTCCCAGTCTCTTTCTAGCCTTCACCTGTACTAAGCGGCAATACTTCTTGTGCATCCACTTCCATAAACCCCAAATTTGTTCCATATGAGTCCACTATACCTTCCTATATGCGGTCGTTCCAAGTAAATTTGTATGTGCCAAACTCTAAACCTTCAAATGAAATTCTGTTTTGTATGCTCAAACAACTCATGTATCAACTAGGGATGTCTATATCTTCCATGCTAGGTGGGTTATTCTCACGATGAGTGGACTCCGCTCATCATCCATGAGAAAATGGCTGGTAATCGGAATGCCCAGTACCATGCTCAAATCATAATAATTAAACAAAACTTCCCCAGGGTTGTTGCTGGTTTGGACGGTACCCGTTGTTTCGGGAGAGCCGTGGAGTGTGCTTCTTGGTGGTTGGGGGAGCATAAACTTTACCATTCTGTTTGGGAACCGCCTATAATGTGCATAGCATGGGAGATATCGAGATTCTTGGTTGTTATGTTGACAATCAAAGTATACCGCTCAAAATGTTATTCATCTCTATTTAAAAATCAAGCTCTGGCACCTCTACAAATCCATGCTTCCCTCTGCGAAGGGCCTATCTATTTAATTTTATGCAGAGTCGTCATCCTCTTATCAAAGAGCACTAGTAGGAGAGCACCTCTGTCGTTGCATGTATTACTATTAATTTGCATTGAGTATGATCATGACTGGATCTCTTTTACCATGAATTACAATGTCTAGTCAGTCCTTGATCCTTAAAGGTCCTCTGTATTTATGTTTTGCGGACTCAGAAAGGGCTAGCGAGATACCATCCTGTTATATCATATCATGATTGTTTTGAGAAAGTGTTGTCATCCGAGTATTATTATTATTCCTCGCTAGTTGATTATGCCATTGATGTGAGTAGTCTTGAGACCTGAAAGTTATTGTGAATATGGTTAGTTCATGGTCTTGTTGAAAACCTGAATGCTAGCTTACATATTTACAACAACAAGAGCAAACAGAGTTTGTTAAAGTTTTCCTTTATCACTTTCAGTTTATCAACTGAATTACTTGAGGACAGGCAAAGGTTTAAGCTTGGGGGAGTTGATACGTCTCCAACGTATCTACTTTTCCAAACCCTTTTGCCCTTGTTTTGGACTCTAACTTGCATGATTTGAATGGAACTAACCCGGACTGACGATGTTTTCAACAGAACTGCCATGGTGTTGTTTTTGTGCAGAATAAAAAGTTCTCGGAATCGCCTGAAAATCAATGGAGAATTATTTCAGAAAATATAAAAAATATCTGCAAGAAGATCCTCACCGGGGGCCCACACCCTGTCCACGAGGGTGGGGGCGCGCCCCCTGCCCATGGCGCGCCCCCCTTCCTCGTGGGCCCCCCGATGCTACACCGACGTACCCCCAGATCTTATATCTTCCGTTTCAGGGAGAAAAAAGTAAGGGAGAAGGAATTATCGCATTTCACGAGACAGAGCCGCCGCCAAGCCCTAATCTCTCTCGGGAGGGCTGATCTGGAGTCCGTTCGGGGCTCCGGAGAGTGGAGATCGTCGCCATCGTCATCATCAACCTTTCTCCATCACCAATTCCATGATGCTCACCGCCGTGCGTGAGTAATTGCATCGTAGGCTTGCTGGACGGTGATGGGTTGGATGGGATCTATCATGTAATCGAGTTAGTTTTGTTAGGGTTTGATCCCTAGTATCCATTATGTTCTGAGATTGATATTGATGTGACTTTGCTATGCTTAATGCTTGTCACTAGTGCCCGAGTGCCATGATTTTAGATCTGAACCTATTATGATTCCATGAATATATGTGTGTTATTGATCCTATCTTGCAAGTCTATAGTCACCTACTATGTGTTTTGATCCGGCAACCCCGAAGTGACAATAATCGAGACCACTCCCGGTGATGACCATAGTTTGAGGAGTTCATGTATTCACTATGTGTTAATGCTTTGGTCTGGTACTCTATTAAAAGGAGGCCTTAATATCCCTTAGTTCCAAATAGGACCCCGCTGCCACGGGAGGGTAGGACAAAAGATGTCATGCAAGTTCTTTTCCATAAGCATGTATGACTATATTCGGAATACATGCCTACATTGCATTGATGAACTGGAGCTAGTTCTGTGTCACCCTAGGTTATAACTTCTACATGATGAATTGCATCCGACGTAATTTCCCATCACCGATCCAATGCCTACGAGCTTTACCTATATTGCTAGTTGCTATTTACTTTTCCGTTGATATTGTCACAAAAACTACAAAAACACTATCATTACTTTTATTGCTGCTACCGCCACTATCATATTACTTTGCTACTCAACTATCTTGCTGCAAATATTAAGTTTCCAGGTGTGGTTGAATTGACAACTCAGCTGCTAATACTTCAGAGTATTCTTTGGCTCCCCTTATGTCGAATCAACAAATTTGGGTTGAATACTTTACCCTCGAAAACTGTTGCGATCCCCTACACTTGTGGGTTATCAGGATGTTGCGGTTCCGGTGGAGCAGGTTAAGGTGGTGCTGTGGGGATGGAGCAGTTGCGATAGACGAGGCGATCGTCAGAGCAGTTCCTTGGAGGTGGAGGACGGGGCGGCTGAACCGGCGGGACGACAAGATGGATGACGGGTCGTAATCCGGGGAGGTGGACGAGGGTCGTGGAGCTGTTGCGGTGTACGACGTCGTCGGGGAAGAGGCTCCGGCGGGGCAGCGGTGAGGTGGCGGACGAAGGAGGGTGGGGTTTCGCGACTGGAGCGGAGAGGTTATGGCGGCCTGGGATTTCGAATGGCAAAAAGGAGGCGATGGAGACGCGCTTGTCCAAAATGTAGGATGTGTTACAAAAGTACCCCCCATCGATTTGAACTAGCGGACCTTTCGGCTCAGCGTTAGAAGGGGGATTTCGCGTGTCAGGATTTGGCAGCTGGAGGGAGTTTTCATGCGCGTTGTAATTTCGGGATATTAAGGCGTGGGTTGTGAAGGCGCCAGTTTTGGGAGCATGATATCAGAATTTTCGCGGCGCGGGTTAAATTTTATGGACAAGACTAACGTGTAATATTGTACTTGTACATACCAAATCAATTCGCACTTCCCTCAACCAAAAAGAAAACAAAAAAATAAAACTATTCACACCACACAAAGAGAGAGTCTTGCCCTGTTTTACTATAAAAAATGCTATTTAAAGCTACTCATACAAACAATTTAGTGCAATTAAATGCTATTCGGTAGTATGAATCCATGTTGTGTACAATTAATTTTTTTTCGCTTGCTGTATAATGCATGTAACCTACTCATACCAACATTTTAGTGCATTCCAAATGTCTATACTACCGCTGCAATTCGAACTGAATTTGAATGCGTTTCTCTATTTCAATATCAATCTACAATCGTGATTGTTGCCAACTTCAACCATCATTCGTGTATTACCTTAATAACACACCTATATAGATAGATATGAACTATGTGTACTACATGAACTCGAATTCTATTTTTTGAATACACTTGATGTTGATTCCAAATAATAGTACATTTGATGTACTAACTATATATTCATAATCTAAACCATGTTCCATACGTGTACACCGTGTTTATCACACATAGTATAGTGCCCCGCCCCCTACATTATGACAAGTATTTAGACCTGAGCTGCAAAAGCCACACATTAGCCCAAATTATGATCAATGTTCTATATGTTATACGTAGTACTAGCAAGATGCCCATGCGTTCCACAGAACATCAACATCATCAAGGGGAGGCCTAATTTGCAAATATGGAGAGGGGTGCGGGTATCTTTTTTCAAAATTGCCATAGTTTCCTTCCTATCCGTCAGATATAAATCGGACGGCCTATATTGCAGGATGGCACCATCATCAATAACTCCGTTTTTTATAAGAGTAGAGATAAAATATATTATATGTAGTATAAGATGTTCATAACCACACCATGTGTATCACCGTTATATATATTCACACATGCGTCGGTTTTAAACACTATGATAAATTCTTCAAATATCTGAATTCACTTTTTATAATGAAGTATGATCTCTATTCGTCTTTTACCCCCAAACAATCCTCTTATCTTTGTAGCTAGCTAGCGCTAACTTTCTCTTGTGTATGCAGACGCCCGCATCCCTCTCACCCTCCCTCGGCATTCTCTAGCTCCATCGGGAAAATTCGTCTTTTTACTTTAGGTCATTCACCCACGATGTGTGTAGGCCCCCCAGCTCCTTCTTTACGGCACACATCGATCGATATGCCTCTCTAGCCAGGTGTGCTAGCACAAAACACAAGCTTCCCCTCTTCTCTTATCACCGTCCATGCCTCAATCCCACCACTCTCTTCATCGGTCTCGTACTCGCACACTCCTCCCCCCTCGATATAGTATGACTCTCGCACCACCTCCTAGATGCATCCCTCTCTCTCTCTCTATCCTTCTTCCCGTGCCTCATTTGCTTCTAACACACACATGCATGTATACCGATCGATATCCCAACATATACCTAGGTCGACTTTAACTATCCCCCCATCGATCGACGTACCTCACAAGTTATGTCTCTCCTTTCTCTAACAAAGGACGATTGATCTTCCTATGTAGTTATGTCTCCTTACCACATCCATATCCCCCCCTCATCATTCGTGCATGCCTCCTGACACGTCTCTCACACGCACGTGCACAGACAGGCAGCCATCCCCTGTCTTATTGATATTGCAGGCGTGCCCTCCGGTTGTCTAGCAAGCCTATCCCACCATTTGTTAGAAGCAACTCCACTACCACCCCCTCCAACACTCTAGCTGTGTCTCTCTCCCAGCCTTATTCCTCTCCTACACATATGCATGGATGTTGATCGATCTCCCTTAATACATGAGGTAGATAGATCTCCCTTAATACACGAGGTTAGGCCTCTCTCCTCCTCCACAGATATACTAGCCATTGTACCTCTATAGTTAATTAGGCCTCCCTCCCCCCCACCACCACACACCGATAGTCGAGCGTTGTAGGTAGGTATCCATGCACAGAGACAAACTGCACCTGTCCCCTCTCACGTTCCAGTAGGCCATCCACTCTATATCTTTGACGTGGGCACATGATAACCCACAAGTGTAGGGGATCAGTTGTAGCCTCTTTTGATAAGTCGGAGTGTCGAACCCAACGAGGATCTAAAGGCAGAACAAGTATTCCCTCAAGTTCTATCGACCACCGATACAACTCTACGCACGCTTGACGTTTACTTTACCTAGAACAAGTATGAAACTAGAAGTACTTTATAGTTTTTGTGGGATAGGTTTGCAAGAATATAAAGAGCACGCAAATAAAACTAGGGGCTATTAAGATAAAGACACAACTAAATTAGTTTTAGCGAGTGTGGAAAAGTGGTGCTAGGAGTTGCGAAATTGCCCCTAAGGAATTGACTACATTACTGGACCGATAGCAAGTTTTATGTGGGAGAGGCCACTGCTAGCATGTCATCCCTTACTTGAATTCTATACACTTATGATTGGAACTATTAGCAAGCATCCGCAACTAGTAACATTCATTAAGGTAAACCCCAACCATAGCATTATCATATATTGGTCCCCCTTCAATCCCGTATGCTTCAATTTCTACGCTAGGTTGAAGTTTCTGTCACTCTTGCCCTCCAATACGTAGTCCTATCAACATACAACTAACCCTATGGTGTGATCCACGCGCGCGCTCATATGATGGGCACCAAAGGACAGCAACATAACCACAAGCAATTTAAATCAATCATAGCAATTCACCAATCACTGATAGGACAACGATAATCTACTCAGACATCATAGGATGGCAACACATCATTGGATAATAATATGAAGCATAAAGCACCATGTTCAAGTAGAGGGTACAGCGGGTTGCGGGAGAGTGGACCGCTATAGATAGATGGGGGAAGGTGATGGAGATGTTGGTGAAGATGACGGAGATGTTGGTGTAGATCGCCGTCACCCGATGGTGGCCCCGGTGGCACTCCAGTGCCACCGAAAGCGAGGGGGGGAGAGCCCCCCTCCTTATTCTTCTTCCTTGACCTTCTCCCTGGGTGGGAGAAGGGTTACCCCTCTGGTCCATGGACTCCATGGCGGCGGAGGGGCGAGAGCCCCTCCGAGATTGGATATGTCTCTCTGTCTCTCTCTGTTTCTGCGTTCCCAGATTCTGGCCCTTAACCGTTTCTTAAATTCCCGGAGATCCGTAACTCCGATTGGGCTGATTTTGGACACAATTTTTATCTGGAAATTAGCTTTCTTGCGGCGAAAGAAGGGCATCAACCGCCTTACGGTGTGGGCACAAGTGCCCAGGGTGCGCCCCCCCTGCCTCGCGGCCCACTCGGGCATCGTATCGTGTTGGTTCTGCTTCCCAAAATTCACATATATTTCGAAAAAATCTCCGTCCGTTTTTATTCCGTTTGGACTCCGTTTGATATGGATATTCTGCGAAACAAAAAACATGCAACAAACAGGAACTGGCACTGGGCACTGGATCAATATGTTAGTCCCAAAAAATAGCATAAAAAGTTGCCAAAAGTATATGAAAGTTGTAGAATATTAGCATGGAACAATCAAAAATTATAGATACAACGGAGACGTATCAGCATCCCCAAGCTTAATTTCTGCTCGTCCTCGAGTAGGTAAATGATAAAAAACATAATTTTTGATGTGGAATGCTACCTAGCATAATCTTGATCATGTAATCTAATCATGGCATGAATATTATGACACGAGTGATTCAAAGCAATAGTCTATCATTTCACATTAAGACAATAATACTTCAAGCATACTAATAAATCAATCATGTATTTTGAAAATAACATGGCCAAAGAAAGTTATCCCTACAAAATCATATGGTCTGGCTATGCTCCATCTTCACCACACAAAGTATTTAAATCATGCACAACCCCGGTTTTAGCCAAGAAATTGTTTCATACTTTAGTATTCTCAAACTTTTTCAACTTTCATGCAATACATGAGCGTGAGCCATGGACATAGCACTATGGGTGGAATAGAAGGTGGTGATAGACAAAAGGTGGGAGCAAGTCTCACATCAAGTAGGAAAATCAATGAACTATGGAGATGTCCGTCAATCGATATCAATGTGAGTGAGTAGGGATTGCCATGTAAGGGATGCACTAGAGCTATAAGTGTATGAAAGCTCAAAAATAAAACTAGTGGGTGTGCATCAACTTGCTTGCTCATGAAGACCTAGGGCATTTGAGGAAGCCCGTCGTTGGAATATACAAGTCAAGTTCTATAATGAAAATTCCCACTAGTATATGGAGGTGACAAAACAAGAGACTCTCTATTATGAAGATCATGGTGCTACTTGAAGCACAAGTGTGGAAAAGGATAGTAGCATTGTCCCTTCTCTCTTTTCTCTCTTTTTTTTTGTTTTTTTTGGAGGGGCTTTCTCCTTTTTTTTGCCCCTCTCTATTTTTTTAGGTCATCTTTTTTTTATTTGGCCTTTCCTCACATGGGACAATGCTCTAATAATGAAGATCGTCACACTTTTATTTACTTACAACTCGAAGCTAGAACAAAGTATGACTCTATGTGAATGCCTCCGGCGGTGTACCGGGATGTGCAATGATCTAGCGTAGCAATGACATCAAAAAACAGACAAGCCATGGAAACATCATGCTAGCTATCTTACGATCATGCAAGGTAATATGACAATGATGGTACGTGTCATAATAAACGGAACGGTGGAGTTACATGGCAATATATCTCGGAATGGCTATGCAAATGCCATAATAGGTAGGTATGGTGGCTGTTTTGAGGAAGGTATATGGTGGGTGTACGGTACCGGCGAAAGTTGCGCGGTACAAGAGAGGCTAGCAATGGTGGAAGGGTGAGAGTGCGTATAATCCATGGACTCAACATTAGTCATAAAGAACTCACATACTTATTGCAAAAATTTATTAGCCATCGAAACCAAGTACTACACGCATGCTCCTAGGGGGGAGGTTGGTTGGAGTTAACCATCGCGCGCCCCCGACCTCCACACAAAGGATGACACTCAATAAATAAATCATGCTCCAACTTTATCACATAACGGTTCACCATACGTGCATGCTATGGGAATCACAAACCTCAACACAAGTATTTCTACAATCCACAACTACCCACTAGCATGACTCTAATATCACCATCTTTATATCGCAAAACTATTGCAAGGAATCAAACATATCATATTCAGCGATCTACAAGTTTATGTAGGATTTTATGACTAACCATGTGAATGACCAATTCCTGTGAACTCTCTAATTAGATATAAGTGAAGCAAGAGAGTTTTAATTCTTTCTACAAAAGTTATGCCCACGCTCTAACAATTATAAGTGAAGCAAAAGAGCATTCTACAAATAGTGGTTTTCTATGTGAAGAGAAACAGGCAATCCAAACTTCAAATGATGTAAGTGAAGCACATGAAGCATTCTATGAAGCCACTAAGGACTATCTCATACCAGCATGGTGCATAAAAGAAAAGGTGAAAACTAAATGCAAAAGACGCTCCAAGATTTGCACATCTCACATGAATGAAACGAATCCGAAAACATACCGATACTTGTTGAAGAAAGAGGGGATGCCTTCTGGGGCATCCCCAAGCTTAGACGCTTGAGTCTCCTTGAATATTTACTTGGGGTGCCTTGGGCATCCCCAAGCTTGAGCTCTTGCCTGTCCTTCTTCTCCTCACATCGAGACCTCCTCGATCTTCGAACACTTCATCCACACAAAACTTCAACACAAAACTTGGTAAGATCCCTTAGTATAATAAAGCAAATCACTACTCTAAGTATTGTTGCAAACCAATTCATATTTTATTTTTGCATTGTAGCTACTGTAATATAACTTTTCCATGGCTTAACCCACTGATAGAAATTGATAGTTTTATCAAAACAAGCAAACTTTGCGTCAAAAACAGAATCTGTCTAAAACAGAACAATCTGTAATAATCTGAACATGGACCATACTTCTGATACTTGAAAAATTCTGAAAAATTTAAGAAAAATAAAAAATTTGTATAGAAAGACATTGCAAAAAGTTTCAGAACCATTTGACGTTCCAGCAAGAAATGTAAAATCGCGCACTACAGCCAAAGTTTCTGTCCTGCACCGCACAAACCAACAAGCATTGTAAACATCCTAAAGGCAAACCTTGGCACATTATTTTTATAATACAATGGAATTGTACAAGGGGATAATTATTTTTGTTGAAAAGTTTCTGTAATTAAGATTCACAAAGTTTCCATGCGTATGAACAAAGTTCAAGGACGTACCCCACTTTCACAATGCTCGTCTATATCACTTTCACTTTTCTGTTTGAAAAGTGTTGGGTTCCCCTCTTTATTTTTTTATTTTTTAAACTTTATAAAAGCACACAATAGAAATAAATGACACTCTAAAATTTGCGGCTTGTCTCCCTGGCAGCGCTTTCTTTAAATCGATTAAGCTAGGCATATAGTGCTCAAGTAATGGATCCACCCGGATCCCAAGGTATATCAAAGCCAATTTTAACTAGCAATGATTTGTCATTTAGTAGTGAGCACAAAGTGATATGTGTCATGCAACAACGAAGTCTAACTCTCTTCCTATGCATCGGCATGTCATAAAAAAACAATTCATGCACATCAAGTAAAGGCCAATGCAAAGTATAAGCAGTTTCTTGCAATTTTATCATGTTGGAAACATAGAGAGGCGGAGATGTAGTTCCTCTCTCATAATAATTGCAAGTAGGAGCAGCAAGCACATGCATATTATACTCATCGAAATCATCATGTTCAACGGGAAATGGCAACCCATCAATATAATCCTTAATAAGAGCAAACTTCTCCAATATAGTGTAGTTTGGAGAATTCAAAAAGATAATAGGACTATCATGTGTGGGTGCAATAGCAACTATCTCATGTTTAACATAAGGAACTATAGCAAGTTCATCTCCATAAGCATAATTCATATTGGCATCTTGGCCACAAGCATGGCAAGCATCATCAAAAAGGGATATTTCGAAATAATCAACGGGATCATAGCAATCATCATAGCATCCATCCTTCGGTAAGCATGAAGGGAAATTAAACAATGTATGAGTTGAAGAGTTACTCTCATTAGAAGGTGGGCACGGGTAGCTAATCCGCTCTTCCTCCTTTTGTTCTTCGCTCCCCTCATCATATTTTTCATCTAATGAGCTCACAATGTCATTAGTTTCTTCTTCCATAGTTTCCTGTAAAATATTAGTCTCTTCTTGGACAGTGGAGACCTTCTCAATAAACGCATCAATATTGGAGTTATATTCATAATTCAAATAGCAAGATTTTCATGCCTAGAAACATCATCATCAAAAGCATCATTCTTTTTAAACAGAGATTCAGTTTCATAAGCACCCTTAAAAGCAACGAAATCTTCTATTTGTTCCACATCATAATAATCATATATACCATTAGCATAAGAAGCTAAGGTTTCATTGTCATTAAATATGCATGAAAAGGGAAGGTGTGGAGCCTTCATTCTAGAGCAACAAGTATAATCATATCTCAAGCATAGTTGCCGAGCATACCAATGCAACATATGAATTTGATCCCATAATAGTTTCCCTTTTTGTGTCAAGCGATAATCCCTAAAGTATTCACGTTGATCCAACGTTACTCCCGTTACATAGTTGAATGGGGTTTTCTCAGGATTATCAAAGTAGTACATAATATCTTTCACATAATTAGCATCGAGGGTTTTAGGAGGTTCCCCGTCTCCATGAGTAGCAAGTACACCTAAGTTTTTTGGTATTTTGTGTTCCATATCCATAACTAAAGATAGAGAACAACTTAGAACAGCAAATAAAATCTACTTAGTGATAAAGCAAACAAGCACACACGAGAATATTCACCCCACGCTATTGCTCGCCAGCAACGGCGCCAGAAAAAGGTCTTGATAACCCACAAGTGTAGGGGATCAGTTGTAGCCTCTTTCGATAAGTAAGAGTGTCGAACCCAACGAGGAGCTAAAGGCAGAACAAATATTCCCTCAAGTTCTATCGACCACCGATACAACTCTACGCACGCTTGACGTTTACTTTACCTAGAACTAGTATGAAACTAGAAGTACTTCGTACTTTTTGTGGGATAGGTTTGCAAGAATATAAAGAGCACGCAAATAAAACTAGGGGCTGTTAAGATAAAGACACAACTAAATTAGTTTTAGCGAGCGTGGAAAAGTGGTGGTAGGAGTTGCGAAATTGCCCCTAAGCAATTGACTATGTTACTAGACCGATAGCAAGTTTTATGTGGGAGAGGCCACTGCTAGCATGTCATCCCTTACTTGGAATTCTATGCACTTATGATTGGAACTATTAGCAAGCATTCGCAAATACTAACGTTCATTAAGGTAAAACCCAACCATAGCATTACGATATATTGGTCCCCCTTCAATCTCGTATGCATCAATTTCTACGCTAGGTTGAAGTTTCTGTCACTCTTGCCCTCCAATACGTAGTCCTATCAACATACAACTAACCCTATGGTGCGATCCACGCGCGCGCTCATATGATGGGCACCAAAGGACAGCAACATAACCACAAGCAATTTAAATCAATCATTGCAATTCACCAATCACCGATAGGACAACGATAATCTACTCACACATCGTAGGATGGCAACACATCATTGGATAATAATATGAAGCATAAAGCACCATGTTCAAGTAGAGGGTACAGCGGGTTGCGGGAGAGTGGACTGTTGTAGATAGATGAGGGAAGGTGATGGAGATGTTAGTGAAGATGACGGAGGTGTTGGTGTAGATCGACGTCACACGATGATGGACCCGATGGCACTCCGGTGCCACCGGAAGCGAGGGGGAGAGAGCCCCCCTCCTTCTTCTTCTTCTTCCTTGATCTTCTCCCTAGGTGGGAGAAGGGTTTCCCCTCTGGTCCATGGCCTCCATGGCGGCGAAGGGGTGAGAGCCCCTCCGAGATTGGATCTGTCTCTCTGTCTCTCTCTGTTTCTGCGTTCCCGGATTTTGGCCCTTCACCGTTTCTTAAATTCCCGGAGATCCGTAACTCCGATTGGGCTGATTTTTGGACACGATTTTTATCCGAAAATTAGCTTTCTTGTGGCGAAAGAAGGGCATCAACTGCCTTACGGTGTGGCCACGAGGGCCCAGGGCGCGCCCCCTGCCTCGTGGCCCACTCGGGCATCGTATCGTGTTGGTTCCGCTTCCCAAAATTCACATATATTCCAAAAAAATCTCCGTCCGTTTTTATTCCCTTTGGACTCCGTTTGATATGGATATTCTGCGAATCAAAAAACATGCAACAAACAGGAACTGGCATTGGGCACTGGACGAATATGTTAGTCCCAAAAAATAGTATAAAAGTTGCCAAAATTATATGAAAGTTGTAGAATATTGGCATGGAACAATCAAAAATTGTAGATATGACGGAGATGTATCAGCACACACAAATTCGATGGCACTCTTTATCGATCGCGCGCGCGGACACACACACATCAGCCCTCTCTTCGATTCTATGGACACCTCAAGCCGATGATACCTCCACTCTCTTCTCGTGGATCGACCCTCTATATATGACATATCCAGGACTCTATTTCACACACGTTGCATATGTTACATTTTTTGATTGACCCCAACCCCCCTGTCAGGGATATTACTAGCAGGTATAAACCGGCTAGTATAAACCGAATTATGATGATATAATTGTGTAATTGCAAAACCCAGCAGAGATTACGGCCCATGAAGGTTTAGGGCCCATGTATAGAATTACGGTTTGTAAACCGCCTGGTCATGTAACTTGAGAGACAAGGAAGAAAGAGCAGAGACCGATGCGGACACAAATATGAGCCGGCCTCGGGATTCTGTAAACCGGACCGGGCGTCACCTCTATATAAAGGGACGGCCCGGCGATGGTTCAAGGACAAGAAACAACCCGTCGAGACACAGGCAAGCAATCCGCTCCCTGTTCATCGACGCCCAAGCAATACCAAACCAAACGAGACGTAGGCTTTTACCTTCCTCGAAGGGGCCGAACTAGTATAAAACCTCTGTGTCCTTTGCGTGCTTTTAACCCCTTCAAGCTAACCCGTGCGATGGTTCCTCAACTAAGTCCGTTAAACCGGACATCTGCCGTGTTAATTCCACGATAGTTGGCGCCCACCTTGGGGCCTCCGCACGATGGTTTCGAGTTTTTGAAGGGCAGCTTTGAAGGGCTCAGGGGCTACGCGGTCGGCCGGATGACCAAGAGCCGCCGCGGCCGGATTTACATCGACGACGCGGGCTGGGGCCCGGAGGCCGATTCAATCGAATACGGGTACCGGGTTCCCTTCGGTGGCATCCGCGTCTTCATCGGCAAAATTGGTGAACCGGGACCTGGGCCGGACATCTTCCCCAACATCGTCGAGCCGGCTCAGCGTGCGAAATCGGCCCGGATTCAACCAGCCATGAAGCATGTTTTCGTCGGAGCAATTCACGGGGTCCAAGCCGAGGACGGATCGGATTCCGGTGGTGAGACAGTTATCTATTCCGATGATGAATCCTCATCCGGAGAGACTGAGTCCTTGTATCTGTTGTGGGACGGCGGATCTGAGGGTGTGTCCGACGGAGACAGTATTCCGGACCTCTTTGATCCGCCAAACCGGGTGGCTATTTTTATGCCCGGATCACAACCTATGCCACAGTCCACGGTGAATGGGGCGATCACAGCAGAAGCTGGTGTAGGGGGGAGCGGCCAAGCCCTCTCGCCCTCTGACGCTCTATCCGCCTTGGTCGAGGAGTTCACGACCCGGGCCGTAGCAGAGGTGGCTCCAGCAGACAAGGCGCAACATGATGCAGAACTCCTTCAGCTGAAGGGCCGGATCGATCAAGCAAAATAGGATCTGAAGGCAGAGAAGGCTATGATAGCAAAAAGGCAAGCAGAGCTGGATGATCAGGCTTTTCAGCTGAGGATGGAACAGGCTTCTACACAGGGAGTAAGGAATCGAAGGAACCAGTCTCGTCTACCGCCGGTTTACGAGGCGACGAATCTTTTCAGGACACCAGGAGCGGGAGCCAGCGATGATCCGGTGGTGAACCGGAGGGCGGCACTGGCGAGGGGTGAGCCGGTTCAGCAGCCCGCTGCGGAGCAAGATCGGCGGATTATGTCCGCACCTCACGTCCCTACCCCTCCGGGTAATTACTCAAATCCATTGGATAACATTGTTGTTGCCGCTTCACGCCTGGCCGCTTTACCCATTGAGGGGACATCCCCCGTGGCAATGGAGGCACGCAGGGTTAAGGATCTGCTTAACATGGCATTAACACAACAGCAAGCATATTCTTATAGCAGGGAGAGGCTTCATTCAACACCCCGCAACAGCTGGAGTTACACTAGGCATTGGGAGGAACCAGAGGTGTCTAGTAGTGAACGGAGGCGACACCGACACAGACAAGATAATCCGGCGGGCGCAGAGGCACAAGCTCAGGGGGCGCAAGACCGGGTTAGATCTGCGGCTCGTGAGGAGGTCCGCCAAACGACGCCGGTTCACACAACCACAGTAGAAACAGGAGTCACGACGAGTTCCTTCGGGGTGCAGTGTCTTGTTCCCGCTTTACGGAGCGTGAAGTTGCCCAAGGATTTTAAGCGTCCACGTAAGGTGCCTAATTACACAGCAGATTTGGCCCCAGAAGCTTGGGTTGAGAGTTACGAGATGGCCATGGAGATGCTGGACATGGATGAAGCGGCTTGCGCGAAATACTTTACCATGATGCTTGAGGGTACAGCCCGGACCTGGCTAAAGGGTTTACCACCTAATTCCATTGGATCATGGGGAGAGTTACGCCGCCAGTTTATAAAAAAATTCAAGGATACGTGCAAGCAGCCAATGTTAGTAGTAGATCTGGCGGCCTGTATACAAGGAGACCAGGAGCCTACAAGTGCATGGGTGCGGCGAGTATCAGAAATCTTGCACTCTTTGAACGGTATCAATCCCAGTATAGCAATAGTGACGCTGGAAAACAATTGCCGGTTTGAGTCTCTGAAGTTAAAACTAGGACGGCTCAAACGGGATTGTAATGACATGGGAACTCTCATGAGCGCTCTGGTGAAGTACGGGGACTCTGACAACACTAAGTATCCAGAAGCGGATGGAGATAAAATGGGAAAAGCCAATAAGCCCGGTAAACCGGCACAGGCTAATCCGGTCGAAACAACCTTCTTAGGCAAACGAAAAGCGGAGGGAGGCTCTGATTTCGTGGCCAATACCCAGGTTCAAGGGGGCTTTCAGCGCAATAAGGGTAAACCGCCTCTACAAACCGGCAGAGGGCCCGTTAGCTGGGAGCAGGAGTTGAATGAGCCTTGCCCGAAACACGGATCAAAGGAACATCCAGCTAAACACACTATAGGAGAATGCAAGGCTATGATGGAAGCCATGAGCCGGTTCAGATCTAACAACAGGCCACCAGGCGGCGGATCAGGCCCCGGGTTTTACGGTCCGGGTCACCAGGGGAGCGGCTCCGGATCAGGATATCGTGGCAACAACAGTGGTTATAATAACCAAGGCAGTAATCAGTATGGTCAGGGCGGTTATAATAACCAAGGCAATCAGCAGCATGGTCAGGGTGGTTACAATAACCAAAACAACCAACAGCAGGGCCAGGGTAATCACAATAACCAAGGCAATCAGCAGCGTCAGCAGCAGCAGCAGTAGTCCGAATATCAGAGTAATCCGAAGGAGCTGAGTAGCGGGCAGTATCATGTGTTCACTACGAGTCTGTGCAAACGGGATCAGAAAATTTTAAAACGGGTGGTCCATGCGGTTGAACCGGCAACACCACAGTTCCTGCGCTGGTCGGAGCAACCTATAGTATGGAGCCGAGAGGATCATCCGCCGCGAGTGGATAATCCGGGCCAATTGGCTTTAGTGGTGGCACCACAAGTGGGTGGCTACAAATTCACTAAATTCCTCATGGACGGCGGCAGCAGCATCAATATCTTATATTATGAGACTTTCCGTCGCATGGGGCAGACAGATAAGAAGCTAAGACAGTTAAACACGGTGTTTCATGGAGTGATGCCAGGTAAATCAGCTTAACCAGTTGGGAAAATCGACCTAGAAGTTACCTTTGGAGATGAACAGGATTCCAGGTTAGAGATGATAACCTTTGAAGTTGTCAAGATCCGAAGCCCCTATCATGCTCTGTTTGGAAGATCGGTTTATGCCAAGTTTATGGCCAGGCCGTGTTATGTTTATCTACAGCTCAAGATGCCGGGTCATAAGGGAACCATCACGGTTCATGGAAGTCGCAAGATTGCATTGGAGTGTGAAGAAGGAGACGCTGCTTATGCGGAAGCAGTATGCGCTACGGAGGAGTTGAAGTTTTACAAGGACAATGTTGATCTGGCAGATATGTCCCCGTTGAAGAAGCCAACTACAGAGCATGATCCGGCATTGAAGTTTAAGTCCGCGGAGGAGACCAAGCAAGTTGATTTTGTGCCAGGCGATTCAGCCAAGCAGTTCACTATCAGTGCTAACCTTGATCCTAAATAGGAAGGCGCGCTCATCGAGTTCATCCGTGAGAACCGGGATATTTTTGCATGGAAACCTTCTGACATGCCAGGTATTCCGAGGGAACTCGCTGAGCACAGTCTTAACGTTGATCCGAAGTTTAAACCGGTCAAGCAGTATATGCGCCGCTTCAACGAAGAAAGGCGCAAGGCTATAGGAGAAGAGGTGGCCAGACTTTTGGCCGCAGGGTTCATAGTTGTAGTTTTTCACCCGGACTGGTTGGCTAATCCAGTGCTGGTGTTAAAGAAAAATGAAAAGTGGAGAATGTGTGTAGATTACACAGACCTAAACAAAGCTTGTCCAACCGATCTTTTTGCTCTCCCTCGTATTGATCAGATTATTGATGCTACGGCAGGATGTGAGCGGCTAAGTTTTTTGGATGCATATTCAGGGTATCACCAGATCAAGATGGCAGTTAAAGATCAGGAGAAAACATCCTTCATAACCCCCTTTGGTGCTTTTTTCTATGTGTCTATGCCCTTCGGGCTCAAGAGTGCCCAAGCAACCTACCAGCGTTGTGTACATAATTGTCTTAAGGGGCAGATAGGGAGGAATGTTCATGCTTATGTGGAAGATATTGTGGTAAAGTCAAGGAAGGAGGAGACGCTGATAGAGGACCTCAAGGAGACCTTTGACAATCTTCGGGCCTATAAAATGATGCTTAATCCGGAGAAGTGTGCTTTCGGTGTTCCGGCGGGTAAGCTCCTTGGATTCTTGGTGTCAAACACAGGAATAGAAGCCAATCCGGAGAAGATCAAGGCAATCACATCTTTGACTAAACCGGCTTGTATCAATGATGTTCAGCGGATCGCTGGCCGAATCACAGCATTGAGCCGGTTCATCAGCCGTCTGGGAGAGAAGGCAATCCCGCTTTATCAGATGCTGAAAAAGACAAACCGGTTTATATGGAGTAATGAAGCAAACGCTGCATTTGAGGATTTGAAGCGGCAATTAGCAGAGCCGCCGGTCCTTGCTGCCCCTGTTGATAATGAACCATTATTGTTATACGTCGCCGCCAATGCACGGGCAGTCAGCGTGGCAATTGTGGTTGAGCGCAAGGAGGCAGGATAAGAATACCCGGTTCAACGTCCAGTCTATTATGTCAGTGAAGTTCTCATTGAATCTAAGCAAAGGTACCCGCATTGGTAGACGCTGGTATATGGTGTGTTCATGGCAAACCGGAAGTTGAAACATTATTTCCAAGGCCACCCAATAACTGTTGTTAGTTCAGCACCATTGGGGGATATAATCCAGAACAGGGAAGCTACTGGCAGAGTGGCGAAGTGGGCCATTGAGCTTAGCCCACACGGATTGAAGTATGTGCCACGCACCGCTATCAAATATCAAGCATTGGTGGATTTCATCAATGATTGGACAGAACTGCAAACACCAGAGAAGAAGCCGGATCTTACATACTGGACAATTCACTTTGACGGTTCAAGGCAATTAGAAGGCTCGGGGGCTGGAGTTGTTTTAACTTCCCCGCGAGGAGACAAGTTTTGTTATGTCCTCCGTTTACTGTTTCCTTGTACTAATAATGCAGCAGAGTATGAAGCATTGCTTCATGGCTTACGGATGGCTAAGGAAATGAACTTGAGCCAGGTCAAGTGTTTTGGCGATTCATATTTAGTGGCACAGCAAGTATCCGACAAGTGGGATTCAAGAGACCCTCTCATGGCAGCTTACAGACGAGAAGTTGAAGCAGTCGCAGGATATTTCAAAGGGTATCAGGTGGATCACATAGACCGGCGAAGGAATGAAGCGGCCGATGCTCTAAGCCGGCTGGGTTCTCAACGTAAACCGGTACCACCGAATACTTTTTTGGATGAGCTGCACAGTCCATCAGTTCAAGTACCATCGGAGGAAGACCTGGCTGTTCCTGATCCGGAGGCACAGCTAGTTGCATCACTTCATGTTATTCCGGATTGGATGTTGCCGTATTTGGCGTATTTAAGCCGGGGAGAGCTGCCGGATGACGAGATCGAAGCAAGACAGATAATCCGGCGTTCCAAATCTATGACAATTGCAAATGGAGAACTTCACCATCGCAGTGTTTCCGGAGCGTTCCAGCGGTGTGTGTCACCCGAGGAAGGTTGTGGTCAACATGTCGGTTCAAAGTCTTTGGTGGCTAAAGCTTTTCGACATGGGTTCTATTGGCAGACAGCCCATGCTGATGCAGCGGATCTAGTCCAGAAGTGCGATGCTTGTCAGAAATTTTCACGACGGGCTCTTGTTCCGGCACAGGAGCTCCAGATGATACCGATTACTTGGCCGTTTGCAACTTGGGGGCTTGATATGGTTGGGCCTTTCAAACGATCACAGGATCAAAAAACTCATTTGCTGGTTGCTGTGGACAAATTTACAAAGTGGATTGAGGCAGAGCCTGTGAGCAAGTGTGATGCGGCAACAGCGGTTAAATTTATCAAAAAGGTAATTTTCCGATTTGGCTTTCCACACAGCATCATCACAGACAACGGCACCAATTTATCTAAGGGAGAGATGGAAGAGTTTTGTCAACGCGAGCATATTCGACTAGACGTATCTTCTGTAGCTCATCCTCAATCCAATGGTCAAGCTGAAAGAGCGAATCAGGAGATTTTGAGAGGTATCAAGCCCCGGCTTATGACTCCCCTGCAAAGAACACCAGGGTGCTGGGTTGAGGAGTTACCTTCTGTCCTCTGGAGCATCAATACTACGCCGAACCGGTCCACAGGTTATACACCTTTCTTTATGGTGTATGGTGCTGAAGCGGTCCTTCCAAGTGATATCCGTCATGATTCGCCACGGGTGACGGCTTATGTTGAAGCGGCCAATGAGCAGGCAAGACAGGACAGTTTGGACTGGTTGGATGAAGAACGTGACATAGCAGCAGCACGGTCTGCAACTTATCAACAGGACTTGCGCAGATATCACAGCCGCCGGATCAAGACCAGGACGTTCCAGGAGGGAGATTTGGTACTCCGGCTCATCCAAGATCAAACAGATATGCACAAGCTATCCCCGCCTTGGGAAGGGCCCTTTGTGGTCAGCAAGAATCTGCACAATGGTTCATATTACCTAGTAGACGTTCGAGAACACAAGGACTCACGGACATCGGAGGAAGAGACAAAGAGGCCGTGGAACATCGCACTCTTGCGGCCCTACTATACCTGAGCCATGAGCTCTGCTGTATCCTATGTATATATTATGATTAATGAATAAACCGGCACCCTTGGTAAACCGGGGGATCAGCCTTTTTTCCAATATAAGTGTCTTATGGTGATAACCATCTACAGCTTATACCATCTCTTATTATATGTCACATTTTAAAAGAAAATAAAATATTTTGATCAGTCTATCTGGTTGTGCAGGACAATTGCCGTATATGGACTCTGGAGCTGTGATCACTAAAGGGCTTCCTGTTCAAACATAGGTCGTATTCGAACCAAAGAGAACATAGCCATTCTGTTCAAACATAGGTCGTATTCGAACCAAAGAGAACATGGCAAAGGCCAGTAGGGGGCAGGATCATATTTGAATCCTAGCTTAGCCCCTATGGTCCGGTTTGTATGATCGTATTCGAATCATAAGCTCAGTGGATCGTATTCGAATCCACTGCTTGGCTAAAATTAAATGGCCAGTAGGGGGCAGGATCATATTCGAATCCTAGCTTAGCCCCTATGGTCCGGTTTGTATGATCGTATTCGAATCATAAGCTCAGTGGATCGTAATCGAATCCACTGCTTGGCTAAAATTAAATGGCCAGTAGGGGGCAGGATCGTATTCGAATCCTAGCTTAGCCCCTATGGTCTGGTTTACTGATCGTATTCGAATCAGAAGTTTTGATTTGGAGCCTGGCAGCTCGCAAAAAGCCTCGACTACATGTTTTTATTTTGCAAACTTGCATTTTTTGTATTGCGTTTTCTGATTCTTTGATCCGGAGTGGGGCAACTCCAAAGTTGACCGCATATCTTCAAAAGTCTGGACGCAGAGCTCCAGTATTATTTAAACCGGTAGTTCTTCTAAACCCGGAATAGTTGGGTATGCCCCAACGGAGCCAAGGGCTTCTTCAGAAACAACAATGTTCGCCGGATTAAGGATATCAAGCATACTTAATCGCAGGTATGAAGTTATTACTGTTTTCAACAGATACTTGTTTGTATATTTATGAGAACAATTTAATCGGTCCGGTGGTAAACCGCTAGGACATCTTTTAAGTGTTTTCTATGCAGAAACAGATAGTATGCAGGTTAAAACATATCAGACAAAGGATTCAATTTGTCAGATACCAAAGCAAAATTGGGACATTCGGATCACGACGGACAATAGTCCAAAGCTATCCTATTACAAAGGCACAGCAGGCCTGAACGGATTAAAGTTTTTCCGGCAAAGTAAAACCGAGGCTATAAAGATAAACTATTTGGCCTATGCTTCCTCCTGCTGGGACGGTTGAGGATCGACCTGTTCCGGAGCTTCTTCGTCTTCTTGAAGCGGCTGAAAGTCAGGGACGCACCAATCGATTTTCGTTAAAGCACGGAAGTACATCTCTTCCGTAATAAGTTCAGACGGATCAACATCTGGGGCGAAAGTATGGGGGCGCACTGGTGGGATTAGATTTACCGTATCATAAACCGGCCGATCCACCCGCTCGTTCTGTAAATCGTACCCCGGATGATACCTGGTCAAGTCTGATTCGGCAGCAAGCTTGCTAGCGAGAGGACGCATCTCCTTAGTCAAAGCGTGAAGGTCTTTGGCAGTGAAAGCTGATCCGTCTTCTTTAGTGCTGGGATACCCGTTCAAGGCTTCTTCCGGATCAAAATCTGGAACCCACGCTTTGGCTCTGGTGAGCGCTACGAGAGAACCGGCTCGGGCAGCAGACTTCTTCACTTCCTCCAAGCGTGCTGGCAAGATAGAAAGTTTCTCTAGTGTGCCTTGGATAGTGGTGGGGGCCGGTTTATTGAAAGACGTTGCGCTTATAATCCTTTGAGCGCCGGAATACAGCTTCTCGACCAGAGTATAAGACGCCTTGAGTTTCTTCCGTAAATCATCCCCAAGATGGGTAACGCGGCGCCCTACATATGATCATTACAGTTAAACCGGACCGGAATACAGATTGCAAGGATGAAAGTATGCGTGCAGATTAAGTACTTACCAAAGACGGCAGAAGTCATTAGTTCGATTTGCCGCTTTAAACCAGTCAGTTCTTCTGTCACTGGATTAAGATCTTACTCAGCATCCTTTGCTCTTTTCTCCAGCGCGTTCTTTTGCACTTCAAAGGTTGTCCGCTCCTCTTCAAAAAAATTCTTTAGCTGTTCAGCAGTAGTTAAGCTCAGCACCAATTGTTTTTTGGCCTTAGCAGCAGCAAATTCAGTTTCAGCCAATCTGTTCCGGAGTTCAGTGATTTCTTCAGCCCTCCGGTTTAAATCAGCCTGCAAGGGAATTCAAGTGGAATAAATAACATAAGTTCAGACAAAGTCTCAAGTACATAACCAAGTTATCCACTTGACACTTGGGGGCTAATGGGCTATTGAAGTATCAAAGAGTGGCAATTCAAAACAAGTCTCAAGCACAGAAACAAGTTGTCTACTTGACACTTGGGGGCTAATGGATAGTTGAAACATCAAAGGAAAGATTCAGACAAGTCCCAGGCACATAAACCGAATTATGCCCCTGGTACTTGGGGGCTAATGTAAGATCATTTGCTCGAATTGGAAGTACCGGTTCACCTTCTAAACATAGCTAAACCAGAACTTGGGGGCTACCGTGATATAGACAGAAACACAACAAAGGCAAAAACAAAAGACAAGGGAGATACCTCGTATTTTTCCTTCATCATGCTGATTAAACCCGCTTCATAATCCCGACCAGTATGAAGCCGGTTCAAATACCCGGAATAGAGCTCCTGGGCACTCAGCTCGGCGAAACTAGACAAGTCAGTGCTCCATTTGGCCTTCTCTTGATGGAGTTTCTCCGCTTTAGCTGTATGCTTGGCTAAAACAGTGGGCTCAGCAGGAGCGGTATAAGCTGTACCGGTTATTTGAACATCCGGAGAAGGAGCAGCTGCCGGTGGTGGAGTAGCAGTGTGAACCGGACTAGCAGGAGCCGGGCTCGTCCGAGGAGGGTTGGCCCGGGCAGGACTCGCCGGTTCATGGACATTTTCAGTGTTGGGATTCTCAGGAGCAGTGGCATAAGTGTGATCCATGGGAGCAGGATCTTCAAGCTGAACTGCAGGCTCACGTTCCGGAGGGATGGTGGTATCCGGATCAACGGTCGGATCGTCAGTGGCAGTCTCAGCAGCCATTTTGCTCGCATTTGCCTTTTTGCTAGGCTTAGGCTTGCTGAGAGGAATTAGAAAATAAATCAGAGTCACAAAAGCAAGTGCAATCATAAACCGGATAAGATGAAGGACTTACCCGGGGACGGTTTTCAGAGCTGGGACCTGTGTGGCAGTTGATTCGCCAGAAGACGATAAAGGGGTCTCCTGATAATTAGGATCAGACGGTTTAAGTGGTTTGCGTATAAGCCCGGCCTTGGGATGAAGAAGAGTTGGAGAAAGAATAACCTCAGAGCGGTGCCTCCGAGCCGGAGTAAGAGATATTCCAGAAGACTCAACCACAAGGCCACTATGGCGTGTAGCCCGGCGAGCTTCATGTTGCTGTTTCTTCAAAAGAAAATTGGGGTCCAGTTGAGCATAAGGATGAGAAAGCTGATATTTCCGGACTACTCGACGAATCTTTGGTGGAGGTGGTTCTGAATCTAAAGAAAGAGTGATTACCTCAGTTTCTGCCGCTTTATCTCCTTCAGCCAAATCCTGTGAAAAGACACCGCTAACACAAGTCTGGATAAAAATGAACAAATCATAGCCGGATTAACTCATACCTCAGAGTCCGGATCATGTTCTTCAGCATGTGAACCGGAGCCAGCAGCCGCCTTTTTCTTCTTAATAACATAAGTTTTCCGGCGCGGCTGTTTACCTGCCTTATCCTGAGGTTTCCTCTTCCAAAAAGGGTCATCGGCCTGTACACAAGAAGAAAGATAAATAGAAGATAATTTAAATGGACGGATTAAAAGCGAACAGAAGGGATTAAGGCTTACTGCAGGCAGCTTGTTCTTCTTATAGTATGGAGCCAATCCGGTTTGGCTACATTCTTCCAAAGAGACGTTGAGCATCTTCTTGGCAGATTCAATGACTTCCGATTCAGAAAGCGTTACCTTGGAAAACCGTTGAGGATCATCCGGCTTTCCGGAATACTTACACATCAAACTGGAGCGCGGACTCAGAGGGAGGATACTCCAGGCAAGCCAGCAACGCATAAAATCAACTCCGGTTAAACCGTTGGCCATAAAGGCCTTGAGCTTGGCGAGTTGAGAAGCAAACCGGGGCCGTTCTGAGGAGCTGAGACGCTGTGGCAGAGGGTGATCTTCAGGAAGACGATGCTCGCGATAACCCGGCAGTGGGTTTTCTCCTTCAGGTGAAGTGTCATGGCAATAGAACCAAGACTTGTTCCAATCCTTCGTGTGTGTATGGAGAGCGGCATGAGGAAAGACTGCATCTCTTCTCTTTTGGATGCTTACCCCGCCCAGTTCTTGATGAGGTCCGCCAGTAAACTCAGTTCGCCGGTTCAAATGGAAAAAATCCCGGAACAAGTCGACTGATGGCTCCTCTTGCAGATACACCTCTGAGAAAACTTGAAAATCACAGATGTTTGAAATGGAGTTTGGGCCTATGTCCTGAGGGTGAAGTTGAAAAGCGGCAAGCACGTCCCGGAAGAATTTCGAACCGGGAGGAGTAAAACCTCGGGCCATGTGGTCAAAGAAGACAATAACTTCCCCTTCTCTGGGAGTAGGGGGACATTCATTTCCTGGGGCCCGCCATTTTAGGTCTGCTTGAGAACCCAGAGTGCCAATGGCAGCAGCGTTAACTAAGTCTTCTTCCGTAATGATGGAAGGGACCCAGTCGCAGGAAACAAACTGTTTGGCAGACATAGTAGCAGAAGGAAGGTGCTGAAAGGGTGAAGTATAAAATCTGGATTATTCAAGTACAGAGGCATAAACCGGAATACATATGCAAAATCACAACGATGGTTTAGACAAGGGACTAATGACATTGCTAACCCGGAAGTAAGCAGGAAACACGCTACTACCGGTTCATGATAACAAAAGAGAGGAGCTAAACCGTCGTGTTCATTGTCGATGCATTACAGAAGCAATATATGACTGACTAAACCGGCGAGTATATTACAGATCTATAAGGATGAAGAAACAAGTTTCTACAGAAAGCTAAGGTAAAACAGATCTGAGCGGTAAGAAAAAGAGAAAAATTATGCAGGTCTATTACAGAAAGAACTACAGGGGTCTTATACAGAGCGGAAGAATCTAAAGGTTGAATATAATGCCAAAATCTAAGCATAAGGCAGCAGAGCGGAAGCAAGTTTCGAAGACAAATCTAAAGGTTGAAACCACTACGAGCAAGTCTTCTAGGATGAACAGATGAAGCTTTTTCTAGGTCTAATGGCGGAGACATGGAAAGAACCCTAAGGCTACAGATCTACAGCAAGGGAGAAAGAATACCTAAGGCAGCAGGAAGCGGCGGCGGAGTTATCTGGTCGCGTTCAGGTTGATGCAGCTGCCGGACTTGCTGGCGACGGCGATCTTGACGGACGACGGCGGAAGCTTGAGCTCGGGCGACAGAGGAAGAAGACGAGCGGAAGGAGATGGAGAAGAGATGCGGCAGTATTTATAAAGGGGGGAGACGAAACGGCAGGCGCGGGATTTGAGGAAGTGAGAGATTGGATAAAGATTCCCTGTCGCCTCGATTCTCGGGATAGCCTTTAAACAAAAGTAACAAATAGCTGCGCGCGTTAAATGCGGAAGTGATGTCACGATCGAATTAAGTGATTTCCAAGGATGACGTCATCGCCGGTTTACAAAACTGAGAAGACACAAGAAAGAAGATCATGCAAGACTGGGAAGACTGATGTGAACAAGTTCAAATCATTCTGGGGCCTAATGTCAGGGATATTACTAGCAGGTATAAACCGGCTATATAAACCGAATTATGATGATATAATTGTGTAATTGTAAAACCCAGTAGAGATTACGGCCCAAGAAGGTTTAGGGCCCATGTATAGAATGACGGTTTGTAAACCGCCTGGTCATGTAACTTGAGAGACAAGGAAGAAAGAGCAGGGACCGAGGCGGACACAAATATGAGCCGGCCTCGGGATTCTGTAAACCGGACCGGGTGTCACCTCTATATAAAGGGACGGCTCGGCGACAGTTCAAGGACAAGAAACAACCCGTCGAGACACGGGCAAGCAATCCGCTCCCTGTTCATCGACGCCCAAGAAATACCAAACCAAACTAGACGTAGGCTTTTACCTTCCTCGAAGGGGCTGAACTAGTATAAATCCTCTGTGTCCTTTGCGTGCTTTTAACCCCTTCAAGCTAACCCGTGCGATGGTTCCTCAACTAAGTCCGTTAAACCGGACATCTGCCGTGTTAATTCCACGACACCCCCGCCCCCAAAGAAAAACTCTCACGAACCCACACACTATATCTCTCTACGTTTGTATCTCTCTCACACAACCCAACGTAGGTGGTGTACGTATACAAGAATAGAATAGGTGCACCGTGCACGTACTCATGCTTCGTGCCCAGCCACACCCGCGCGGATACACGGTGGAGCTCATTTCTATATGAAATGGCAGCCCACGTGCTAATTTGAACACGCGTAGCGGTTGTTTACCTACGGAGGTCGTGTACCACGCGTGCACGAAACAAAGTTCGACTTGATGCATTGGCGCGTTATTTTTAAATAAAGTTATATTGCTCAATGGCACGTACACAGAATATAAAACGATTTTTATGGAGAAAAAGGTCGTCCGCTCCACTATATACAATGGAGCATGCCAGCCTGGTTTGTCTCTCTTCAGAGTATCTCACACAAGGCTGCAGTGGCCTCTCTCTCTCTCTCTCTCTCTCTCTCTCTCTCTCTCACCGTTGTTCACTGATCCGGCCGCATCCCGTCTGCCGTCGGTGAAAGGGAGGACATGCATCGTTTCTCCGTTCGATGGCGCCGAGGCAGCACATCCCGATCTACGGTACACGTTGTTCTCTCTAACCAAGCTCCAGCGTGGTAGGGCCCACGCCACCTGCTCACTGCCGCAGTATGGGCAGATTCCGCCTGCCGCCGCTCACCTAGTTACATCCCGACGACCTCCAGGTATCCCCTCCGGCCTTGCTCCACTACCCGTCTTCCCACGTCGCTGCATGTGGGTCTTCCATAGTTCTTTGCCCAAAACGTAGCTCGTCCGGCGTACTTTCTATATTGCAATCTCGTCCTCACACTATTTTAGACAAACACAACCGTGTTGTTATCTTCCCTTAGGACAAGGAATATGCTTCTTTTTTGTCGTCGCATGTGTCATCAACTGTTATTGGCCAGTAATTGTTTCCTTTCTACCTCTTTTTTGCAAAAAGGGCTATCCATTTTACCTCGTTGCTATTGCGACCTTTTGGTGAACTACACAAATCACTTTTTTCTTAAGAGTGTTTTGTGCAGTTCTGTCAAAATGTCACACGGGCAACGTCTCTACATTTCAGTGCGACTGCACAAAGGGAGATTGGTTTTGCTCTATCCTCCTCATCCAACTCCGAGCCTAATCTCTCCAACTAGTTAGTCTTAAGAGAGACTGCAAAGGTGACCTGCTTCTATTTATGTGTTTATTGTTTCATCAGCAGCCCTCTATTATCGTAATCACACTTAATATCTTTGGAACAGGGACGCTCAGCTCTATTTTGGTGGAACTGCAGAAAATGATCGGACTGTTGCATGCTCCAGACAGCTACTTTTTTCCCAACATGCCTTGTTGATTTAGACAGAGCTGGGGGGACGTTGCTGCCAATGAAAGCATGGATCAATTTTAATTTAACACCTTCTCACAACTTTGTCTTCAGTTGTGATGTAAATATTAGCTCTGATTAGCAAGGAAGTTAGTTTTTTATTGTTTCCGAAAGAGCATCTATGGCAAGACACACGAAACAAAAGCTGAAAGCTCACACCATTGTACAATTTCATGTCGTTGGAAAATTATTTGTATAGTACGTCAATTATGTAAACAAATGCTGGAAGCTTGATAGCATTGCCAGAAGCCTCTTCGGCATCCGAGTCCATGTGCCATGCACAAAATTATACTCCTTCATTCCTAAATATTTGTCTTTTTACAAATTTCAAATGGGCATATTTTAGAGTGTAGATTCACTCATTTTGCTTCATATGTGTACTCCCTCCGTTCCTAAATATTTTTCTTTCTAGAGATTTTAACAAGTGACTACATACGGAGCAAAATGAGTGAATCTACAATCTAAAATATGTCTATATACATCCGTATGTAGTAGTCCATTTGAATCTCTAAAAAGACAAATATTTGAGTAGTCACTCCTTGAAATCTATAGAAAGACAAATACTCCGGAGTATATTTAAGAACCGATGAGGTAGTGCACAGCCGCATGGGAGACTCGGACCGGTCGTTGCGCCGCATTAGTAGTGAGTAATGAGCAATCAAATCATAAGCCCTACCTTTCCCACTGTAAGTTGCTCGGAAGAAGCAACCATCAATACGCTCGTCTTTGAATCCGCTCATACTACTCCATCCGTCACTGTTTATAGAGCGCGCTTCAGAAAATGAGAATATCTCTAGGACCAAGGCGACTAGCGAACGGCCTGAAAAATAGCATTGGTAGTTATAGAACGACATCTATTACTAGAGGAAATAATGCGTACACACATGCATGCAGTCCACCCCGGGTACACACATGCATGCACTTACTCCACTCCATAGTACTACATCGAGAGAAAATTGCGGTTACCACGCCCTAATTAATTAAGCATTAAACCAAACGCGTCTAAAGTCTCTCTGGTGGTGGAAATGCATTAAGAGAAATGCATCATAATGAAGCGCGTCCTGTAAACTGTGACGGAGGGAGGAGTAGTATGAAGGTGCAAAACCAAGTACGTGTACGGCCAATCGGTCAACGCACCTCCTCTTGGCATATTACTGACATGTGGGACTGGAGTGTGAGCAAACCGATCTCAATTGACGGCAAAATGGCCAACCCGTCGTTCCTTGAGAGAGATGAGGAGCGAGAACACACGGACGGGCTCACACGGAGGCCAAGATATATTCGAGCATGGTTGATCTCATCATTACATGTTAGGCTGCCGTTTCCGCCCTTCTCCGGAATAAATGTGTACTTTATCGGAGATTAAAGAAAAATAAGAGTACAGAGGCTCCACCGTGCGGTTCTATCAGTAGTACTACTCGTACTACTAAACCTTGCGCTTGGCTCTTAGCCTCTTCGTGAAGTCGAACAATGATGGTACTCCGCATGTTCGGTACTACAGTGTATGCCTCTGGCAATCTGACACCGAATGAACTGATGCATGTCCACCGCCTGGGTGAGGGTACGTTGCATTAGTCAAAAGGCGTAGGCAAGCTTCACCTTGTCCTGCAAGCTTCTCCTCGTTCTGCGAGTTGATGGGACACACCAACAAGTAGTGCTAGTCCATACTCCCTCCGTTCCGGTTAATATGGCTTAATCTTTTTTGCAGGTAAATGAGAGAGCGTTATTCATATATAAGCATTCTTAGGACGATCAGCCAAGGCACTGGTCACTAGGAAGCGAGGTACCCCACAAAAAAAGAAGTAGGAAGCGAGGTGTTTCATCAAGCCAGTTCTCGACCACATTCAAAGTGCAGCAAGCACTGTTCGCACAAAGATGCGCCACAAGGTTCGCTGACCTGTTTACATGCTGAATAACATAAAAAAGGAAATATTACCGAGCGATCCTATTTGTAACAGGATATGAGCCAGAATTAAGCGAGAATTGAGGCGAGTGTTCCATGCAATCAACTTCCATTATCACATGCGAGAACCCTCGAAGAGAACCAAATGTGTTGAAGATTGCTTTATCACATTTTAAAAATATAATAAGAGTGCAGACCCTCCTCCATCCGGTTCCTAGTGTACCTCTATAGACTACTATAAACTTTGCGCTTGGTTGTTCGCCTATTCGGGAAGTGCAACAATAATAGTACTACTAGTATAGTGTATGCTTCTCGCAATCTGACACCAAATTAACTGTTGCACGTCCACCGCCTGAGAGAAGGACAGCTTGCATTAGTCAAAAGTTTCTCCTTGTCCTGCGAGCCACCGTGCGCAAGCTTCTCCCGTCCTGCAAGCTTCTCCTCGTTCGGCAAGTTGACGGGACACAGCAAAGTAATGCAAGTCCATACTGCCTTCTCTCCGGTTAATATGGCTTAATTTCAAACGAGATAAATACATTGTCCGTCACTGTATATTTGTAAAAATACGGTTAGTGGATTTCATAATACGCTCATTGCGCTCAATATATACATTTTCCGGTGTTTATACGGTCACTAGCTCGCCCTGGCTGAGTATGTGTGTGCATGCACGTGTAGGTTGAGCACTTGAGCGTGACTGTGTGTGTTTCGTCGTGTGCTCGGACATGCATGCATTAGGGCGTCGCACGCGTTTTTGTGTCCATGTGTACGTGTGACTATTGCATACACGTAGGGGGAGTACGTGTAGGGGCCACTAAAGGAGCAGTCAAATCACACAGTAAGTTAGTCGGAAGAAGCAACCATCATTTCACTCTTCAATGCCGACGCCAGTGACTGGTCGCGTCCGCTCTGGCCGGGCATGAATGCGGCACTGACCGTTTCGGGCGGGAAGCACGCGCGGGTGATGAAGAGGGTTCGGGTTGGTCAGGAGCGGCCGTGGCAGCGGTTCGGATGCCCGCAAGCAAGAGATGTTGTACGTTAATATTGCCGCGTATATAATTAACAACGTAAATAATGTGCCAGTTGGACAAATATGATTGGAGATGGAGATGGAAATGGAATTTTACGTAAACACGGATATGCATGTCTATGTTTATGTGTGTGTGCGCGACGACTCTCGCGGCCTGGAAGCGGGGCGTGTTTTTGATCGAGTTTTCTTTCTCGGTACGTTAAAAAATTGTCTGCTAGTTTTCGTTTCTTTTCTTCGGGAATGCGCGTATTCTTCTTAAAACCACTGCTTTGGAGAGATTGTTTTACTCCATTATAGCCTCTTGTTCGATAGAGTTTCTCGCATCTCGCTCTCTCACCCTCTCCATATCAAAACAAGATGACAGTGTCCACACTATCTCTCTCCTCACTGGTGGTCACAGATCCGGCTGAATCCTGTCCACTGCGGGAGGTGAGGAGGTGCAGCATTGACGTTGTCGCCGTCGGCGATGGAGGATGCCGATGCGCACCGTCCTCTCGGAGCCAGCGCTGGCGCGGACGAAGGTCCTCCCCGCCCTTGTTCACTGCCGTCGTGTGGGCAGATCCCGCCCGCCCGCCTAAGCAACATCTCGCCCACCTGAGGTATAACTTCTTGTACTGGTCCAGCTCCCCAGGTCGTTGCATGCGGGTTTTCTTCTATGCGACTACTCCCCAGCTCACCATGTATAGTAGCTAGGGTTCGTCCGCTGGTCCAACATCACCTACTATTATGGAGGAAATGCCACTCGAAAAGTTGTCCTGATTTATTCCTCGGTGGAGATATACATGTTGTTTCGACAAAAAGTACATGGTGGTTGTGCGGTCATTGTCCATATGCTCCTATTGCTGCTGCTAATCTAATACTATCATTGGTTAAATGAAGAAATGATTCTTTCTCGGGTATCCTAGTTTAGTTCCCATCAAGATAATCATCATGCTTTTGTTTGTTGGTGTACTTTTCGTAATTCTTATTGACAATTGACATGTCGTTGTTAATCTTGTAAAACAAAGTAACAACACTATATCCCTTTTTTATATTTTTGGAAACAGCGATGCGTATCTCCATACCCGGACATGTCTTCCTCGATTTTAGTGGAACTGCACAAAATTGGATGGCCATTGTTGTTCCACCTCACTGTCCTCTGCCACGTGGTTCTTCCTTCCTCGAGCTTGACTACTGAGAAGAAACAGACCATAGTGAGGATTTATCGAACTTCATAGGTGCCTCACCCAAACTTGATGCCAAATAGATGAAGCATCACCACGATGACATATCGATGCTCATGGTTGCGCCTCATGGTTGCGTCGGCTGGTGAAGCTGATCGATTTTCATTGAAAAACAAGCTGTCTTCCATCAGTGCTCTTTGCTTGTTACCCACAAAGATGATATCCTTCGCCAGTTCACCTTGGTTGCGTTGGAGACGCAGTCGTCTTTCACGTTGGTGCAATTTTATCACACAATTGGCTATGAACCAAATGTTTCCTCGAAGAAGGATCGACGTTGGTACTAAGAGGATAAGTTTTGTATTGATTTCTAAGCCTTCTCACAACTTTGTCTCCAGCTCCCCTGTAATTTTATTTGTCCAGCTATTAACTTTGATTAAAAAAATGGTGCGGACTAAAAACCCGGATGGACGTAGTAGCCCTCCATTTTTATTTACTCTGCATATTAGATTTGACTGAAGTCAAACTTTGTAAAGTTTGACCAAGTTTAGGTCGAACACAACAAACCATAATTATTACAGAGGGAAAACTGTACATACTCTCAAACCTTTCCGATAATTGAAATTAAAATTCTTTATTTGTACACACTCTCACACGTTTCCGACAATTTGGCGCATGTGTGGTTGTTCACTTGAGGGAGGGTAGTGTACTGCATGTGAAGGACAGGAAGTGCGACCAGGACGCGTGGATCGTTAGTTCATCAGAAGTACGTAGTAGTTTTCTTCACTGGTACATTAAATAAAGAGTTTCGTTTTGTACTTACACAATTTAGAACGATTGTTATGGAGAGAATAAGAAACCCACTCCACTATATATTAGTCGTATACACGAGTATTATATGGACGCAGCTTCATTGACTTTAGTGCACCTGCCTTTGGGTTTATGACAGGTGGGCCCAAAATATGGCTGGCCCACCTCTCATACAGCCAAAAGCAGGTGCAGTTAAGGCACCGGAGCTCAGTCTGTACTACAGTATATATATAAGCGGGAGCCTGAGCGCTTGTTCGCTAGGGTTTGCACTCTCCACACTCTCGCCGCACTACATATATATACACGCTGGAGGCTCAGCGTTCCTTTGCTAGGGTTTGCTATATTCACTGTCTCTCACCCTCTTCACAAGATCTAAACAAGACTGCGTTGTGGCCTCTGTCTCTTTCACCCCCCCTCACAGCTGGCGAAGGAGGCGTCTGGATCCCGTCGCACCGGGAAGGGGAGGAGGTGCGGCGTTCACTCTATCGCCTTCGGCGAGGGAGGCAATCCACTACCGGCTGCACTTTTCTCTTTCACCCAGTGCCTGTGCGGGAGGGCCACCGACCCCTTCTTCCTCGCTGTCATACGTAGTGTGGGCAGATCCGACCTCCCGCCGCACGCCTTGCCACATTCCGACGACCCTAAGGTATAAGTTTCTTTGAAACCGTCATTGGTCTAGCTGCATGCTGATCTTTTTCGATTCTGTAGTCGAATCTAGGTCTTGGTTCAAAGAGGAAAGAAGGGTGCGGTGGCGTGGAGTATGTATTTAGGACGTGGTTCAATGAGGAAAGGAGGGAGTGAAAGTAGTATAGACTAGCTATCCAGCCACTTTGTTGGTCGAAAAGGGGAAAAGGGGGTAACCCAGTACACACATATGTAAGGAACCGAACTCTTTGTTGAAAAGGGAAAGAAACTGGGGGGCGGGTAGTTTGTGCAGGACTAGATTTGCTGCCCTCACATCGGAAAAAGTTTCAAAGAGAACAAATATGGGACCAACGCAGATATGCTGCTTGGCTACATACTCTGCATCACCCATTTATACGTGTGGACGCACATGGTGCTGGCATGTCCCATGTCCCATGCATCCACATGATCGTGCAGTGTGTTTTGAGATGTTGTGCTACTTGTATTGGTACTGTTTTAAATAAACTCTGCATCACCTCCTTTATAAGTAGATGGAAGCACATGTTGTTGTTGCGCCCACTCTCCCCTGGAACTGTTTATGCTTTTTGTTAATCTAATGCCGCTGGTAAAATTAAGCAATGCCACTCTCAGAATTAACTACTGAATCTTATTTCAAAATTGCAACAATTGTTAGGGATTGGCAGGATTACCATTTTTGTGGCTGCATGTTTCATCCTCCTTTATTGGCCAATAATTGATTCCTTTTTTGCCTCTGTTAAAACAGGGATATCTATTCAACTTGTTGCTATTGCGACATTTTGCTTCGCTTAATTTTGGTGGAACTGCACAAAATGAGACCGGATTTCCATATATGTGTTGAGATCTCTTTGAGGTCTTCGTCACGCGTTATTTCAAATCTTGGTCTTGAAAACTTTCCTCAGAATTAACTAGTGAATCTTAGTTCAAAACTGCAACACTTGTTAGGGATCGGCGGGAGTACCATTTCTGTTAGGGATCGGCCTGTTCAGATAATGTCTCTGTTATTATGTATCAGTTACAGTGTTTTACAAATGGTACTATCCTGCTTTGTAGTTCTTTCTACATGCTTAACCAGTTGGTCTTACCACTTTGCAGAAAGAAGCAGTCACTGTTTGCGCTACATTACACAAGGAATGATCGAGAAGCTTTACAGAGTATTAGTAGATGCTGGTGACATGACTAGTCTGCAGAGAAAATAGGAAACTCTACAACACGTGGAGTGCACTGGGCAAAAAGTGCCCAAACAAGTATAGGAAGCCAGGACAGGACTCCAAATCTGTCAATGTCATTCTAAGCAACAATGATGGGGCATCTGGGTATGGTAATCTATTTACCGTATTTTCAGTTTGTTAGTCCACAGATTGGTGGGTTGACACTGGGGCCAATATCATGTGTGTGATGATGTGTCTTTGTTTTCTGGCAGCATATAAATACGAAATCCACGGGATGCACAGCTTGATTTTAGTAGAACTGCACAAAATGTTCAGATGGTTCGTGTCCTCCATTATAATATGTCATCGTGCACAATACATCGAATGGTTCTCTAATCATTCGTCGTCACCTTGAGCCACCGGACTATCAGATGACAAACTGATGACAAACCCTGCCCGTTCTACAATCATAGGCATTACATATTTTGAATGGGAAAAGCTTGTCAAAGTTGACATTAGTTTAATATATTGGAATTGGTAAACCTTGTCAATTTTTGCTCATTGATGTTAGCCAGAAGACATGCATTTGATATTTTTTTAGTGGGACGCCCTTTGCTGTGAGCAACGTCGATCGTTTTTTCATATTCTTGTCTTGAGTTCAGAAGTAAATATTTACTCTGCTGATATGCATAGTCACATGAATGTTGACTTATCTAAGATATTTTAAGAGTTTGTTCTGAATATTGTCTATGTAATGCCAAGCCTTGTGTTTGATTGCAAAGTTGAGCTTGGAATGTTGTGGCATGCGGCATCACGAGTTGTTCACCGTGCCTCCTGAGAATAATGCTTCGTGTTGTTTTGCATGTCGATCTAATGCCAGTGATTTGCTTGTTAGGAAGATCATCCTCTTCTGTTGTTTCCGTGCTTAAGAAGTTCATCGTCTTATGTTTCATTCATAGCCTATACGACAAGTCGGGTAGGTTAGACAGGAAACCATATGATCTTCCGACCAACTCATCATCTTAGGCCGTGATTGGATCGTCGTTTTCTAACCAAAACCGCTTGTAAAACTGACGCTTGCAAATAAAAGCAGATGGTCTTGGGCGAAGCGCTTGGTTGGTCAATTTCTACTAGTAAAATATACACCGGTCTCTCAAATTACACGCGTAACCTGCCAGTTTTACTTACAGACCTCGGGCCCTCGGTCTCATTACGCCTGTATTTTACGCGTTGTTTCCGATGACGAGTAAATTACACTTGTATCTTAATATAGGTGTGAAATAAACCAAAGCTCTCAAGCGCGGCCTTACTGTTTCATGCCGTCTCAGTCTCTCGAAGGTGCTCATAGGTGTCCGATAATCCTGGCTTCCTAAATGAGCAGCGGGCGCTGTATCAGACTATCCGTAGGGCCCGCGAGGCCCTCTCCGTCGACCTTCGAGTTGTTGCGCTCGCCGTGGCGCCGAGCATTGTTAACATGGTCAATGAACATGAGGATTCATGAGATGACTTTATTTGGACTGGTTGACAGTAGGGACCCACTAGGGTCATAGCCGTACGTACGCAAGTGCCTCCTAATTATGTACAACTATTATTTTTCTTCCTCCTGGTTTCCTGACACCACGGTCCCACACCATTGTCAACCTATGTAGTCAATATAAATGAGAGAACTGCACAAGGTGTGGCCGACAGCTAGGACCAAGCAGCTCGAGCAGTATTTGTGTTTTTGAGGCGTGAGCACTCCAGAGTTTTTCTTGGCGATTTCGTTGTTGTTCAGAGGAGTGCAGGGTATTAACTGGGTGGGTTGTGGCCCGTCTAGCCCATGACAGATATCCAGCTCATATATTAAAAATTTTCAAGATGAAAATGGCTAGCCCAGCTATACGTTTTTTTGAGGAATACCTAGGCAGGGTCAACTTGTTATTCTCCGCCCCGTTGGGCTGCAAATCTTTCCTAGGAGGGATGCATTAGGCTTAACATGAAAATGGGCTTTAAAAAATAATAAAATGGGATGTAATTATAAAAACTGGGCAGTAACTATAAAAGAATGCACCAAGCACGAAATTAGTTTATAAAATATTATTTATCGATTTTGAAAATCTTAATTTTTTATTGTTGTGCGGGCAATGTTTCGTTAGATTTTTACGTAATACAAATTCATATTTAATCTGACTAGAAATATTGGGATAAAAATATTTCGGATCCCATCAAAATGTGGGAAGTTTTATTGAATTCTGTCTTGAACGGTTGGTTGAAATTATTAATCGTTGAACTACCTAGAAAATGGGCTGTACTTTTAACAAACTGTAAAATGAGCCCAGTTTATTTTTTCTGAAGAATATCCAATCCAAGCCTATTTATTTTTCTACGCCCTGATGGGCTGCAACTCTTTCAAGACGCCTGCAAATCTTGAAAGTAATATGAAATTGGTTGTAAATATAAAAGCAGATGACAAATTGGCAATTACTTTATAATTTCTAAAACAAATCACATTTTCAGATTCCTATTTCATTGGGCATTAACCTAATTTAAATATATCTTCAAAGTACTTTAAATCTGGCTCGACATTTCGGTATTAAAAATAGTTTGGAACCCACAGAAATATGCGAAATTGGCCCTGGCCAACCTAAAAACCGGACTGCAATAAATTGCATAAGAAGTCGCAATGAGCTATATATAAATTATTAAGAAAAGATGGAATGGTCTGACTTATGGGCCAATTAAGTTGACGCGTATGCAAGATTTTTTTAGTTATTATATACATCAACAAACGATTCTAGCAGACGTAACCGTTGGATGTCAATCCAATGGCCGTCGTGTTTCTTCAATCTCTGATCTTCCTGCTCCAACCGCCAAATCCAGCGCTGGCCGGACCGCCTGCTGCTACTTCTCGAGCTTGCGTTGTATTCCCTCGAAGAGGAAAGGTAGATGTAGCACAGTAGCGTAAGTATTTCCCTCAGTTTTTGAGAACCAAGGTATCAATCCAGTAGGATACCACGTGCGAGTCCCTCGCACCTGCACAAACAAATAAGAACTTCGCAGCCAACGCGACAAGGGGTTGTCAATCCCTTTACGATCACTTACGAAAGTGAGATCTGATAGAGATGATAGTTTATATTTTTTGGTATTTTTGTTTATAAGAACAGAAAGTAAAAGCGGTAAAAGTAAAGTAGATGTAGATTGATATGTTGAGAATAGACCCGGGGGCATAGTGTTCTCTAGTGGCTTCTCTCATGAAAGCGATATTCTACGGACTATCGAGCAACTGATAGAAAAGCGAATAATTATGAGACTATCTAGGCATGATCATTGTATATAGGCATCACGTCCGAGACAAGTAGACCGGAATGATTCTGCATCTACTACTATTACTCCACACATCGACCGCTATCCAGCATGCATCTAGTGTATTGAGTTCATAAGAACAGAGTAACGCCTTAAGCAAGATGACATGATGTAGAGGGATAAACTCAAGCAATATGATATAAACCCCATCTTTTTATCCTTGATGGCAACAATACAATACGTGCCTTGCTGTCCCTACTGTCACTGGGAAAGGACACCGCAAGATTGAACCCAAAGCCAAGCGCTTCTCCCATTGCAAGAACAAAAGATCTAGTAGGCCAAACCAAACCAATAATTCGAAGAGACTTGCAAGGATATTATGAGCACACATAAAGAGTTCAGAGAAGAACCAAATATTTCTCATAGATAATCTTGATCATAAACTCACAATTCATCGGATCTCGACAAACACACCGCAAAAAGAGATTACATCGAATAGATCTCCTCGAAGATCGAGGAGAGCTTTGTATTGAGATCCAGAGAGAGAGAAGAAGCCATCTAGATACTAGCTATGGACCCGAAGGTCTGTGGTAAACTACTCACAACTCATGGTGAGGGCGATGATGATGATGTAGAAGCACTCCGTGATGGATCCCCCCTCCGGCGGAGCTCCGGAACAGGCTCCAAGATGGAATCCCACGGGAACAGAAGGTTACGGCGGTGGAATTAGGGTTTTCTCTCTATTGTCCATGGTTTCAGGGTACGTAGACTTATATAGGATGAAGGAGGACACCGGGGGAGTCACGGGGGCCCCACGAGGCAGGGGGCGCGCCCTGGGAAGGGGGCGCGCCCCCCACCCTCATGGGCAGCCCGTGGCTCTTCTGACGTGGTTCTCAAGTTCTCCGTGCGTGATTTTCTCCAAAAATATCTCTCGCGAAGGTTTTATTCTGTTTGGACTCCATTTGATATTCTTTTTCTGCAAAACCCTGAAATAGGCAAAAAACATCAATCTGTACTGGGCCTTTGGGTTAGTAGGTTAGTCCCAAAAATGATATAAAACTGTATGACAAAGCCCATTAAACATCCAAGACATCATAAATAATAGCATGGAACAATAAAAAATTATAGATACGTTGGAGACGTATCACCTGCTCCCGCCTCCCGTGCAGGCCTCCCCGCCCCCTACTACTCCCACCGCTGGCCAGGGCATCCCTCTACTCACCCACACCCCCTGTTATTCTGCGGCGACGGTAGCCTCACACTGCAGCCGAACCAGTGAACCCTCATACTCCTCTCCCTGTGGGCATCCACTGCCGCGTCTTCCCCGGCTCCGCGTCGTCCCCTTCCTAGGCCTTGCCATCGTCCACTGCCCTGGTGCTCTCGGCACGGCCTAGTCAACATGGGCAAGGAACGACTTCCAGCGGAAGAGTACTATCGTGGAGAGGCTGACGGCTGGGTCCACGGCAGCCGCAAGGAAGTGCCTCCTTATTATGCGGAAAATAATTATTCCTCCACCTGACAGCAGGGACCCACCGGACGGGCCACCATATTTGGAGAAAAAAATGTTCCCCCCTGACTGCTGGTACCCACCGGACGAGCCACCGTATTTCGCGAAAAAAAATGGTCCCCCCGCTGTCAGCTCGGACCCACCGGAAGTGCCTCCTTATTACGCACAAAAAAATGAATACTCCCCCGGCTAGCTGGGACCCAGTATAGTGGGAGGCTGACTTGTGGGCCTACTAAGTTGACGGGGATGGAGGGCTTTGTTAACTTAGTCAATATGCACGATTCTAGGTTCATTGACCGTACGATGTCCATCCAACGGCCGTAGTGCTTCTTCAACCTCTGGTCTTCTTGCTCCAGCCGCCCAAACCAGCGCCGGTCGTGCCTCGTGCTTCTGCCTCCCATGGCCGGCTGCGATGCCGCGGAGGCCTCCCCGCCCCCTACTACTCCTACTGCTGGCCAAGCCATCCCTCTACTCACCCACACCCCCTGTTATTCTGTGGCGATAGCAGCCGCACATCACAGCCAAACCACTGAACCCTCGTACTCCTCTCCGCGTGGGCATCCACTGCCGCGTCTTCCCCGGCTCCACTTCGTCCCCTTCCTAGGCCTCGCCGTCGTCCACCGGCCTGGTGCTCTTGGCGCGGCGTGGTCAACGTGGTCAAGGAACGATTTCCATCGGAAGAGTACTGTCGTGGAGAGGCTGACAGCTGGGTCCACGGCAGCCGCAAGGAAGTTCCTCCTTATTACGTGGAAAATAATTATTCCTCCACCTAACAGCAATGACCCACCGGACGAGCCCTCGTATTTGGCGAAAAAACATTTCCCCTTGACTGGTGGGACCCACCGGACAAGCCATCGTATTTCGCGAAAAAACGTTCCCCCCGCTGTCAGCTCGGACCCACCGGAAGTGCCTCCTTATTACGCACAAAACAATGAATACTCCCCCTGCTAGCTGGGACCCAGTATAGTGGGAGGCTGACTTGTGGGCCTACTAAGTTGACTGGGACGGAGGGCTTTGTCAACTTAGTCAATATGGACGATTCTAGCTCCATTGACCGTACGATGTCCATCCAACGGTCATAGTGCTTCTTCAACCTCTGGCCTTCTTGCTCCAGCAGCCCAAACCAGCACCGGTCGTGCCTCGTGCTCCTACCTCACGTGGGCGGCTGCGATGCCGCGGAGGCCTCCCCGCCCCCTACTACGCCCACCGTTGGCCAGGCCATCCCTCTACTCACCCACACCCCCTGTTATTCTACGGCGACGGCAGCCTCACACCGCAGCCGAACCAGTGAACCCTCGTACTCCTCTCCACGTAGGCATCCACTGTCGCGTCTTCCCCGGCTCCGCGTCATCCCCTTCCTAGGCCTCGGCGTCGTCCATCGCCCTGGTGCTTTCGGCGCGGCCTGGTAAACGTGGTCATGGAACAACTTCCATTGGAAAAGTACTTTCGTGGAGAGGCTGACAGCTGGGTCCTCGGCAGCCATAAGGAAGTGCCTCCTTATTACGCGGAAAATAATTATTCATCCACCTCACAGCAGGGACCCACCAGACGGGCCACCATATTTGGCGAAAAAACGTTTCCCCCTGACCGTTGGGACCCACCGGATGGGCCACCGTATTTCGCGAAAAAAACTTTCCCCCAGCTGTCAACTCGGACCCACCGGAAGTGCCTCCTTATTACGCACAAAAAATGAATACTCCCCTGCTAGCTTGGACCCAGTATAGTGGGAGGCTGACTTGTGGGCCTACTAAGTTGACGGTGACGGAGGGCTTTGTCAACTTAGTCAATATGCACGATTCTAGCTCCATTGACCGTATGATGTCCATCCAACGGCCGGAGTGCTTCTTCAACCTCTGGTCTTCTTGCTCCAGCCGCCCAAACCAGCGCTGGTCGTGCCTCGTGCTCCTGCCTCCCTGGCTGCGATGCCGCGGAGGCCTCACCGCCCCTACTACTCCCGCCGCTGGCCAGGCCATCCCTGTACTCACCCACACCCCCTGTTATTCTGCGGCGACGGCAGCCTCACATCGCAGCCGAACCAGTGAACCCTCGTACTCCTCTCCGCGCGGGCTTCCACTGCCGCGTCTTCCCCGGCTCCGCTTCGTCCCCTTCCTAGGCCTCGCCGTCGTCCACCGCCCTGGTGCTCTCGGCACGGCGTGGTCAACGTGGTCAAGGAACGACTTCCATCGAAAGAGTACTGTACATGGAGAGGCTGACAGCTAGGTCCACGGCCGCAGCAAGGAAGTGCCTCCTTATTACGTGCAAAATAATTATTCCTCCACCTGATAGCAGGGACCCATCGGACGGGCCACCGTATTTCGCACAAAACAATGTTTCCCCCTGACTGCTGGGACCCACTAGCTACATCTTCGCACGCAAGGAAGTGCGTCCGGGCAAAAAAAAGATTCGCCCCCCTGACTGCTGGGACCCACCAACTACATCTTCGCATGCAAGGAAGTGCTTCCGGGCAAAAATAAACTATTCGGCCCCCTGACTGTTCGGACCCACCAGCTACATCTTCGCACGCAAGGAAGTGCGTCCGGGCAAAAAAAAAGATTCGCCCCCTGACTGCTGGGACCCACCAGCTACATCTTCGCAGGCAAGGAAGTGCCTGATAGTCGGGACCCACCTGGTCGAACCGTACGCAGCGTTGTCATTCTGGTCACGAACGTGTACGTACATACTGGTCAATGTAGAGGCGCGCACGTGTCGTAGTAGAGGCGCGCACGTAGCATGTACACGTACGTACATCGGCAAGTGTGCAAGAAAGAAAATACGTCCACGTACGTACATACGGGCAGGGTCTCAAACGCCTACTCGCGCATACGTGCGGCCAGGGCTCGTGTACATGGCTGGGTCGGAACGGAGAAACAGCGTCATCGTCGTCTTCATGGGAAGCCAACTGGCTGGGTCAGAACGGAATGTGTCGTCGTGTTCATCGAGAGGGCTTGGAAATAACAACCGATGGAAACGAGGACTGGCGTACCGCAGAACGGAGGAAACGGCATTGTGTTCAACCGGCCACGTTCGAAATGGGATCTTGTTCATCGGGAGGGGTCTAGCGTACAACAAAACGGAGGAAACGGACCTCCTACGGTCGAAACAGGGGTCCTGTTGATCGGGAGAGGTGTGGCGTATCGCAAAACGAAGGAAACGGACTTGTGTTGGAGCGCTACGGTCGAAATGGGGGTCCTTTTCATCGGGAGGGGTGTGGCGTACCGCAAAACGGAGGAAAAGGACTTGTGTTGGAGCGCTACGGTTGAAACGAGGGTCATGTTCATCAAGAGGGGTGTGGCGTACCGCAAAACGGGACTCCACGGGATACTGTTCATCACCACCGTCGACCCCCTCCAGCCTCCGCGGGCTACTGTTCATCCACCATCGACCTCCTCCAGCCTCCACATGCGACTGTTGAGCCTCCACCGCGTGCTACTCCACCAGCTACTTTTCAACCAGCCCTCTCCACGGGCTCCTGTTCAACCACCCCTTCACGGGCGACTGTTCATCCAGCCCTCTACCGTCTACTATTCATCCAGCCCTCTACCGTCTACTATTCATGCAGCCCTCCACGGGGTGGTCCTGTTCATGCAGCCCTCCACGGGGTCCTGTTCATGCAGCCCCAACCGGCTCGATCGAACGGGGTCCTGTTCATGCAGAGGCAAGACCGCGGGGTCATGTTCAGCCACCCCCACCGGGAACTGTTCATCCAAAGCCCCCTAGCAACGCTCACTATTTATGCAGAGGCAGAATTGATCGGCTTCAGTTAGCAGCAGTAGCGAAGGAATCGCTCGATCGGGTTCAGTTAACAGCCATCGATCAATCGCTCGGGTTCAGTAACGCGTAGCCTGCAGTGCAATCGCTCGGGTTCAGTTAGAGCCCAACGCCTCGCACCCACACGTGTGCGTGTACGAGAGAAACGCGCATCTCTCGGGCCCGACCACCCACCGTAACCGGGAACACCCCGATATTTTCATCGCCCTCGCTTCTACCACGGTTTTTTCCGTCATGGACGGCCCAAAGAATGTCATGCAGCTGCGTCTCCGGCCCGCCCGGGACGAAAAGCCCATTTTCTGTCATGATTTTTTGTCATAGAAGTAGGACCCCACCACATCTATGATAATACCGTGTTTTTCACAATTATTGTCATAGAAGTGTCATAAGTATGACAGAAAAAAGTTTCCTCCGGCCCAAAATGTCACGGATGTGTCTTTTTTTTTGTAGTGATAGTCCGATTGCCTAGTTCGCTCCTCGGACACCTCCTTTATGGACCAAGACGTTGGATAAAGAGTGATCACACGCAATACCGAACACCCCTATACTATCTACATGGGGGCTGAAGCCAACGACTGGAAACTTTCAGACATACTAAACGGCCGCACAGGAGGAAAAGTCACATGAAATGTAAAACGCAAAATTATATACATATCGGTTCATAAGCTTAGTCTTTAGAATCTGAATACAATTACTCAAAGGCCACGTCCTTTGAGCACTGGCCCTCCACAACGCGGGATCCTTCCAGAACATCATCAAAGTACCTTTCCGGCCTCCGATGATCCTTGCCCTCCGGTCAGCCAACAGTTGCCACTTCGGCGGCCTTCATCTTCGCCTAGTGCATCTTGACACGGGCAAAGGCCATACGTGCACCTTCTGTACAGGCCAAACGCTTCACAGCGTCGACCCGCGGCCTCGCATCGACGAGCCGCCTCACCAATCCAAAGTAGCTACTAGGGATTGGCTCAGCGGTCCAGAGCCAGACTATCAAGTCCCTCATGGCTACACCCGCCATGTTGTGTAGCTCGACCAGCTACTTCAATTGGTCGTTCAGGGGTACTAGATGTTCTGGCGCAAGGAATTGCGACCAGAACAGCTTCTCCGTGCTATTCCCCTCCTGGGCCCTGATGAATTGGGCGGCATCGATGATGCTCTTCAGGAGATCCGCAAACGCGCGTGGAGAACTCCACAATCGCAGCAATGCAAGATACCTCTGACCTCCAATGATACTCTACAGAAAAAGGCCTTACCAGCCGCTATCTGTCACGCTTGTTTGATCTCCTCGCGAGCACTTCGACACTTGACCCGCGCCTCCTTTGCAGCTTTAATAGCCTTATCGAGCTCGGATGTTTGATCCGAAGTCTTCTGCTCCAGTTCCTTGCACTTATGAATAGCATCTCACAGTTCTTGTTCGACTTCCGCCACCCAAGACTCATGTCACCGGCGGGACGCCTGTTCAGCCTCCAGATCGGCAGCCACTTTGTTAGCGGCCGCCTTGTTTATCTCGGCCTCCTTCTTGGCCTCTGCAAGTGCGCCCTTGTGGGTCTCGACCTCGGAAGCACCAGCTGTGATATAATCACATAACATAATGAGTTCATACTCTTACAATCAAAACACATTGTCTTTTGACAAAATAATTACTTGAAAGTCCGCATACCTTGCGTTTCATCAAACCGCTTGTTGACGCGGTCAAGCTCCTCATCAGCTAATTGAAGCTTCTAATTGAGCTCGGAAACCTCTGCGGCTTGGGCGGATGCCGCCATCAGGGAAGACCGTTCAAAAATAAACACAATATTAGCTGACACTGTATGGATCCTCTGTCCGATTCTTTTCCAAACCAAACAAAGTATCAGGGGTCACTATCTGTATACACGTTTGTTTTCATATACAAATAAAACATGAAGTTCTTTTAGAATATTACATCGCATACCTGATACGTCCAAAATGCATCACTATTTTATATCGTAATTTATCCTTATTCATTGATATATTTCACATTACGATGATGTTCTTATGTTGTTTTGGCCTATTTTACACAGTTTGCAACTTTCCGGTGCCGAAGCAGCAGACGCGGGATTTAGCGGTAAAAAGTGGACGCTGAGTGGCTAAAGAAGAATACCTCCAAATTACCTGAAAATCGACGGAGGGTATTTTCCAGAAGGATCACGAAGATACGCAAAAGAGCAACCAGAGGGGGGCCACAGGGTGCCCAGGCGGCCACCTGGCGCGGCCCCCACCCTGGCCGCGCCAGGAGGGCGCCTGGAGCCCCTGGCCCACTCCAGGCTCCCCCCTCTGGCCTATATACTCCTCGTCATCTAGAAACCCTAAAAGGGGGAGAGTTTACGGAGTTCCGCCGCCGCTCCATGGCGGAAACCTACAGAGAAGAAAAGCCATCTCCGGCAGGCAGATTCCGCCAGGGAGATCACCTCCCGGAAGGGGAGATCATCGCCATCGTCATCACCATCGCCACGGGCATCATCGAGATCATCATCAACATCATCCCCAACATCAGCACCATCTCCATCTTCATCCAATCTCGTCTCACAATTGCAACTTGTGTTGTAATCCGTACTATCTATCCTCTCTACCCTATCTGTGTTGATTACTACTTTGTGGTGAATGCTATCGAGTTTTGTTGGAGAAATATCATTGTGTCCAGACTGTTTATCATCCATCTATCTCCACTGATCATGATCTCTTTTATGTCTTGTGAGTAGTTACTTTAGTTCTTGAGGACATGGGAGAAGTCTTGTTGTTAGTAGTCATATAATGTTGAAGTAATATGTGTTGTTTGATACTTAAGTTGTGTTGTTATTTTCCTAGTGGTGTTGTGTGAGTCGAACACTCAACACTTCACCTTATTAAGGACCTAGGGGAATACATTGTGTACAAAGAATGCTTACGGTGGGTTGCCGGAGTGACAGAAACCTGAACCCCAGTTTGCACGCTGTTGCACAAGGGAACAATGGATCATCGATCGTATTGCTATGGTTAGGCTTTTGCCTTAAATACTATCTTGTATTTGCGGATGCTTGCAAGGTGTTTAATCATAAGAGTGCAATCATCTTAGTCTAGAGGGTGTACTAGCATAGATCCACCCACTCAACACTTATCAACACATCACATAGTACCGATACGGAATATGGCGAAAGCACATGACTACCTCTCCCGTGTGTCCTCAATAACACTTTAGCCTTTATAAGTTCAGTTGCTAGGCCTCTCCTTTGCTCAGAAAGGATTGGGCCACTTGTTACTCTCCAGTGTCTTTTACTTTGCTCGCTTTTACTTTCCTATTTCTTATATCAAGAAAACCCCTAAAAAGTTATCTTTCAGTGCTTGCAGCTATTCCTTGCTCAGAATCACTTATCAATACCTTCGGCTCCTCGTTGGGTTCGACACTCTTACTTATCGAAAACGCTGCAATAGATCCCTTACGGTTGTGGGTCATCAAGTACCGTTTTCTGGCGCCGTTGCCGGGGAGTGTAGCGCTATTGGTAAGTGAAGCTGGTAAGGAAGTTTTTATATTTCTGTTTTTATTTTGCTGTTGCTGCTCTTTGTCCTTATGGACAACCTTGCTATTGGGTCGTTGCTTGTGGGAAGACGCCCCACATCTGTGGTGGTTGCTCCTCCCCCTACTGAAATTGTGCCCTATAAAATACCAGCTGGTATTATCGATTATGTTTTGGCTAATCGTTATGCAGGAGACACACATCCTGGTGAACACTTGCTATATTTGTCACAACTATGTTCATTATTTAAGCTTGGAGGTGTATCAATGGAGTTTGTCATGAGGAAATTGTTCTCCGTATCGCTTATAGATAAAGCTTCAGATTGGTATAAGCTTCTCGATAACTCACACTTGCTTGATTGGCAAGAGCTTATGTCTCTCTTTTATACCAAGTTTTATCCTCTTCATGAAATTCATCAAGACAGGAACTATATCTATAACTTTAGGTCTCGTGGCGGAGAAAGCATTGCTCAAGCTTGGGGGAGATTGAAGTCCCTAATGCTCAAATGTCCTATTCATGAGCTCCCCAAGAAAATTATACTTACAAATTTTTATGCCAGGCTTTCTCGTCAGGATAAGGAGATGCTGGATGCCTCCTCTAGTGGGGTATTTCAGACGAAGAGTGTTGAAGAAAGGTGGGATCTCATTGAAAGGATCCAGAGGAATATCGAAGATTGGGAAATCGATAAAGGTATTGAACCCGCTATAAATTATGAGCATGATTATATTGAGAGCTATGTGAAAAGTGATTACTTCAATACCTTTTGCTCTAAGATTGGTCTTGATTCCCATCTAATGATTGATTTCTGTAAGGATTTTGCCTCTCACGTTGATTCTTTTAAAAAGAAGAGAGATCAGCATCATGAACCTTTCAAAGAGTTACCTGTTGATATTCATGTTGCTGACCCTATTCTGCCTGCAGTTATATATGAAAAGCCTCCTTTTTCCGAAAGGATAAGGGAGCACTCTCTTGTGACAGGCATAATAAATAAAAGTGAGAGAAGAATTGATGAGCCTGAGGACCAGATCAAGGTCGATCCTCAAGTTGCATTGGTTAAAGACCTTGTTACTGATGATGTTTTGGATTCCAATGTAAATTTTTGTGCTGTTTCCACTAACCTTGTTACAGCCAAGAATAAAGGCCCAATTTCAGGTACTCCAGTAGTATCTGTTAAAATAGGAGATCACAATTATTATGGGCTATGCGATTTGGGATCGAGTGCTGGTGCTATCCCTTATTCACTTTATCAAGAGATCATCGGTGAGATTTCACCTTGTGAACTTGAAGAAGTTGATGTTACCATTCATCTTGCAAACAGAGCAACTATCTCTCCTATCGGAATTGTGAGAGACGTTGAAGTCCTATGTGGAAAGGTAAAATACCCTACCGACTTTCTAGTACTTGGTTCAGTGAGGGACAATTTTTGTCCTATTATTTTTGGTAGACCTTTTCTCAGAACTTGTGGAGCTATAATAGATTGCAAGAAAGGTAAAGTTTCTGTTGAATTCAATGGTGAGCCATATGAATTTAACTTTTCTAAGTTCTCTAAGCAGCCTCGTGGTACCGATTTACCTAGTGATGATAAAATTATTATAGTATTGATTCTATTGCTATTCCCCCTAATGATCCTTTGCAGCAATATATGGAGGACCACGAGAATGATTTGCATATGCGGGAAAGAAATGAACTAGATGAAATATTCTTGAGACAACCTGCTATCCTGAAGCACAACCTTCCGGTTGAACCTTTGGGAATTTTGTCAAAACCAAAAGAAGACCCGGTGTTCGATCTTAAACCTCTTCCCGATACGCTCAAGTATGCTTATTTAGATGAAAAGAAAGTATATCCTGTTATTATCAACTCTAACCTTTCAGGATATGAAGAAGAGCGACTGTTGGAAGTACTTCGTAAACACCGAGGTGCAATTGGCTATACCCTTGATGACCTTAAGGGGATTAGTCCATCTATCTGTCAACATACTATCAACCTTGAGCCCGATGCTAAACCAGTTGTTGATCATCAACGACGGTTGAACCCGAAGATGATGGATGTTGTAAGAACTAAGATTCTCAAGCTTCTAGCCACAGGTATTATCTACCCTATAGCTGATAGTAAGTGGGTAAGCCCGGTACATTGTGTTCCTAAGAAAGGAGGTACAACTGTGGTTCCTAATAATAAGAATGAACTAATACCTCAGAGAATTATTATTGGATATAGAATGTGTATTGATTACAGGACGCTGAACAAGGCAACCAGGAAGGATCACTACCCGTTGCCGTTCATCGACCAAATGCTTGAAAGGTTATCCAAAAATACCCACTTTTGTTACCTCGATGGTTATTCTGGCTTCTCTCAAATTCATGTTAACACTGCTGATCAAGAGAAGACCACTTTTACTTGTCCCTATGGTACTTATGCTTACAGGCGTATGCCTTTTGGTTTATGTAATGCCCCCGCTACTTTTCAAAGGTGTATGTCTGCTATCTTTCATGGTTTCTGTGAGGAGATTGTGGAAGTCTTCATGGACGATTTCTCCGTCTATGGAACTTCCTTTGACCATTGTCTCCACAACCTTAATAAAGTTTTGCAGAGATGTGAGGAGACAAATCTGGTACTCAACTGGGAGAAGTGCCACTTCATGGTTAACGAAGGAATTGTTCTTGGTCACAAGATTTCCGAAAGGGGAATTGAGGTGGACAAGGCCAAGATCGAAGCAATTGAGAGGATGCCCTATCCAAGGGACATCAAAGGTATTCGCAGTTTTCTCGGTCATGCTGGTTTCTATAGAAGATTTATTAAAGACTTTTCTAAGACTTCGAGACCCCTCACTAATCTTCTCCAGAAGGACGTTCCTTTTGTATTTGATGAAGATTGTAAGGAGGCTTTTGAAGTTCTTAAGAAAGATTTAATAACCGCTCCTATAGTACAACCACCTGACTGGAATTTACCTTTTGAGATTATGTGTGATGCTAGTGATTTTGTTGTTGGAGCTGTTTTAGGGCAAAGGGTTGATAAGAAATTGAATGTTATACATTATGCTAGTAAAACCCTTGATAGTGCTCAAAATAATTATGCTACTACTGAGAAGGAATTCTTAGCTGTAGTGTTTGCTTGTGATAAGTTTAGGCAGTATATTGTTGATTCCAAAGTTATTATTCATACTGACCATGCAGCCATTAAGTACCTTATGACAAAGAAGGATGCCAAGCCAAGACTTATCATATGGGTACTCCTTCTTCAAGAATTTGATTTGCAAATTGTTGATAGGAAAGGAGAAGACGATCCGGTGGCGGACAATCTTTCAAGGATGGAAGATATACCGCATGATCCCATCCCAGTCAACGACAGTTTTCCAGACGAGCAACTTGCCATTGTAAAAGTACAATCTCTTTCCGATCCTTGGTTTGTAGATTATGCTAATTTTATCGTTGCGAAGTATTTGCCTCCAGGTTTAACATTTCAGCAAAGGAAGAAGTTCTTTCATGATTTGAGGCACTACTTTTGGGATGACCCACATCTTTTCAAAGAAGGTCCAGACGGGATCGTGAGAAGAAGCATACCGGAACATGAGCAGAAGGACATTCTCAGACAATGTCATGATAGTCCCTATGGAGGACATCATGCCGGTGAGAGGACCGCACATAAGGTTCTTCAATCAGGTTTTTATTGGCCTACTCTCTTTAAGGATGCTAGAAATTATGTTTTAGCCTGTGATAAATGTCAGAGAGTTGGTAACATTAGTAGAAGGAATGAGATGCCTATGAATTACTCACTAGTGATTGAACCTTTTGATTGCTGGGGTTTTGATTTTATGGGTCCTTTTCCTTCTTCACACAAGTACACTCACATTTTAGTAGCTGTTGATTATGTGACCAAGTGGGTTGAAGCAATCCCCACTGAAAGTGTTGATCACAAGACATCTTTGAAAATTCTCAAAGATGTGATTTTCCCTAGGTTTGGTGTACCTAGGTATCTCATGACTGATGGAGGATCACACTTCACGCATGGAGCTTTTAGAAAAGCTTTAGCCAAGTACGATGTCAATCATAGAATTGCTTCACCGTACCATCCTCAAACTAGTGGGCAAGTTGAGCTCACCAATAGAGAGATCAAGTTGATCTTACAGAAGATAGTAAACAGAAATAGAAAGGACTGGTCAAATAAGTTAGGAGATGCTTTGTGGGCGTATAGAACTGCTTACAAAAACCCCATGGGCATGTCCCCCTATAAGATGGTTTATGGCAAGGCTTGCCATTTGCCATTAGAATTAGAGCACAAAGCTTTCTGGGCTGTTAGAGAGCCTAATGCTGACCCAAAGTTAGCTGGTGAGAAGCGTCTCATGAACTTGACTTCTCTAGATGAGTGGAGAAGTGAAGATTACGAGAGCGCTAAAATGTTCAAGGAAAAGGTAAAGAAGTGGCATGATAGGAGGATTCTGAAATGTGAATTTAATGTTGGTGATAAAGTTTTGTTGTTTAGATCCCGTTTCAGGTTTTCTCCAGGCAAACTACTTTCCAGGTGGGAAGGGCCATTTCATATTGAAGAAGTCTATCGGTCTGGTGCAATCAAGATTAACAATTTTGAAGGCACCAAACCTCAAGTTGTGAATGGGCAAAGACTTAAGCATTACATAGCAGGAGACCCTGTCAATGTTGATGTGAATATGATATACACAACAACTCACGAAGAACATGTTGCAGCCCTGTTTCAGACACCAGCAGAAGCAGAATAAGAAAAGGTATGTATTACGGTAAGGAAACATCGCGAACCGCCATAAAAGTTCCATATTATGAGTTTTTGCAAAATTAGGAAAATTCTAAGCCTAAGTGGAGCCGGAGACAAGCTCCAGGGGGCCCAGGCGCCCCCCTGGCGCGGCCTACCTCCTGGCCGCGCCGGGAGGCCGCCTGGGCACCCAGGAGTTCGTCTCCGACCCCACTTTAGCTTGTTACCTTCCTTTCTGTGCAGAAATTTTTGCTATATATTTGCCCGGATTGTTCCGGCAACGTATCTCGCGATTTCGTGTGTTTTCTTTTCGATCTGTTTCTGCCAGGAAATCTTTTAGCTAGACCTAGGTGCCATGGCTTCCCCAAGTTCCCCCGAGGACTACGTGATCAACGTCAACAAGAATGAGGAGTGAAATCTCCTTGGGTAATGGCATCCCCTTGGCTTGTTCCAAGCTTGGGGGAGTGACCGGTATCTTTATCTTTATCTTTTGTCTTTTAGAGTCAATTAGAGTCGTATCATGTCTAGGGAGGTTATTATATGAAATAGGTGTGTGCATTGAGGTCTATCACTCCTTCTATGGAGAGATTGTATCCGTGAGTGTGGAGTCGTCTATGATGGAATATTAATGAGAAGTCTATTGGTTCCTTTGCTGCACTCGGTATTCTCTTCACGCAATCGACCTTATATGATGATTCTTATGGGGAGTATTGACCTTATATCAGGTATGGCTTTGAAAACTTTATTTAATCTTGGCAAACATAGCTTTGGTCATAACAACAAGCATGATTTTCTTAAAGTAGCGACATAGCCAAAACCTTTATGTTATTATGCTTGAAGTGTTATGCTGACAAGGAAGACAACTTGATGTGTTATGCTTATTTTAATGTTTATGCTTTATATTGCTTTGCATCTTAGTCATCATCAATTGTCTGATCTCTCAGAGCCTTTGCTAGCCTAAACTCTGTACTAAGCGGAATTCTGCTTGTGCATCCATACCCTTAAACCAATGCCTTCCTTATGAGTCCACCATACCTTCCTATTCGTGGTATTCCACTACCACCTCCTAAAGTATAGAATTTATGTGTTATCCTTAAATGTTCAAAATCTTCTATTTTTGTGCCCCTGTTTTAGCTCATGAGGAAGTAGTAGTTAATTCATGATCTTTTTAAGTTGGACAAGTTTTACCCCGGGATTTGATGGCTTCTCGCCCCTCGTTGGTTACCCCAAGTGGAAGGTTTGAGATGCAGTGTAGCGGTAGTTTTCCCTTGGCAAAGATACCAAGGATCGAATTCCCCTGAGACTCCAAGGTTCAACAAGAAGGTGTCAACTGCTAACGGCGCCAGATATTTAGCAATCGACCGGACCTGCACATAGATATAAATAACTTTGCTCCCAACGAGTACAGAGAGGTTGTCAATCCCTCCGGCCTTGTCATTTACAAAGGATCAAACGCAAAAGATAATAGTGATAGGTATTGCTGCAACTAGTAAGTAAAACAGAAAGTAAATAGCGGATGTGATCAGTGATGGTAATATGGACCGGGGTCCCATGATGTTCACTAGTGATGTCTCTCTCCCAAATAAAACAGCTATGTGAGGTAAACGAATTACAGCTGGGCAATTGACAGGATTATGTGCGCAAACCAATGCTAACTATGTTGCAAGAAAGGTAGAGGTTCAAAGCATGGGCGGTACGCCAAGGCAAGTAGACTGAAATCCATCTGCATCTACTACTAATCATCCACCTTGAGATATCAATCCATAACATCTCGCTGGTATTAAGTTGCGAGTCCCACCCATAGTGTAAACTCAAAGCAAGAGACAACTGCATTAAAAGAACTTTGCGTAAAGTAAACAATCCTTGCACCTGCGAGTACAAGCACCGTTGTTTTCCCCCTTGTGTCAACAGCACATCCCCTAGACTCATGTTTCTATCACTCAAGCTAGTCATCGAGGGGCATGAACCCACAATCAAGCATAATGTTCCCTCTTGGAGTTACTACCTACTACTCGGCCAAAGCAATAAATAGCAACGGAGAACATGCAAGAATTACTTAAGAACATAAATATAAAAGAGGTAAATCAAATATATTACTCAAACACAATCTGAACATAATCTCATAATCCATCGGATCCCAGCAAACTCATCATAGCAACAGCATAAGGATTACATATGTGCCTCGATCATGTAGGGCAGCTCACGAGGTCTAATTAGTGAAGGACAAAGAGGGGAGGAGAACATCACATAGCTACTGGTCATGGACCCATGGTCCAAGGGAGACTACTCACAACACATCCGGGAGGCGTCCATGGTGGTGGAGAGGCTCCCGGTGGTGATCCTCCCCTCCGGCAGGGTGCCGGGAAGAGTTCTCCTGGTGCTGCCGATCTTGGAAGTGCGGCGGCGGCGGAACAGAGATGAGATCGCGAAAAAGAGTTCCGTCCTCGAGGGTTTCGGGACACGGTGTAAATATATGCCAAAGGGGGGCATCAGAGGGGGCCTAGGGGGCCCAGGCGCCCTGGCGGCGCGGCCTAGGGGGGGTGCGCCCCCTGGCCGCCTGGAGGCCTGGTGGCCCCCCTCCAGCCCTACTTTGGCTGCATGGAAGCTTCCGGAACGCTGATTTTTTATATATTTTTCCCGGAATTTTTCTGGTAGTTTACGTAATGGGAAAACCTGAAATACAAAAACAGCAGAAAACAGAAACTGGCACTGGGGTGCACTGAGTTAATAGGTTAGTCCAAATATGATCAAAAGTGTATGGAAGTGTATAAATATCATAGCAATATCACGCAAAAGAGGCATGGAGCAAGCAGAAATTATAGATACGTTTTGGACGTATCAACATCCCCAAGCTTAATTCCTGCTCGTCCTCGAGTAGGTAAATGATAACAAGCATAATTTCTGTGGTGACATGCTATTAACCATATAAGGACTTTTCATAGTCACATGACAAAAGCTTACTGAGACAATGAATCTGTAGTAATTAAGTTGCCTCATGAGAAAATCACAAATAACTGAAAGTTTTACAATATGATACTGAAACATCAAATAGATTTGTAGTGAGCATGGTGTGCAGATATGATAAAGTGGTATCTCGCTTGCCCCCTTTAGTGAAGCAAAACATAAATGCAGGGGCACCTCCAAGGTTTAAGTGACGACTAGATACAATGATTTCAGAATAAACGATATCATAATCATGCAAAAGACAATGCTACTTTGGGACAATGCACATTACACTCAGAATGACAATCATGCTCTCAATAGTTGGTGCTTTAAAGAAGGTGGAGACTCTCGACCCGTGGCTTTTATTGGCAAAGTTGAAAACCCGTGGTCGGAAACAAAAACTAAACATGTACCAGAGCTCTTGGTTTTAAAAACAGAAGTAATAATTATTATTTTTGGATATGCATGTTTCGTCAACGAATGCTAGACAAGTTTCGAGGAACGGCTCCCGAATGAGGACGATCACATCCTCTTAATCTCCTTTGTTTATCACTGCCAAAGTTTTCTGATTTCTCATGAACAAAGCGTGAAGGAGGGTTTGTTTGTTATATTATTTTTTAATGAGCCGGGCGCACTCTATGCTAGTTCCTTCTCGTATTATGGGTTTGCACATTAGACATGCAATCCCGGGGTGAAGCTTGTCCAACTTAAAAAGATCATGAATTAACTACTACTTCCTCATGAACTAAAGTAGAGGCACAAAATAGAAATGCTTTTTTGAATAATTTCGAGATGGTACATGAAAGTCTTCGTTAGGAATGGCAGGTAAATACCATGTATAGGAAGGTATGGTGGACTCATATGGCATAACTGGTTTAAAGGATTTTGGATGCACAAGCAGTCAGTCCGCTTAGTACAGGTGGAGGTTAGCAAAAGACTGGGAGCGACCAACTAAGAGAGCAATGACGGTCATAATCATGCAGAGCGACAAAGCAACATTGAATCGGGCATGGAAGTTATATCGCTACTCAGAAATTAAAGATCATCAAGGCTTGACAGACTTTCTTTACAGTCTTAAATATGCGTGAGCATACGCCAAGTCAATCAAAATAAATTCTTGAAGGAAGATATCACTAAACCATACCACATCGTAGGTAAACAAATCATGTTGGTACTCCAATAACACATTGGGAATCCCCCAGCTATTCGAGACTAACCATAAGAAAACATGAACTACTAAGCACCATTGTGCACATAGCATTTTTATCATAGACATATCAACCAGTGCAACAGAAGCCAACTCTCTTAACAAGATAAGCATGATAACTAAAGAGAGTTCCAGCGACCAACTAAACAAAAGCTCTTTAAGAAGATAAGCATGAAAACTAAGAGCTAAGCATGATAGTAGCTATTGAAAGACAAAGAACACACACATCAAGGATAGACATGAAAATTCTATGTTATGTTCTAGGTTGAAGTGGAGCGTGTTTCTCTCCCACACAAATAAAGCTGAGTTCCAACTCATTATGAAAAGCAAGCAAAGCTAAAGAAAACTAAAAAGGAAACTAAAAGCAAGACGCTCCATGCATAGCACATAACACATGAAGTGATAAAAATATAGCGGAACGAAAGACGAACTGATAATTGTTGATGGAGAAGGGGATGCACGGGGGCATCCCCAAGCTTAGACGCTTGAGTCTTCTTGAATATTTCTTGGGGGTGCATGGGGGCATCCCCAAGCTTGAGCGTTTGACACTCCTGAATCTTTTTATCATCTTCCCTCGCACACTTGAAAACTACCTTCATACATAACTCATCATAATCTGATTAGCGAGGTTAGTACCCATAATAAAATAATTGTTCCTTGCTGGAAATAAGGATATTCTTGAAGGTCTACAGTTTCTCAAGATTGCCAAAAGGTTTTTGCAAAGAAAAAGCAAGCTCAAGGTTTGCAAAATGAAGGAAAGGCAAAACAGGACAGAATCTGTGAAAAACAGACCAGCAGGTAGTAAATGATTTTTTCGGGGCACTTCTGCAACTCAAATCAAAAAACTCAGAACAGACTCCCGAAAGACAATTGTATAGAGCACGCTGTAGAAAAATTTCAGACCAAAAAGATGATCTGGTGATTTTATACGAATTTTTCTGTCCAAGGACAGAATCTGTTTCCTGGACAGCACGTCACAACTTTTGAACTTTCTTGTAATCAGAGGCTACACTTAGCACAAAGCTGAAAAGTAAAGATACAATGATGATGCCACTGTAGTAAAAACATCAAGACACAACAAAAGCAAAATAAAAATTTATTCATTGTGGGCTGCCTCCCAAAAGCGCTTTCTTTTATGCCTTTAAGCTAGGCATAATGCAAAGAGATCAAGTTTTATCAAGAGTAAAAGAATAGCTAGCCCGTATAACGGACTCAAAAGGTAACTTAATCTTCTTTCTAGGGAAGTGTTCCATCCCTTTCTTGAGAGGAAATTGGAATTTTATATTCCCCTCTTTCATGTCAATGATAGCGCCAACGGTGCGTAGGAAAGGACGTCCCAAAATAATTGGACAAGAAGGTTCACATTCAATATCCATAATAGTAAAATCAACGGGAACGTAATTGTCATTGACAATGATAAGAACATCGTCGATCCTCCCAAAGGTTTCTTTATGGAAGAATCAACAAGACGAACACCAAAAGAACAAGAATCAAAAGGTTTCAATTTAAGCATATCATATATTCTTTTGGGCATAACAGAGGTACTAGCTCCAACATCACATAATGCATAGCAAGAGAAGTTATTCAAATTAATTTTAATCATAGGATCCCAACCATCTTCTAGCTTTCTAGGTATGGAGGCTTCTACCCTAAGTTTCTCCTCCCTAGCTTTGATGAGAGCATTAGTGATATGCTCGGTGAAGGCAAGATTAAGCGTGCTAGTGCGGGGATCTCTAGACATCTTGTGAAGGAAATCAATAACTTCGGTAAGAGTGCAATTATCAAAATCAAGGTCACTACTATCAAGTAAAGTGGTAGTGGTGTCTTTTAGGCTCACTTGTTTGGTAGTTTCTATGGTCATAGCATCACCATTAATAGGTCCAATGGGACCAGGAGTGCATTGGGTGCTAAGAGTTTGGATATCCTCAACAACTTGGATAGTAGCAACAGTGTGGTGGGTAGGAGGGTTCTTAATTCTATCTTCTTCCTCCTTTTTCTCTAGCCCGTCTCTCTTTAAGTTTAGCCAACATCCTAATGTTTTCATTAATTTGCACTTGAATAGCATTCATAGGAGTGACCTTCCTCTCCTCAAGAAGAGAAGTTCTAATTTTAAGCAATTCTACCTCATGGGCTAAATTGTCTACCTTCGAAGAGAGATCATCTAGTTTGTTTAATTTTTCTTCTACACTCTTATTGAAGGCTTTTTGGGTAGTGATGAAATCTTTAAGCATAATCTCTAGTTCAGTAGTGGAGTTCTTGGTGCTAGGATAAGCATTGTTGTTCCCATAGGAATTAGAGGGGAACGGTCTAGGATTGCTACCAAAATTACTCCTATAAGCATTGTTATTAAAATTGTTTCTAGAGATAAAGTTCAAATCTACTTGTTCTTGAGCAATCAAAGAATTTAAAGGAACATCACGAGGATCAATAGAAGATTGCTTCGAAAGTAGAGACATGATCAAGTCAACTTTTTCATTTAGGGAGGAGATCTCCTCGACAGAGTTTACCTTCCTACCTGTTGGAGCGCGTTCGGTGTGCCATTGGGAATAATTGGTCATCATCTCATCGAGAAGCTTCGTGGCAGCACCAAGTGTAGTTGACATAAAGGTTCCTCCCGCGGCCGAATCTAACAAGTTCCGCGAGGTAAAGTTCAAGCCTGCATAAAAAGTTTGGATAACCATCCAAGTAGTCAAACCATGAGTAGGGCAGTTCTTGACAAGAGATTTCATGCGTTCCCAAGCTTGGGCAACGTGTTCATTATCCAATTGTTTAAAATTCATTATGTTAATTCTTAGTTGGATAATTTTAGCAGGTGGATAGTATTTTCCAATAAAAGCATCTTTGCACTTGTCCCAAGAATCTATGTTATTTCTAGGCAAAGATTGAAACCAAATTTTAGCTCCTCCTCTCAAGGAGAAAGGATAAAAGCTTAAGCTTAACAATATTACCATCTATTTCTTGGTACTTTTGCATATCACAAAGTTCAACAAAATTGTTTAAGTGTAAAGCAGCATCATCTCCAGCACCGGAGAATTGATCTTTCATAACTAGGTTCAGTAAAGCAGGTTTAATTTCATAAGAAGGTGCTAAAGTGGCAGGTGTAGTGATAGGCGTGCAGATAAAGTCATCGTTGTTATGACTAGTGAAGTCACACAACTTGGTGTTCTCGGTGGAACCCATAGCAGCAAGCAAGCAAGATAACTATTTTTGTGATTTTTGATAAAAGATACTAAAGCAAAAACTGAAAGGTAAACTAACAAGACTAAAAGCAAAGGTAAAAGATAGCGTGCAACTCCCCTATCTTGAAGAGTGGAGTCCCCGGCGACGGCGCCAGAAAACTTTGCTTGATGGCTTCTCGCCCCTCGTTGGTTACCCCAAGTGGAAGGTTTGAGATGCAGTGTAGCGGTAGATTTCCCTTGGCAAAAATACCAAGGATCGAATTCCCCTGAGACTCCAAGGTTCAACAAGAAGGTGTCAACTGCTAACGGTGCCAGATATTTAGCAATCGACCGGACCTGCACACAGATACAAATAACTTTGCTCCCAACGAGTACAGAGAGGTTGTCAATCCCTCCGGCCTTGTCGTTTACAAAGGATCAAACGCAGGAGATAATAGTGATAGGTATTGCTGCAACTAGTAAGTAAAACAGAAAGTAAATAGCGGATGTGATCAGTGATGGTAATATGGACCGGGGTCCCATGATGTTCACTAGTGATGTCTCTCTCCCAAAAGACGATAAAACAACTATGTGAGGTAAACGAATTACAGCTGGGCAATTGACAGGATTATGTGCGCAAACCAATGCTAACTATGTTGCAAGAAAGGTAGAGGTTCAAAGCATGGGCGGTACGCCAAGGCAAGTAGACCGAAATCCATCTGCATCTACTACTAATCATCCACCTTGAGATATCTATCCAGAACATCTCGCTGGTATTAAGTTGCGAGTCCCACCCATAGTGTAAACTCAAAGCAACAGACAACTGCATTAAAAGAACTTTGCGTAAAGTAAACAATCCTTGCACCCGCGAGTACAAGCACCGTTGTTTTCCCCCTTGTGGCAACAGCACATCCCCTAGACTCATGTTTCTGTCACTCAAGCTAGTCATCGAGGGGCATGAACCCACAATCAAGCATAGCGTTCCCTCTTGGAGTTACTACCTACTACTCGGCCAAAGCAATAAATAGCAACGGAGAACATGCAAGAATTACTTAAGAACATAAATATAAAAGAGGTAAATCAAATATATTAATCAAACATAATCTGAACATAATCTCATAATCCATCGGATCCCAGCAAACTCATCATAGCAACAGCATAAGGATTACATATGTGCCTCGATCATGTAGGGCAGCTCACGAGGTCTAATTAGTGAAGGACAAAGAGGGGAGGAGAACATCACATAGCTACTGGTCATGGACCCATGGTCCAAGGGAGACTACTCACAACTCATCTGGGAGGCGTCCATGGTGGTGGAGAGGCTCCAGGTGGTGATCCTCCCCTCCGGCAGGGTGCCGGGAAGAGTTCTTCTGGTGCTCCCGATCTTGGAAGCGCGGCGGCGGCGGAATAGAGATGAGATCGCGAAAAAGGGTTCCGTCCTCGACGGTTTCCGGACGCGGTGTAAATATATGCCAAAGGGGGGCATCAGAGGGGGCCTGGGGGCCCCAGGCGCCCTGGCGGCGCGGCCTAGGGGGGCGCGCCCCCTGTCCGCCTGGAGGCCTGGTGGCCCCCCTCCAACCCTACTTTGGCCGCATGGAAGCTTCCGGAACGCTGATTTTTTATATATTTTTCCCGGAATTTTTCTGGCAGTTTACGTAATGGGAAAACCTGAAATACAAAAACAGCAGAAAACAGAAACTGGCACTGGGGCGCACTGAGTTAATAGGTTAGTCCAAATATGATCAAAAGTGTATGGAAGTGTATAAATATCATAGCAATATCACACAAAAGAGGCATGGAGCAAGCAGAAATTATAGATACGTTTTGGACGTATCAGGATATCATGTCTAATCTGCAAACCCCTAATACGAGGAGGAACTAGCATGAGTGCGCCCGGCTCATAAAAGATAATACAACAAACAAACCCTCCTTCATGCTTTGTTCATGAGAAATCAGAAAACTTTGGCAGTAATAAACAAAGGAGATTAAGGGGATGTGATCGTCCCCGTGCGGGAGCCGTTCCTCGAAACTTGTCCATTTTGAGAAGTAATTGAGTTATCTATTAGCATTCGTTGACAAATCATGCACCTCTCAAAACTTGTTTTCATTCTGTTTGATTTAAGGATAGCACATGAGTTTTCCCTACTTCCCTAGAGCAGGGCCTATCTCTTAGTTTTAGGTTGAGTCAGTTATTCCTACTTCCTTCTATTCTTAAAGAGAGCAGACATTTGATGTTGACGAGGATTCATTCATATAAAGTTGCATTAAGATTTGTCATATCATATCCTTGTTGACAGTATCATTTGATAAGTAAGTTGTTTGTCAAGCCCAGCTAAAGCAAACATCTTCCTTTGTGTTAACACTTTCACTTCTTGCCTAATAACATGTTCTTTCAAAAGCTTCAATTAATCTCATCAAAACATAAAGAGAAAGAGCAAAAGTAAAAGCTATTAGTTGTTCTTTGACCAAAGGACATGTTTGCCATGATTTGATGAGTTTCCTTAGCCCTACTTTCGATTATAAGTGTTACCACTCTTTTATAAGGGCCTTATGAGTTGAAGATTGCTATTGAGGATATTTGAGTTTGGTGAAGAAACTGTGATGCTTCTTGTCCGTATTCTATTTATCGACACTTCACTCTCTAAACTTGTGGACAGGTTTACCGAGCTCAGTATTCGCTTGGGGACAAGCGAGGTCTAAGCTTGGGGGTGTTGATACGTCCAAAATGCATCACTATTTTATATCGTAATTTATCCTTATTCATTGATATATTTCACATTACGATGATGTTCTTATGTTGTTTTGGCCTATTTTACACAGTTTGCAACTTTCCGGTGCCGAAGCAGCAGACGCAGGATTCAGCGGTAAAAAGTGGACGCTGAGTTGCTGAAGAAGAATACCTCCAAATTACCTGAAAATCGACGGAGGGTATTTTCCAGAAGGATCACGAAGATACGCAAAAGAGCAACCAGAGGGGGGCCACAGGGTGCCCAGGCGGCCACCTGGCGCGGCCCCCACCCTGGCCGCGCCGGGAGGGCGCCTGGAGCCCCTGGCCCACTCCAGGCTCCCCCCTCTGGCCTATATACTCCTCGTCATCCAGAAACCCTAAAAGGGGGAGAGTTTACGGAGTTCCGCCGCCGCTCCGTGGCGGAAACCTACAGAGAAGAAAAGCCATCTCCGGCGGACAGATTCCGCCGGGGAGATCACCTCCCGGAAGGGGAGATCATCGCCATCGTCATCACCATCGTCACGGGCATCATCGAGATCATCATCAACATCATCCCCAACATCAGCACCATCTCCATCTTCATCCAATCTCATCTCACAATTGCAACTTGTGTTGTAATCCGTACTATCTATCCTCTCTACCCTATCGGTGTTGATTACTACTTTGTGGTGAATGCTATTGAGTTTTGTTGGAGAAATATCATTGTGTCCAGATTGTTTATCATCCATCTATCTCCACTGATCATGATCTCTTTTATGTCTTGTGAGTAGTTACTTTAGTTCTTGAGGACATGGGAGAAGTCTTGTTGTTAGTAGTCATATGATGTTGAAGTAATATGTGTTGTTTGATACTTAAGTTGTGTTGTTATTTTCCTAGTGGTGTTGTGTGAGTCGAACACTCAACACTTCGCCTTATTAAGGACCTAGGGGAATACATTGTGTACAAAGAATACTTACGGTGGGTTGCCGGAGTGACAGAAACCTGAACCCCAGTTCGCACGCTTTTGCACAAGGGAACAATGGATCATCGATCGTATTGCTATGGTTAGGCTTTTGCCTTAAATACTATCTTGTATTTGCGGATGCTTGCAAGGTGTTTAATCATAAGAGTGCACTCATCTTAGTCTAGAGGGTGTACTAGCATAGATCCACCCACTCAACACTTATCAACACATCACATAGTACCGATACGGAATATGGCGAAAGCACATGACTACCTCTCCCGTGTGTCCTCAAGAACACTTTAGCCTTTATAAGTTCAGTTGCTAGGCCTCTCCTTTGCTCAGAAAGGATTGGGCCACTTGTTACTCTCCAGTGCCTTTTACTTTGCTCGCTTTTACTTTCCTGTTGCTTATATCACGAAAACCCCTAAAAAGTTATCTTTCAGTGCTTGCAGTTATTCCTTGCTCAGAATCACTTATCAATGCCTTCTGCTCCTCGTTTGGTTCGACACTCTTACTTATCGAAAACGTTGCAATAGATCCCTTACGGTTGTGGGTCATCAATACCTCAAAGCCTGTCAGTAGGTTGTTGAAGGCTTCATTCAGTCCGCTCTTGGAGCCAGTGCTCCTCCCCCCATTGTAGAGGGCTGACTTCCCAATTCCGGAGCCGTACTGGCCTACAGAATAGTGTTCGGAAGGAGCCCGGATTGCTTGGGCTCCCCGCCATCAGTCGCCATAGGGACTGTTCCCCCTTGGCTGACGGCGGCTGAGGTGTTGGCCTCGGGCGTCTTCTCGTCCGCCTCGCTCCCACCTGCTCGTGCAGGGGATGCCCGTAGCGAGGATACTTTGGTGTCCCCCAGGACGAGCGATTGGGCCCGCGGTGGCGTGTCACTCTCCACCATTTCGGCTGGTAGAGAGCTCCCCGACGATAGTGAAGTGCCAGGGAATGTGAGGGGAGGGCTGCAAAATAAACGAATAAAGTTGCTTAGACAATGGTAACTGATTAAACCAAACTCAATAGCGAAAAGTCCGAATACTTACGATTCGGCCAGGGGCTTGATCCTGGGCTGTACTCAGAAACTATGCTTGGATGTTGAATCCGAGCTGTCCGGGATGTACAATTTCTTCCTAGGCACCCCCTTGCCTACGTCTACGGGGGTCGCCCTATTCTTCCCCATTGCCTTGATGGGGGAATCACTCTCCTCCTCCTCTTCCTCTTCCTCTTATTCTTCGTCGTGGGAGGAGTGGGCGTCGGTCTCTCCGGACACTGTGTTCGCACGACCCTTAGGGTGGGGGTCACTCTTGACCTCCTTGCCCTTCTTCTTGGCCTTCTTCTCCGGTGCCTTGCACGGCGCCGGAACCAGCATTGCCCGTCAGCTAAGGTGTGGTTGGGTTTTCTGTCAACGAAGCCGGACAGTTGATCCGCTCCGCTTTCTTCGTCCAGGCATGAATGGAACGTAAAAGTTCTAACTCCTGAAATATGGACATGGTACGTATTCGCCAGAATTTTGAGTACCTCTTAGGCCGAAGACACGCTATTGAAGCCCTTGTCCTCGAGCTCCTCAGGCCACCCCTTCTGGGCCTTGAAGAGCTCCTTCTAGATGTCTTCGTGCATAGTGCCGAAGAAGCGCTTCGAGGTCCATGGATCTTCCTGAGTGAACTCCCATTAGTGGGAGGCCCGGAGTTGGCAGGGGAGAATGTGGCGGAAGACCATCGCCTGAATCATGTTAGTAAGGTAGGTTCCCTTCGCCATCATGATAGAGATGTGGTTTTGAGTGTCTGCACCTCCGTCTGCGACCCCCAATCAAGGCCCTTGGTGGTCCATGAGGTGAGCCTCTATGGGGGTCCAGATCTGAATCCGCGCGTGGCCACCCACTTGGCATCACGGGGTTCGGTGATATAGAACAACTCCTGCTGCCATACCTTGTTTGTCTCCACAAAGGCCCCCCTTTGGCCAAGTGGCGTTCGTGAGCTTACTCACCATAGCCCCTCAGCAATCCGCGTGCTGCCCGTCGACCAACTTCAGCTTCAGATTGAAGATCCTGAGCCATAAGCCGAAGTGTGGGGGGGACGCGGAGGAATGCCTCACATACAACGATGAAAGACAATATGTGCAGGATATAGTTCGAGGCTGGATCGTGGAAATCTAGCCCGTAAAAGAATAGTATACCCTGAACAAATGGGTGAAGCGGAAACCCCAGCCCCCGAATAAAGTGAGGGATGAATACCACCCTCTCACCCAGCTAAGGGATGGGGATCACCTGATTCTTGTCCGAGATTCGATGCGCTATGTCATCCGTGAGGTAGCCCACGCTCCGGAGACTCTTCACGTTCTTCTCTGTGACCGTAGAAACTTCCCACTTGCCCCTGGAACCGGTTCTAGCCATTGCTGGAGAAGGAGGCGGTGGTGGAAGAGGTGAGAGTTGCGAGTGCAGGGGCTGTGGGCGCTGGGGCTAAAGAGATTGGAAAGCTAGGGCTTCAGGAGAGCGTGAGGAGAAAGGGGAAGGATCTGTGTCCTTTTATAGATGGTAAATACCAAACGTCCCCCCACTCCGGCCGTAAAACTCGTCGGTTCCAAATGTAATCATGTGTAAGGCGCAGTTGGATTAGCCATGTCATATTGACGAGGATCCCATAATAAGCAGACACGACCTCTGCTTTGAAAAGACATGCCATAGGGGCAATGCCTCGAAACGCGAAACCAGGACCAAGAAAATGATTTGAAATATTAAAGGGTCAGACATGACGTTTCGCTGAATAGTTGTCAGTAAAGACACGGTGTCCATTTTTTACACATTGCCTTCGCGGCTAAGGGTTGTACTAATCATGCAGAGCCGGACATGGTTCCTTTGCGCAGGAAATAACGCTTCAATATGTTTGGAAGGAGGAACCCGCCTTGCAATGCCAAAGAAAGGGCGCATGCCAAACTCATCGTCATCGAAGACTGATTCAGGGGCTACTGAGGGAGTCCTGGATTAAGGGGTCCTCGGGTAGCCGGATTACTCGTTATGGGCCGGACTGGTGGGCTGTGAAGGTCATCGCTGAAGATTATCCCCCATATCCGAATAGGACTTCTATATGTGTAGAATGGCAAGTTTAAAGTCCGGGTGTAATGTTCCCTTCCTCTGCAAGATGATCATATACAACCCTAGGTCCCTCCGGTGCATATATAAACCGGAGGGTTTAGTCCATAGAGACATAACCATAACATCATAGGCTAGACTTCTAGGGTTTAGCCATTACGATCTCGAGGTAGATCAATTCTTGTAACCCCATATCAATCAAGATCAATCAAGCATGAAGTAGGGTATTACCTCGATAGAGAGGGCCTGAACCTGGGTAAAACATCGTGTTCCTAGTCCCCGGTTACCATCGATCCTCAGGCACACAGTTCGGGACCCCCTACCCGAGATCCACCAGTTTTGACACCGACACCCACCGCACTGTCTCGCGCTCAAAAGGGGCGGCGCTCGGCGCGCCGTACTGCATAAAGGGCATCTTCTAAGAGGACGACGCCTACGTAGGGCGAGTCTTCAAAGGAAAGGAAGCGGGGGGCACCGTCGAGCCCCCTCCTTCATCGAAGAGGTATAGTTTTCAATATGTGCCCGGTAGTAAGGTCGGATTGTCAAATTTTTCTTTCATCTTATTCCAGAAGGAGCATACACCGAACTGTATCCGAGGACCCTGCTGGCCGAACACCAACCAATCGGGCTCCGGGCCCATAACCAAGGACAAGAGCCGATACGGGCATAACGCCAAATTGTCCTCCGTAGGAGGATTCAGATAATGTATCAGTCACAAATTCCAAAGTGGAGAGCGCGATGAATAATCAGCGGCAAAAAGAGGCCATGCGCGACCCAATTTTTACTGAGGAGGCGTTCAACGCCCCCAGCTCTGTGGATGCGTATATCCGAGCCGCTCGAGACGGGTTTGCCGGAGGCACTCACCTGCTTTCAAAGGATTTTAATAAGCCTATGCCCGTAGCCCCCAAGACTTTAAGCAGTTGGCCCAACTGATTTAAGGATTGTTATGACCGCAGGTTCTCAAGGAAAAGAATGACGTTTTGTCCAAGGAGCTTGAAGCAAACCGGATCAAGTTGAATGTTATCACCACCGAGCTAGAAGACCTGAAGAAATCCATGAAGGGATCTAATGGTAAGGACGAATAGTGTCCGGAAAATACAATTTCGCCGTCAATGATGTTTAAGCATACATTGTTTAGTTTCAGTGGCGGAATCGACAGATCAACTGGAGGAGAAGCTATCAGGAGGACAAAAAACATGTCGAAGTGCAAGAAGCAGTTGGCCAGCGTGTATTAACACGGACCATTGATCAAAACAACAAACTGCTGGATGAAAATATCAAGCAAGCCGAAGAGCTAAAGGACCTAAGGGTCCAACTACGGATGCTTTGAAGGAAAATAAAATGTTAAAAGGTGGCATATTCAGTATGAACTTTGAACTAGCTTTCATTTTATCCAATGATTCAGAGCTTCACAATGCTATTCCTACAGGTTTGTTAACTGGGCGGCCCGAAGGAGAAGTATCCGGATTTCAAGGCGACGTGCTACAAGAGCTCTCCAATGTGCGTGAGCGAGTTCGGAAAGCCATGAAGAACGTGGCTAAAGCCTTATGGCCATCCGATTCTCCTCTAGAAATTATGGAGGATCTGGCGAACCTATTCAAAGGAGCTCGGCGTCGCTTTGAGCTATGGAAGGCGTCAGCATGACAAGAAGGTGCACAAGAGGCCTGGGCCAAGGTGAAAACGCGCTATACCGGGCTTGATCTGAATCATATGGCCCGAGTTGGACCTCAGGGACCAGACGGAAAAGATATTCCCGTGAGCTTGGTTTATGACCAAGTAATGATAGCCGCAAAGTTTTCGCAAAAGACTATAGTTTAGACAGTCTTATAGATGGCATAGATAAAGAATAGGCGTTTGATTCCATGTAGCAATGTACTTTATCATCAAACTTATCTCCAAGCAAACTTGTACAAAATTTGTCATGGCATGCCTTCGGCTTCACCTTCTGAACCCAAGGGTTGGAGTGTTTCTGGATACTATACTTGTGATAAACACTGAGTATGTTCGGAAACCAGGCAATCTGGTCATTTTTGCTTGAATGGACAAGATTTGTTCAGGGAGTTATCTTATATTACTAGTTAACGTAAGAAACATCTTCCAGGGAGAATAGTTCCGTTAAGGGTTCCTTTCCCTGTGTTAGCATGCGTATTTATGCATGCCTAGGCTTTGATCCTAAAGATAGGATTACAGGAAGCCTATCCTTTGATATTGAAAAATTATATGTAAATACGCAATTCGTCGTTTGACCGCCGACCAATGATTCCTTTAAGAATGCTAGCTTTCGGCTTCACCCGTCTGAGGTACAGGTCCGGATTACCCGGTTGTAACAATCGCAGAGGTTCTCCCTTTACACCCTAGCTGAACAATTGGGAACATAGGGTATAAACACAGGAGCCAGTCAACCCAGCTTGGCAAAAAACTTAAGTCATAGAGGTGCATATAATGGCGAAGAGACTATATGAAACAGGTGACATAAGTACTGTAAGCAATAATCTTTAATAGTAAGCTTCATTATAGAAGCCCCCGGGTATCTTGAGGTATATACATTTAAAGATGTTCACCCCTAACAGTTCGGTATAGCCGAACACCTTCTGGGAAGGAAGAACAAAAAATGAAGAGGAAGAAAAACAAAGGAAGAAACCTAGACAAAAATATAAATAAAAGGTACTACCGGACTATCCGTATAATCGACAAAGCCTAGCAGGGTTCCATGGATTCGGCGCAAGGCAATTGTTTGATTCATTTCGAAGGTGATAGGCTCCTCTGGTGAGAACTTCATAAATGATAAAGGGGCCCTCCCATCTTGGTTCGAGCTTATCATTTTTCTTCTCCGGGAGGCGCAAAACGAGTTCGCGAACATTGTATGTTTTGGCCCGCACTTCTCTACTCTGGTATTGCCTAGCCTGTTGCTGATAGAATGTGAAACGAGCTTGCACGATATCATGCTCCTCTTCAAGGTTGTCTAGGTCATCCTGCCAATCGAGCTCGGCCTCTCGCTCTTCATGCATACCCACTCGAGGTGAGTCGTGAATAATGTTGCAGGGCAAAACAGCCTCTGCGTCGTACACCATGAAAAAAGGTGTATATCCAGTTGTTCGGTTAGGTGTGGTCCGCATCCCCCAGAGTACGGAGTCAAGCTCCTCAACCCAGTGTTTATCTGACTCATGTAGGGAGCGCACGAGTCATTGTTTAATGCCCCTCATTATTAAGCCATTGGCCCGTTCGACTTGACCATTTGTTTGAGGGTAGTACACGGAGGCATAATCAAGTCTAATGCCTAACTTGGCGCACCAGTTCTTCACCTCGTCAGCTGTGAAGTTGGATCCATTATCTGTGATAATACTATGTGGGACACCATAGCGGTGTACCACGCCAGATATAAAATCTAGCACTGGCCCTGCTTCAGCCGTTCTTACTGGTTTGGCTTCTATCCATTTAGTGAATTTATCCACCATAATCAGTAAATATTTCTGTTTGTGGCTTTCCCCTTTAAGGGGTCCGACCATATCCAGCCCCCAGACCGAAAAAGGCCAAGTTATGGGGATGGTTCTCAAGGCGGTGGGAGGCATATGACTTTGATTGGCGAAAAGCTGGCATCCAACACAATGTTGGACCAGGGCTTGTGCATCGGCTCGGGCTGTTGGCTAGAAGAAACCTGTTCGGAAAGCCTTGCTTACGAGAGCCCGAGCTGCGGCATGATGGCCGCCCATACCAGCGTGTATTTCAGCTAAAAGTTGCCGTCCCTCCTCTTCAGAGATGCACCTTTGGAGAACACGAGTAGTGCTTTTCTTGTATAGTTCACCTTCATGAACATTATAGGCTTTAGAACGCCGGACTATGCGACGGGCCTCATTTTGATCATCGGGGAGCTCTTGCCTATTAAGGTAGGCCAGGAAGGGTTCAATCCAAGGAGCGATGACGACCATGATCTCATGAGCCAAAGGTGTTATTTCCATATCCGAATCCACGATGACATCTATATTGAGTTCGGCTGGTGGGGGTATGATCGGGTCTGAATTAGTGTCTCTACTCTCGTCCTGCCATACCACGGGTGGCTTAAACAACCTTTCTACAAAGGTGTTAGGCGGGACTGGGTCGCGCTTGGCACTCATGCGAGGGAGTATGTCCGCTGCCTGATTATTGTCCCGAGCAACATGGTGAAATTCGAGCCCCACGAACCGAGCTGATATTTTTAATATGGCGTTTCGATAAGCCGCCATTTTGGACCCTTCACATCAAATTCTCCGTTTACCTGAAATATTGCGAGGTTTGAGTCTCTGCGCACCTCTAGGCATTATATGCCCATGGATACGGACATGCGGAGACCATGTAGTAGTGCCTCATATTCGGCAGCATTGTTTGAGTCTGTATACATGACTTGTAGTACGTAGCAGACCTTGTCCCCTGTGGGAGATGTCAAGATGGCGCCAGACCCCAGTCCAGCTAGCATTTTTTAGCCGTCAAAATACATGGTCCAGTGGGAGTATGACCTGTACTCTTTAGGGAGTTCGGCTTCTGTCCACTCTGCGATGAAGTCAGCCAACACTTGAGATTTAATAGCCAGCCGTGGTTTGTATGATATTTCAAACGGTAAGAGCTCTATGGCCCATTTGGGTATGGCGTCCTTGTTGTTTATAATATCATTAAGTGGTACTTCAGATGCCACTGTAATCGAACACTCTTGAAAGTAGTGTCGGAGCTTCCGAGATGCCATGAACACTGCATAGTCAATTTTTGGTAATGGGGGTATCGTGACTTGCACGGTGTAAGAACCTCTGATACATAGTAGACTAGTATTTGGACAGGGAATTTATGTCCCTCTTCCTCTCATTCGACGACGAGCACATCACTCACAACCTGGTGAGTTGCTGAGATATAGAGCAATATTGGCTCACCAACACTTGGAGCGGCTAGGATTGGATTGCCCGCTAATAGGGCCTTTATTTCTTCTAGTCCGGCTATGGCCGCATCCGTCCATTCAAAGTTTTCCGTGCGCCTTAGCAGTCTATAAAGTGCTAATGCTTTTTCTCCCAGTCCGGAGATGAAGCGAATTAAGGCTGCTACGTACCCTGCTCGCTTCTGGACTTGTTTTAGATCGATTGGCGTGGCCAGTTGTGAGAGCGCTTGGATTTTAGCTGGGTTTGCTTCAATTCATCTATGGGAGACGATAAACCCTAATAGCTTTCCGGTCGGAACGCCGAAAATGCATTTTTCCGGAGTGAGTCATATGTCATATGTTCGGAGGTTATCAAACGTGAGGCAGAGATCGTCCACCAATGTTTCGACACATTTAGTCTTGATGACTACAACGTCCACGTATGCCTCCATTGCCTTGCCAATTTGTTTCTCTAAGCATGTTTGAATCATGCGTTGATACGTGGCACCAGCATTTTTGAGCCCAAAGGGCATAGTGTTGAAGCAGAAAGGCCCGTACAGAGTGATAAGCGTCGGTGTGGCCTGGTCAGATTCCTTCATTTTTATCTGATGGTATCCGGAGTAAGCGTCGAGGAAGCATAATGAGTCATGTCCTGTTGTTGCATCGATGATCTGATCGATGTGGGGCAGCAGAAAAGGATCCTTAGGGCAAGCCTTGTTTAGGTCTTTAAAATCGACACAAAGGCGCCAGGATTTATCCTTCTTCGGCACCATGACCAAATTTTCTAGCCAATCCGGGTGTTTAATTTCTCTGATGAATCCGGCTTCCAGTAACTTGGCCAGCTCCTCCCTCATAGCTTGTCTCTTGGGTTCGGAAAATCATCACAATGATTGCTTGACCGGTTTGAACCCTTTGATGATGTTGAGGCTGTGTTCGGCCAGCCTGCGTGGGATCCCGGGCATGTCTGAAGGATGCCAAGGGAATATATCCTGTTTTCTCGTAGGAATGCGCGTAGAGCGATGTCTACCATCAGGTCCAGTTGTGCTCCAATGGATGCCATTTTATTAGGGTCCGTCGGATGCACCTGAAATTTGATAATTTCATCTGCTAGCTTGAAGGAGGTAGATTTAGATCTTTTATCAAGGACTACGTCATCCTTGTCCACGGTGGATGGTAAGGTGGTTAATTCTTCGGCCGCAAATGGCTTCAGATAGTGCCTCGAGGGCCAAGGATGCGGGTTTTTTTCGGCACGGAGTGCTCTGTCCGGATCACTTGTGACTATGATTATTCCACTAGGCCCTAGCATTTTAAGCTTCATGTACCCGTAATGGGGTATGGCCTGAAAGCGTGAGAAAGGGTCTCGCCCTAGAAGGGCGTGGTATCCGCTATTGAAGGGGACAATGTGGAAGAGCATCTCTTCTGACCTGTAGTTCTCAGGCGTGCCGAATACTACGCCGAACTTAATACTTCCCGAACACCGGGCTTCCCGGCTGGGGATAATTCCTCGAAAGGTTGTGTTACTTTTCTCAATGCGGGTTTTATCGACCTGCATTTTTTCGAGCGTGTCCTCGTATATGAGGTTAAGTCCACTGCTGCCGTCCATGAGCACTTTGGTAAGGCAAAAGCCGTCTACTATTGGGTTTAGTACAAGAGCGGTTGTGGCTTGGACTGGTCGGACCCGTGATTCGTCGTCGACAGTGAAGGTAATTGCCGCATCGTTACATGGGCTCACAACGGTTATTTGAGGAACCTCGGCGAGTTCGCGAAGTGCTCTCTTGCGCTGATTATTTGAAGAGAAGGTCTTGAAGACCGTGAGGACGTTAAAATTGTCCTCCTCTGGAGTTGCGGTGGCGAGGATGGCTTCACCGCTTTTAGCTACATGCGGAGTACCCAACACGCTCGAAGGCTGTGAGTTGGGATCATGCCAGGGATCGCATGTATCGGGCAAGGTTTATCTAGGAGTTCGTCCAGAACGGATATGTATCCCGTGAAGGGTTTGTTTTCTTGCCGACGGGTTATGATCGGATGCCCCTCTAGGGTATGTTTGTTTTGTTGTACCAGCATATTGCCCGAAGATAGACCATTCCAGATGGGTGTTTTGGGCCTTCCAAGTACTTTCCATTGTGCAGTACTTTCGTACTAAGTGCGACAACTCTGTGAAACTCTGTACGCGATGGCGGTTGAGGGCGTTCAAGAGTCCCTCGTCTGTGCAATTGCGGTGAAAGACCGGAACCGTGCTGTCGTCGCAGCAGTCTTTAATCTTGTATTTTAACAAGTAGGAACCTTGCCTAGAAGTGATGGACCGTCTCCTGGGGTTGCTCTTGCACGTACATGTCACATATGTCTAGAGGGACAGAGTTACTTGGGGAGTATTGATTGTGGTGGGTGGGTGTGGTTTAATTTGAGTCCAGGCCCAATATAGTATCCGGGGTTTGCAAAGCCTCCGGTGTAGACAACTCGGGACCGGTAGGATCTGAGTGTTCCCCGGGCTCCGTGTCTGTCCCTGAGCTTGAAAGATGTAGAGTCCCGCCCGAAGGAAGGGTGTTCGGCTCAAAGGGTTCAGAGACCCGAACACAGCCGGTCTCCGGTTCAAGAGGAGAAGTGTCTTCAGCCCGTTCCTCGACGGTCGCCACCAGGTGAGTGGTCGGGATGGAATTGTCTTCCCCCTGGTCGGGTTTAGGCCCGATCCGATCATTGGACGCTAAAAGCCCCAGGGCGGCGATGCGATCTAGCAACTCATTTAAGGACGAGGTATCCGCCGGAGTCGCGTTTTCAGAGTGTTCGAAGCCGATGTATGAGTGATGCTCGATGACCGCAGGGTAAGCGGACAGCTTGACGGTCATGCGGGCGCATATGGCGAACCTGCCGAGCTAGAGGACCTGGCCAACAGCCAGGTTTTTTCGGAAGGTGATGTCGTCGTTGATGACGAGACGAGCCACCGATCGCTTCTCGTGACTACAGAGCAGATCTCTCAAAGAAAGCACCATTGTCGGTGTCAAAACCGGCAGATCTCGGGTAGGGGGGGCCCAAGCTGCATATTTGAGGATCGGTTGTAGCAATGGGAGACAAGGACACAATGTTTACCCAGGTTCAGGCCCTCTCGATGGAGGTAATACCCTACTTCCTGCTAGATTGATCTTGATGTATATGGAGATTACAAGAGTTGATCTAATTGAGATCGTAATGGCTAAACCCTAGATGTCTAGCCTATGATTGTTCTGTTAGCCTCTACGGACTAAACCCTCTGACTTATATACACACCGGAGGGGGCCTAGGGTTTTACAGAGATGACTTGAGGAGGAAGGAATCATTACATCCGGACATCTATCTTGCCTTTCTACATACATAGGAGTCCTACCCGGACATGGGGGATGACCTTTTGCTTTTATCTTCACGGCCCATCAGTCCGGCCCACCTTCAGTAGTCCGGACACCCGAGGACCCCCAAATCCAGGACTCACTCAGGGGTGCCCGAGGGGCCCACAAGTCGTAGGGGCGTGCCCTGGGGTGTGGGCCCCCCAGGCTTGTGGCCTCCGCGGTCACCTCCTCTCCTAGCTCTGGTGCTCCGCAGGTCTCTTTCCATAAACGATCACCGTAAATTTTTAGCCCATTCTGAGAACTTTTATTTCTGCACAAAAAATGACACCACGGTAGTTCTGCTGAAAACATCATCAGTCTGAGTAATCATATCAAAACCATATAAAATTGTTGTAAACATGGCATGAATACTTCATAAATTATAGATAGGTTGGAGACGTATCAGTGGTCGCCGTCGGTCCTGGCATCTGGTTCAAGATGAGGCCGTGCTCCTCTAGATACCACGCCTTCACCTACTCGTCCATCGTCGACATGTCTGCTCCCATCAGGAACGCCAGGTCGGTGTTCCTTTTCTTCGTGGCGACGTTGGTCTAGAGAAGGTCGAGGTTGACGTCCTGCTTTGTCATCAACGTTGGTTCTTCCTCCTCCACCTCCTCCTCGGCATCGTCGTGCTCGACGTCCTCCATGTCGACGATGGTGTCCAACGTTTCGTCTTGCATGCGGAACCCGGGCATGAAGCGGCCACGATTGAGCCATTCATGATGATCTCGCCCATGTCGGCGTCGGTGTTGCTGAACTATGGCGCCAAGCCATGTGCGAAGGGTAGCTCCCGGCGCAGAGTGGGCGCAAGCGAGCATGAGTACGTCAGCGGCGAGTAGCTGTACCGGGTGCTGAGGCCGACGGTGAACGCGGGGAGGGCGTGCACGGGTCAGGGTTGAAGA
>LR738711.1:560973656-560991574 GCA_902687465.1 Secale cereale | reverse complement strand
CTAGGCGTTGCACTAGTGGTTGCACTACAAAATGAAGCAACCACTAGTGCAACGCCTAGGAGCTAGGCGCTACACTGTATAGTGTGGCGCCTAGCTCTTATGTGCTGCACATTGACTTATTAATTTTTAGGCAGTTCGGGGTGCGACGCTGGCCGGACGTGTAGCGCCCCTGAGCTAGGCGTTGCACAGTGTAGTGTGGCGCCGTCATGGTGAGCGCTACACAAAAAGGTCAGGGGTGTGAAATTGTTTCACGGGCAGTTCATTCTGTGAATTGATTTCGTCAAAAGGTCAAAATTGTCAAATTTGCCGGCCATACTAGGTATACATACGCTATCTTCGCACTTGTCAAAGTTGACGGTATGAGATTTTGACTAAGCCGAGGTCCAGGTCCTACGGCGGCAAGTGGCAATCTTGCATGTCCTCTGCTGGTCTCCACTATGACATATGGGTCCAGGCCCCTGTCAATGCTGCCATGGCAATGGCATGGACACATTACACTCTATTGCAACTAATAGCAGAATGCTGCCACAGCAGGTCGGCCATTCTACTGGTCATTGATCCCCACTAGAGTACTTGCCAGAAACCACAATCTTACATGTGGATGTGGGTACCCGGCCGCCCCCTCAGCAAAATGGCTATATGTGCTTCCTTGCTCATTACCTCTGTTTCTGTGTTCACAAAACCCTTGTGTATATTGATGGTAGTGTTCGATTGTGTTCTTAGTAGATGAGTAAGCTGGTCTTCTGCGAGTATGATTACCAACGCTGTTTGTGACCTACCATTCCGGTGTGTTTCAAGGTCTGTCATCAACTAGTCTTTAATTTATTTTTCGAAAAGTGGCATGTACGTACTAGTCTAGAATATACCTACAAGATGCGCTTATTTAGTGGCCGAATAAATATATGTACTTACTACGCCCTTCGTCCTGAAATACTTGTCAGAGAAATGGATAAAAATGGGTGTATGTAGAACTAAAATACATCTAGATACATCTATTTCTTCGACAAGTATTTGCGGATGGAGGGAGTACTATATTTCTCCTCTGTTTTACTCTAGTATCGACTTATTAGTTTTGGTCCTACTATACTATACTTAACCTACTACGGCAGCTGATTGATTGCTTCGGTGGTGGTTGTTCATGTCCAACGTAGATGTGCTGTCCTCTTTGTTACGTTGCAGCCTGCTGCATTATGCCCGTGTTCTCTGCATACCAGTTACTTAATTCCTTCTTAAAAAACACACACTTTACTCAAGAAACCAATCTTGTGTGCGTTGACACTTGGCACTGACCAACCTCTGCCCTTTAATCATGGACCAGTTCAAGATGATTGATTTCGATTCTTCAATCTTGCACGACTCTGTGGATTTTAGATCAGCACAGACTATATACGCATTAATTTAAGTTGTTAGTTCACGTCTTGTTATTGGTTTCTTGCGCACAATTACTCAAAAAATTACTCAATATTCGTTTTGCTTCTACACAATGTTTGTTTATTTAAGAATACTGCCGAAACTGCCCTGATGATTGTTGCAAAAAATTTGTTTTGCACTTCGCAATTTTGCTACTGCCAGTCGTCAAAGATTTCTCACCGGGAAATTTGCAGGGAGCCGGGGCTCCGGCCGGACGCCGATGGACTGGGACGCGCGCATGCGCTCGGCGCTGTCCGCCTCTCGCGGCCTTGCGCAGTTGCACTCGGCGCACAACCTCGCGCACGGCAACGTCAAGTCCTCCAACGTCCTGCTCCGACCGGACTACGACGCCGCCGCGCTCTCCGACTTCTGCCTCCACCCGATCTTCGCCCCCTTGTCCATCCGCGCCGGCGCCGGCGCCGGCGGCTACCGTGCGCCGGAGGTCGTGGACACGCGCCGGCCCACGTTCAAGGCCGACGTCTACTCCCTGGGCGTCCTCCTTCTGGAGCTCCTCACCGGCAAGTCCCCGACGCATGCGTCCCTAGAGGGCGACGGCACGCTGGACCTGCCACGGTGGGTGCAGTCCGTAGTGCGCGAGGAGTGGACCGCCGAGGTGTTCGACGTCGAGCTGGTGCGGCTCGGCGCGAGCGCCGAGGAGGAAATGGTGGCGCTGCTGCAGGTGGCTATGGCGTGCGTGGCCACCGTGCCGGACGCGCGGCCGGACTCCCCGGACGTGGTCAGAATGATCGAGGAGATCGGCGTTGGCCATGGCCAGACAACCACCGAGGAGAGCGCGCGGGGCACCCCGGAGGAGGAGCGGTCGAGGGGCACACCTCCGGCCGCCCCGACGCCGTGATCCCGTTCCGTCCGAGTAAAGTTAAAGTTGCATAGATATTGAATAGAGTCCTGGTGCCTGTATGTCATGTTCTGTGCCTCTTTTTTTGTTTTGCTTTTGCAAGCATTATTCCTTTTATTTTTATTACGCTTTGGGATGATTTTAAGCCGGCGGAAAACAACCGACCGGAGAAGGGGACGACGGTGATGAGCTCGAGAGTTGACGGTGTAGGTGGTGGGGGGTTAGAGGGATGCCGACGGCAGGTGGCGGAGCACGGCGGTTAGGCCAATGGAAATGTATTTTTGTGTGCCGTTCGCTCCCGTTTGTGATTGATTCTCTTCTCCCATCCTTCCATTTGTTGTCCTGGATGCTCTCGAGTGAGTAGATGTATGTTGTGCCGGGAGCAAGGAAACTCCGAAAAGAATCCATTTCTAGTTTCCGCATCAATGATACCGTGCGAAATGGAGTAAATTGCAGAAAGTCATCAGTTTAAGGGCTAAGTCCCTCTCTCGTAAACATTTTGCAAAAACCACCGATCGGCAGATTAGTCTTGTTTGAGCGCGTTCATGACAGACGGGCCCCTATTTGGCTTATATGGCATAACTTTTCATGCCAAATGGGTTTTTATCTATATTTACAAACTAGCCCCAACAATTTTATATAAACACCCCTTAATCAAAAATAAAAAAACGCAATCAAGCCCTCGTGTGCACAAAACCGGTTGCACGGCGCCTATGGCTCACGCGAGCAGAAGGACGGTGGATGGGGCGGACCATGGGTTTCGTCGCCGGCGAGAGGGCGCACCATCGGGGCTTAGGGAGCGGCGGCACACCACTGGCCGGCCAATTGCACCTCGTCGAGGACGACCTGTGGAGGGAGCGGCGGCGGCGGCCTCGGCCTGCAGAGGAGCCGGCGACAGCCTGCAAATCCGGGGCCGGGTGACAACGGCGGCGGCTTGTGTAGCCAGCGGCGACGGTGGCGGTCTGCGGAGGGAGCAGACGGCGGTTGCCTGCGGATGGAGCGGCGGCTGCCTACGGAGGGAGCGACGGGGGCGGCCTGCATAGGGAGCGTCGACGGCGGCGGTCTGCGGAGGAAGCAGCGACGGTGGCGGTTGCCTGTGTTGGGAACGACGACGGCTGTTGCCTGCGGAGGGAGCGGCGGCGGCCTGCGTAGGGAGCGGCAACGGCGGCGGTTTCCTGCGGAAGGAAGGGCGGCAGCTTCCCGCGAAGGGAGCGGCGGCTGCCCGCGTGAAGGGAGGGGAGGGGGAAAGAGGGGAAGAAAGTTAAGGGCTTTTATGCTTTAAACCCAAACAATGATGCCACGTAAGCAAAAAGGGGAGCCCACCTGTCATAAACGCGCTCAAACGAGACTAATCCACCGGTCAGTGGTTTTTGCAAAATGTTTACGAGAGAGGTGGTGCTTTTTGTTAAGAAACTGTAACCTAGTGTTTTCTGATGACCTAGCCCTCAAACCGGTGGTTTTCTGCAATTTACTCTGCGAAATGTGTCACTGCTCACTGGTCTAAGCTGCTTGTCTGCACCTCGTCATTTTGCCCTTTAGAGCATCTACAGACGCGATGGATAATTCACGCACTGACCGACCACCTCTCAAATAATGCAATCTATATCCGGACACCTCAATTATCGTATCTCAAATTCATACAGACTCATGCAACTACATCGACGCACACATCTCGTCCCTCTACTTCATCACTACTAAGTAAACATGCCATTGGACTATCAAAGTTTGGCATGTTTGACTATGGTGGAGTTTATCCACGGCTTCCCTTGCCCTTCCCAGCGCCCTTGCCGTCCTTCTCGCGGAAATACCGATCGAAGACGTAGTACGGATCGAGCCGGATCTGCTTGTCGCCGGAGCTCTCCTCCATCGGTGGCAGTCCGATTATGGCACAGACCCCCCGATTCTGCTCTTGGGCGAGGACGCGTGTGTTCTTCCGGTGCCGTTTCTTCACAACGCGGGCGTAGATGGCTTCCTCCTCCGCGGTCGTCTGCGCCGCTGCCATTTCCGCCGCGATATGGGCCTCAGCGGCCCTTATCCTCTCCTTCCGACGGCAGGCTGCCCGTTGCCGATGGGACTCATAGTCTGTCCGACCGATGACGGGGAAGGGAGGGGGTTCGGCTACCGAGATCGTGATGATCCAGGCCCAGAGGATTCGAGCGCCCGTTGAGCTCGGGTGACGGAGGGGAGGGGAGTGATGTGGATAGGGTTTGTCCGGTGAGCGGATGGGGATGAATATATGTGGGGTCGGGTGGGCCAGCATGGGCCGGGTCCGACGTGGCGAGCGTGCCCGGACGTGCCTAGGCGCCCCATATCCGATACATATTTGGGCTGGATATGAGGGATGCCGGTCAACCCGGGCATTTGAGGCCCATTTAAGGCGTCCGTCTGGTTTGAAAAAATCGTGACCGGTCATTGACCGGGCGGGCCGCCCAGGCATTGGAGGGTATGGGGCGCCCGACTGTAGATGCTCTTACAAGCCGATGCAATAATAGAGCCAGATTTCCTTCACATGATTTCTTCTCTCCATCAACCATAGCATCTAGAACCGGAGCCCCCATCCCATATTTGTCCGGACGGCCTACCCGGTCACTGTTCGAATAGAAAATTGTCACCCGACGAATCTGGTAAACATTGCCCAAACGTCCTGACGGGTTGCCCAGTCATGGTCTGGATAGGAAATTGTCACCCACCCGAATCTAGAAAACGCAACCCAAATGTTTGGGCTGACCGGCACCTCCCAGACCCAACCTATATATGGGGCGGATATGAAGACGTCTAGTCACGCCCGGGTGCGTCCGCCACGTGTTGGGGAACGTAGTATTTTAAAAAAGATTTCCCTACGCACATGCAAGATCATGGTGATGTATAGCAACGAGAGGGGAGAGTGTCGTCCACGTACCCTCGTAGACCGTAAGCGGAAGCGTTATGACAACTCGGTTGATGTAGTCGTACGTCTTCACGATCGACCGATCCTTGAACCGCACGTACGGCACCTCCGCAATCTGCACACGTTCAGCTCGGTGACGTCCCACGAACTCGCGATCCAGTAGAGCTTCGAGGGAGAGTTCCGTCAGCACGACGGCGTGATGACGGTGATGATGAAGTTATCGACGCAGGGCTTCGCCTAAGCATCGCAATGATATGACCGAGGTCTGTTTCTGTGGAGGGGGGCACCGCACACGGCTAAAAGATCAATGATCAACTTGTGTGTCCATGGGGTGCCCCCACCCTTGTATATAAAGGAGTGGAGCAAGGGGAGAGGCCGGCCCCCTATGGCGCGCCTAGGAGGAGTCCTACTCCCACCGGGAGTAGGATCCCCCCTTCCCTAGTTGGACTAGGAGAGAAGGAAGGATAGGGAGAGAGGAAGGAAAAGGGGGGCGCCACCCCTCCCCTCCTAGTCCAATTCGGACAAGAGGGAGAGGGGGCGCGCGGCCTGCCCTGGCCTCCTTTCTCTCTCCCCACTTTGGCCCAATAAGGCCCATATAATTATCGGGGGGTTCCGGTAACCTCCCGGTACTCCGGTAAAATCTCGATTTCACTCGGAACCATTCCCATGTCCAAATATAGGATTCCAATATATTGGCTTTATGTCTCGGACATTCCGAGACTCCTCGTCATGTCCATGATCATATCCGGGACTTCGAACTACATTTGGTACATCAAAACTCATAATACCGATCGTCACCGAACGTTAGGCGTGCGGACCCTACGGGTTCGAGAACTATGTAGACATGACTGAGACTCATCTCCAGTCAATAACCAACAGCGGAACCTGGATGCTCATATTGGTTCCTACATATTCTACGAAGATCTTATCGGTCAAAACCGCATAAGAATATACGTTGTTCCCTTTGTCATCGGTATGTTACTTGCCCGAGATTCGATCGTCGGTATCTCAATACCTAGTTCAATATCGTTACCGGCAAGTCTCTTTACTCGTTCCGTAATGCATTATGTCATGACTAACTCATTAGTCATTTGCTTGCAAGGCTTATAGTGATGTGCATTACCGAGAGGGCCCAGAGATACCTCTCCGACACTCGGAGTGACAAATCCTATTCTCGATTTATGTCAACACCACAAACACCTTCGGAGACACTTATAGAGCATCTTTATAATCACCCAGTCACGTTGTGCCGTTTGATAGCACACAATGTGTTCCTCCGGTATTCGAGAGTTGCATAATCTCATAGTCGTAGGAACATGCATAAGTCATGAAGAAAGCAAAAGCAGTAAAACTAAATGATCAAGTGCTAAGCTAACGGAATGTGTCAAGTCAATCACATCATTCACTGATGATGTGATCCCGTTAATCAAATGACAACTCATGTCTATGGCTAGGAAACATAACCATCTTTGATTCTACGAGCTAGTCAAGTAGAGGCATACTAGTGACACTTTGTTTGTCTATATATTTACACATGTATTATGTTTCCGGTTAATAAAATTCTAGCATGAATAATAAAAATTTATCATGATATAAGGAAATACAAATAACAACATTATTATTGCCTCTAGGGCATATTTCCTTCACCACGTATGATCTGGCTCACTATAGTCCATAAAGACACCACGTGTATTTGTCCCTATTCGCATGTTGGATCAAATCCTAGCCACTCCACTCAATCCTCAAGCTCCCGTCTGGCGATCTCTGGCCTTCACTGGCATGGTGGGCGGTGAATCGGACTCCAAGGTCTCCCAATCTATCGACTAGGACCTCGTCCCATGTTGGATGAGACGAGGAGGAGTTGGTTGTCGGCTGGCACTTCACCGGTCTCAAGGGGAAATCTTAGGTCCGCTATCGGAGTTACTCCGACCCATGCAAATGACGCTTGGATTCGACTGCGCTGGCGGCTCGAGGCGCGTGACCACAACCTCGTCGGACATGATGACCGTCGATTAGCTACGCAACCCCGCCTTGTCCCCGCCACGTTGGGCTTCGAATCAAAGGTCAACATCGGCATGTGTCACAGCCCGACCACTACAGAAGAGTGGTGTGCCGCCGTCCGAGGAACTAGCCGTGGTAGCCCTCGAGACCAAGGTTGCGGAGGCGGAGTCGCATGCTGCCTTGGACAACGAGGAAGCCCTTCACTACAAAAAAGACACATCCGTGACATTTTGGTCCGAACGAAACTGTTTTATGTCATACTTATGACACTTCTATGACAATAATTGTGACAAAACACGGTATCATCATAGATGTGGTGGGGTCCTACTTCTATGACAAAAAATCATGATAAAAAATGGGCTTTTCATCCGGGGAGGGCCGGAGACACAGCTGCATGACATTCTTTGGGCCGTCCATGACGGAAAAAACCATGGTAGAAGCGAGGGCGAGCAAAATATCGGGGTGTTCCCGGTTACGGTGGGTGGTCGGGGCCGAGCGATTTGCATTTCTCTTGTACACGCACGTGCGTGGGTGCGAGGCATTGGGCTCTAACTGAACCCGAGCGATGCGTTGGGCTCTAACTGAACCCGAGCGATTGCACTGTAGGCTACGCGTTACTGAACCTGAGCGATCGATCTATGGCTGTTAACTGAACCCGATCGAGCGATTCCTTCACTACTGCTGCTAATTGAAGCCGATCTATGCTGCCTCTGCATGAACAGTGAGCGTTGCTAGGGGGTTAGGATGAACAGTTCCCGGTGAGGATGGCTGAACAGGACCCCTGGTGTTGCCTCTGCATGAACAGGACCCCGTTCGATCGAGCCGATTGGGGCTGCATGAACAGGACCTCGTGGAGGGCTGCATGAATAGGACCACCACGTGGAGGGCTGCATGAACAGGACCACCCCGTGGAGGGCTGCATAAACAGTAGCCCGTGGAGGGGTGGTTGAACAGGAGCCCGTGGAGAGGGCTGGTTGAACAATAGCTGGTGGAGGAGCGCATGGTGGAGGCTGAACAGTCGCAGGTGGAGGCTGGAGGAGGTCGACGGTGGATGAATTGTATCCCGTGGAGGCTGGAGGGGTCGACGGTGGTGATGAACGGTATCCCGTGGAGTGCCGTTTTGTGGTACACCACACCCCTCCCGATGAACAGGACCCCCGTTTCGACCGTAGCGCTCCAACACAAGTCCGTTTCCTCCGTTTTGCGGTACGCCACACCCCGCCCGATGAACAGGACCCCATTTCGACCGTAGCGCTCTAACACAAGTCCGTTTCCTCCGTTTTACGGTACGCCACACCCCTCTCGATCAACAGGGCCCCCGTTTCGACCATAGGAGGTCTGTTTCCTCCGTTTTGCGGTACGCCACACCCCTCCCGATGAACAGGATCCCGTTTCGAACGTGGCCAGTCGAACACAAGGCCGTATCCTCCGTTCTGCGGTACACCACGCCTCGTTTCCATCGGCTGTTCCGTCCAAGCCCTCCCGATGAACACGACGACGCATTCCGTTCCAACCCAGCCGGTTGGCTCCCCATGAACACGACGACGACGCTGTTTCTCCGTTCTAACCCAGCCATGTACACGAGCCCTGGCCGTACGTACGCGCGAGTAGGCGTTCGAGACCCCGTCCGTATGTACGTACGTGGCCGTATTTACTTTCTTGCACCCTGGCCGCTGTACGTACGTGTACATGCTACGTGCGCGCCTCTGCTACGACACGTGCGCGCCTCTACATCGACCAGTATGTACGTACACGTTCGCGACCAGAATGACAACGCTACGTATGCTTCGACCAGGTGGGTCCCGACTGTCAGGCACTTCCTTGCGTGCGAATATGTAGCTGGTGGGTCCCAGCAGTCAGGGGGGCTAATCGTTTTTTTTGCCCGGAATCACTTCCTTGCGTGCGAAGATGTAGCTGGTGGGTGCCAGCAGTTAGGGAGAAACGTTTTTTTTCATGAAATACGGTGGCCCGTACGATGGGTGCCCGCTGTCAGGTGGAGGAATAATTTTTTTGCGCGTTATAAGGAGGCACGTCCTTGCTGCGACCGTGGACCCAGCTGTCAGCCTCTCCACGTACTGTAGTCTTCTGTGGGTCCCTGCTATCAGCCTCTCCACGCCGCGCCGAGAGCACCAGGGCGGTGGACGATGGCGAGGCCTAGGAAGGGGACGACGCGGAGCCGGGGAAGACGCGGCAGTGGAAGACCGCGCGGAGAGGAGTACGAGGGTTCACTGGTTTGGCTGCGGTGTGAGGCTGCCGTTGCCGCAGGGCCTGGCCAGCGGTGGGAATCGCAGCCGGCCACGGGAGGCAGGAGCACGAGGCACGACCGGCGCTGGTTTGGGCGGCTGGAGCAAGAAGACCAGAGGTTGAAGAAGCACTACGACCGTTGGATGGACATCGTACGGTCAATGCAGCTCGAATCATGCATATTGACTAAGTTGACAAAGCCCTCCGTCCCCGTTAACTTAGTAGGCCCACAAGTCAGCCTCCCACTATACTGGGTCCCAGCTAGTAGGGGGAGTATTCATTTTTTTGTGCGTAATAAGGAGGCACTTCCAGTGGGTCCGAGCTGACAGCGGGGGGAACGTTTTGTTCGCGAAATACGGTGGCCCGTCCGGTGGATCCTAGCAGTCTGGGGGAAAAGCGTTTTTTCGCCAAATACGGTTGCCCGTCCGGTGGGTCCCCGCTGTCAGGTGAAGGTATAATTATTTTCCGCGTAATAAGGAGGCACTTCCTTGCGGCTGTCGTGGACCCAGCTGTTAGCCTCTCCACATACAATACTCCTCCGATGGAAGTCGGCCGTTGACCAGATTGACCATGCCGCGCCGAGAGCACCAGGGCGGTGGACGACAACGAGTCCTCGGAAGGGAACGACACGGAGGCAGGGAAGACTCGGCAGTTGTTTCCCACGCGGAGGGCAGTACGACTGTACAAGGGTTTACTGGTTCGTCTGCCGTCGCTGGAGAATAACAACAGGTGTGGGTGAGTAGATGGATGGCTAGGCCAGCGATGGGAGTACGTGGGGCGGTGAGGCCTGCGCGGCAGCACAGCCGGCCGTGGGGAGGAGGGAGCAGGCAGTCCCGCCAGCGCTTGTTTGAGCGGCTGGAGCAGGAAGAGCAGAGATTGAAGAAGCACGACGACCGTTGGATGGACATCCAACAGTCAATGCTTGTGCGTCAACCTTTTTTTAGGAAGGCCTCAAATATGTGGAAAACATCATACAACCCATCTACCATTATTTCTAATAATTTACAGCCCATTTTCTAATTCTTAATGTTTTTTGAGCTCATATTCTTTTTGTTAGCATTACATCCCATATTGTGGCCACGGTTAAAAAATTATACGAAATTTTGCATATTTCGGTGCGGTCCGAACTGTTTTTAATCTTCAAATTTCGAGTCACATTCAAACTGATTTTAAAAATGAATGCATATCAATATAAAATCCAACAAATTGTCCACGCGTAAAAATCAATGCAATTTAAAATCTCGAAATGAAAAAATATATTTGAAACTAATTGCCGGTTTGATGTGTTTTAAAAATGTACAACCCATTTCTCATTACTGATAGGCCATTTTCTCGGCCAGCCGAATGAAGCTCTCCTTGTCTTGAAAGATTTGTAACCCAACAGGCCTGACAAAGCGACTTATTTGGCAAATCACAAAAAAATTGGGCTGTGGCCCTGGACCCAGCCGTCAGCCTCTCCACGTACAGTACTCTTTCGATGGAAGTCGATCGTTGACCAGATTGACCATGCCGCATCGAGAGCACCAAGGCGGTGGACGACGGCGAGGCCTAGGAAGGGGACGACGCGGAGCCGGGGAAGATGCGGCAGTGGATGCCCACGCGGAGAGGAGTACGAGGGTTCACTGGTTCGGCTGTGGTGTGAGGCTACCGTCGCCGCAGAATAACAGGGGGTGTGGGTGAGTAGAGGGATGCCCTGGCCAGCGTTGGGAGTAGTAGGGGGCGGTGAGGCCTCAGCGGCATCACAGCCGGCCACGGGAGGCAGGAGCAGGCGGCACAACCGGCGTTGGTTTGGGAGACTGGAGCAAGAAGACCAGAGGTTGAAGAAGCACTACTGCCGTTGGATGAACATCGTACGGTAATTGGAGCTAGAATCGTTTATATTGACTAAGTTGACAAAGCCCTCCGTCTCCGTCAACTTGGTAGGCCCACAAGTCAGCCTCCCACGATGCTGGGCTCCAGCTGGCAGGGGGAGTATTCATTTTTTTTGTGCGTAATAAGGAGGCACTTCCTTGCGTGCGAAGATAGCTGGTGGGTCCGACCTGTCAGCGGGGGGCACGTTTTTTTCGCAAAATACAGAGGCCCTTCCGATGGGTCCCAGATGTCAGGTGGAGGAATCAAATACTTGAGAAGGCGTACAGAACAAGCTAGTGTACCAGTAAAGAGACGTTGCTGAGTTTTAGAAATAAGAGAGACGTGCTCCTGTAGCTGGTTCGAATCCAAACCTAGACTATGACAATATATGGTGCTATGCTACTCTGCAAGTAATGAAACTGACATATCCAACCTTCGCTTCTCCTCTTCTCTACTTACTGAGCCTAGCATCAGAAGTGCTGGCCGCAGCAACCATGTCCGTTGGCTGCTCGTCCACCTGCTCTTCAGCAGGCAACAACCAAATATGCGCCAAGTCACCACCCATACCATCGCCTGTGGGTCTCATCACACCCCCACCGGAACGCGCACCGCAGCCGGTTGCTCATCGCAACCCGCTGCAGTTGGTGTGGTGCCACTGCTGCAAATCATGCAAAGTCATACGTCGCGTCTCAACCACAAGCCTCAACCCTAGCCGAGTCTTCTACAAATGCCTGAATCATGGGGTCATAATATGTTTAAGTGTTGTTCTGCTGCTTCCAGTTGCTGATTTTTTTAATAGTTTGGTCGATAATCTTCCAATTTGATTCGTGCAGAAAAGGGAAGATTCGTGTGATTTGTATTTCTGGGAAGTTGCTGATGTGGGGGAGTGCAAGTACGCTGATTATTTGGTTAGCCGAGGAATCCCAATACCAGCAGGCTGGGCTGTTGGACAAGTAACTGAAGGAATGGCAGAAGATGAAGATACAGAGCAGAAGGTTAAAGATGCAGTTCCTCTGATCATGGCCAAGCAACAGCTGCTGAACGGCCTTGACAAAAATGAGGAGATGAAAGAGCTTGTGAAGATAATGGGCGAAATCGATGTGCTCTATAGGATGATTGTCTCTTTATTTGCAGTGTATGTAGCACTCATGATGTATTCAATGGCTATGACATGAGCACCTTGCTGAAACTAGTAATGAATAAAACCTTTGTAGCAGGCTGGGCGTAGTGTTGTGAACATCTAACGATTTCTATTAACGGAAATCAGGGGTATCCCCTTTTGCTCATAAATAAATAAATAGCAGAGGCCCTTTTTGTAATAAATAAGTAAATTAGTAGAGGCCATGTTGGGTCAGCTTTGTTCTCATTCGAAGACGTCGAGCAAATTGCAGTCCAACATCAAACTATGTCATCAAACTCAAGTTTCACAACCAAATATGAGTACAACTAAACAACAATGTCATCATGTTTTAGTCATCATACAATCACCAAACACAAATCAGCATACATAACAAGTGATGTTCTCACCGGAAAATACTAAACAACATGTTCATCAGGTTTCAGCTGTCATAGCAAACACAATTTCACATAGTAGATAAAAAAACGTCTTATGACAAGCTAATACGAGAAAAGCAATGTAATCATCATCCGCAGCAGCAGCGTCAACATCTTCGCCATGTGTATCAGTCTGAATCGTAATTCCCCACGGTGTCATCTTCTTCTTCGTCCTCAACGTCCTCGAACGTTGGCTTCTTCTTGATCAACTCTTGTATGTCCACAGCACGACAGACAATCTTTCCGCCGCATCATTGACGTGATGGTTCTCAAAGATATTAGGAACATCTGTGTTATCTTGTACATCAGGAGAAGTGTAAGCATCATCTTGTTGTGCAACTTCATTAAACGAATTCCTCTGCTCAAACCTTTGCAATACTCTCCATTCATCGCTACGTGCAAATGTGTCTTCCAAGAAAAATATCTGTGTTGCTTGATTTTCCAAAAGAAAAGGCTCGTTGGTCTGGTACGCCGCCTTGACATTGATGGATTTGAAATAATCATCAGCTCTGGGTTTTGTGATCCTGGAAAACAGGTTATACCAACGACAACACAACAGAACCACACACCAATGGTCCTCGAAACTGGAGATATACTGCAACTGAACAATGTCTGTTATGTTAGCATACATTTCAGTTGTCTCTTTGTCATACGTATTCGTGCTCATGATGGCACTGTTTTGTGACTTCCTGCCTTCGTCTTGTGCAAGGGTGTTGTAGCGCACATCTCCAACAACGCAAGATTCATAATGTCTTACCCGAGTATCAGGACCCATTGCTAGTAAGTAAAGGGCATCATCAACTGCGTGCCCATCCTCCCGCATCTTCTTAACATATGGTTAGAAAATAGACAAGCTGATCATCTTATGTACTCAATATATTAAAAAAAACTGACAGTGCAATTCAAAAGCTTACATGGCTCTTGAACCATTTCGCAAATCCTGCCATAACCAGTTTGTCAATGTTTCTTGGATTTTGCGGCAGTAACTCCTTTTTGTAGATGCTGCACAACATAGTGACCGCATCAAACATCTAAATATATAAGAATGTGCTGCAAGTTTAGTAGGTTATGATGTATAAGCTGTAGTACTTAGGACTTACTTGATATAAGGTAGTATCTCAGGACAATTATTCAACACATACCAAACCATTTTGTCCAAATCTTTAGGTTTGTCCTCTTGTCAACTCTTCCCTGTAACTCGTACAGAATAATTGAAAACATTGAGCCCGGGATTGTCTTCATCCACCTCTTTGCTAAGCTGATGAGCTATTTCAATGTATTTTGAGCAGAATGTCAACGCTTCTATAGCAATGTAGTCCTCTGCAATGGAACCCTCGGGTCTAGATCTGTTCCTAATATAGCCCTTGAAAGTGCCTAGCCACCTTTCAATAGGGTACATCCAGCCATACTGTACTGGACCTCTAAGTAGTGCCTCATCAGGTAGATGAACAGCCAAATGCACCATCACATCAAAGAAGGCTGGAGGATATATCTTCTCAAGGTCGCATAGGATAGTTGGTATCTTGTCTCTAAGACACTCCAAAGTATCTATCCTGATATTTCTACTGCAGAGTTCCATGAAGGATTGTCCCAACTCTGCAACTGCTCTGTATATGTCAGGGCGGCCCAAACGTCTAAGGATAACAGGTAAAACCCTTTTAAGTAGGACGTGGCAGTCATGAGTTTTCAACCCTTGTACCTTGTTTCCATCTGCACTGACTCTCCTTTCAGGGTTGGAAGCAAATCCATGTGGGAATCTCACACGTGACAGGACCTCGCAGAATTCTTTTCTTTTTAACTTGTCCAAGTCGTACACACCTGGTGGCATATCCCGTGGTTTACCTTCATCTTGCACCTGCAAATCCTCTCTGATACCCCGGTGTGTCAAATCAATCCTAGATTTCAAGGTATCTTTCGTCTTGCCTTCAATATTAAGAAGTGTGTCGATAATGCTGTCACATATATTTTTCTCGATGTGCATCACATCAAGATTATGCCGCAGATCCAAATCTTTCCAATACTACAAGTCCTACAAAGTGGACCCGCGGGTAAACAATAATCTCTCTTCTGCCTTGCCACGCTTCCTTTTCCCGCTACCATTATCAGGATGGTTTCCTGGTGTAATATGCCTGACCTTCTCTAATTCCACTTGCAACTCATCGGCGGTGAGCCTCTTCGGCGCATCACGGTTTTCATGCTTTGCATTGAACAGATGTCTTCGGTATTTTCTAGGATGCGGCTTGTCCTTGCCAAGGAAACGACAGTGTCCAATGTAACAGATCTTGCTAAGTATTGCGTATGCCAGCGGATTCCTGTCACAGCGAACACATGCATTGTAACCATGTGTCGTTCGCCCTGACATAGTGCCCAAAACCGGATAATCATGGATGCACCAAATTATAATAGCACGCAGAAAGAAATAAGCTGGTGGGCTACTATATAGGTCTCGAGTGAGAGCACCCCTCCAAAGCTATTGAAGTTCCTCCACAAGAGGCTCCATGAACAAATCAAAATCCTTTCCAGGACTTTTTGGACCTGAGATGTAACGCCCCGGACACACCCGCAGGTGGTCGTTACTCCTGGAGGGATCTAGACTGGCCTCACATATCAATACTAGTCTTTTCTACGCACTTTGTCCTCACTCGTGCTCATTCGGGAGCAACTTCCCGATCGGTCACCCATCCTGAAACTACTCCAAGCTGAGCACGCTTAACTTTGGAGTTCTTTCCGAATGGGCTCCCGGAAAAGAAGGAATTCCTTATTGATATGAGTAGTCTATCATCCCTAATAAGCCAGGCTATCACATACACCCCCACTCAGAGGAACCGACGTCCTCGTCGGGCCACAGGAACGTTCCCTCTTGGCACAAACGTCTATGCATCCAGTCCGATACATGTGCCATGCCGTGTGCCACGACGGGTAACAAACGTCATGAATAACATGATCAAGCACCTGTCCGCAAACATCCGTGTAACCGCGAGGGTCGGCTTTGATACCAACTTGTAAAGCCCCGGACACACCCGCCGGTGGTCGTTACTCCTAGCGGGATCTAGACTGGCCCCACATATCAATACTAGTCTTTTCTGCGCATGAGTGAGGACAAAGTGCGCAGAAAAGACTAGTATTGATATGTGGGGCCAGTCTAGATCCCGCCAGGAGTAACGACCACCGGCGGGTGTGTCCGGGGCGTTACATGGGATGAGAAAGGCCATCGTGTAGTTTGATTCTTTGGTGCATACATTTGGAGGCATGTTGTAAGGGATAACAAGCACTGGCCACATGCTATATGTGGTGCTCTGGTGGCCGAATGGGTTAAATCTATCTGAAGCTATGCCAAGTCTAATATTTCTCAGGTCAGCAGCAAGCTTTTCGTGCTTCTGATTGAAGCTTTTCCACTCATTACCATGTGATGGATGACTCATTACATTATGATCTCTATACTCCTGGTTCCTAGAATGCCACAATACATCCTCTCTTGTTTCAGCATCATGTAATAACCTCTGCAATCTTGGTGTAATTGGAAAATGTCTTAGAACATTATTAGGAATCCTCTTCACATCATCGCCATCTTTCCATCTTGATGATTTGCATTTCGGGCATTCACTTAAGTTGGCATAATCCTTCCGGAACAGAACAAAAATTATTCTTACAAACATGGATCATATCATATCCAATTCTAACTTCACGAAGGAAATTCTTCATTTTACTGTAGGTGTGTGGCAGCTCAGACGCATCTGGGAAAGCTTTGCGGAAAGCAGCCAACATCGCATCGAATGATTTGTTGGTCATCCGCTCAGATGTCTTCACCTGAAGAAAGGTGACCATAGCTGAGAATACCGACATCTTATTTCCTGGGGTGACCGCCACATTGCATTGTTCCAACATGCGGGCCCATTGTTTTTCTTCTGCAGGTGAAAGTTCACGAAATGCACGAGTATTTTGTAGCATTGTTTCAATGTTGGTCAAACTCACTGGCTCCACCACAACCTCCTCCTCCTCCTCTTCCACCTGAGCATCAGGCAGATCAAGATAGTGATCTGCTGCTTCCACGTAGTCAATAACATGGACGTTCACAGCTTCACCATAATGAACCCACCTAGTATATGTGACCGACATCCCATACAAGTGTAGATGATTTTGCACAGTTGACTGGGGTCTTGTAACTGAATTCATACAGCTGCTACACGGGCAGAGCACATCTGATTTCGGACCAGCGTACTCAGCTCTGATAAAGTTCATGAAGTTTTCAACCCCCTCGACATATGCAGCGGAGAATCTTCGAGCAGAAGTTATCCAAGTCCCGTCCATCTGTTAGACATACAAATTAGTTCTTCTACTAGATATTACAGGAAAAACATATATGCTTTTTATGAAGTCCAGAAGAAAATACCTAGGTCGATTTCTAAAGCTATGGCAAGATATTTGGATGAGCAGATCTAAGTAACAAAATATATGTAAAGCTAATTCAGCAAACAGATTTGAGTGCTAAATTATGGCAGGCTGTTTCAGCAGTCAATGAGGCCGAGCATGATGGATTATGTATTTCCAACAGAGCACACAACCATTGAACTATCGAAGGCCATCCCAGCAACAAAGATCGAGTATAAAACGGTGTAGAGCTATTTCACCTAACAGATTGGCTACTAGACCATGGCAATCTACGTCACAATAAATATATGGCAGGATATTTTAGCAACTAATCGGCCTTGGCATGCCATCTCAGCTAAGCAGATTGAGTGCAGAATAGGGCAAGGAAGCTTCTTAAGCAGAGCATATTGACTGTAAACTACTTCGGCAAACAGTGAGATTAACAGCTTCTATCAGCTAACATTCAGCGCTACACCGACATGCACGGGGCCTCAGTGTAGAATGCGCGTACCACGGGAGAAGCTGACCGCCATGCGTCTCCACACGAACATCGCCAGCGGTGGCGGCGCTGACTGCCGTGCGCCTCCACAAGAACGTCGCCAGTGGTGGCGGTGCGGCTAGAGGACGACAGTCTACGAGAACGTACTGTGGGAGCGAGAGGATCGCCGTGCGTCCCCTCGACAAACCTCGGCGCCGACGTATCGGCGTGGCGGGGAGGGCGGCTTTGGCGGAGCGAATGGAGTGGAG
>LR738711.1:560925908-560973589 GCA_902687465.1 Secale cereale | reverse complement strand
ACGAAGGGCGTTTGAATCTAGGATTTTGGGGGAATTTTTGGGTGGGGGGGGGGAGGATTTTCGCGCGGTGAGCGGGGGGAGTTTGGCGCATGGTCGGTTTCTCCAAGTACAGTCCCACGTTTCAGTGAAGAGGCAAGCCGAAGCGCGTTCCGTTTGCGTGAGCCGTGTGCAGGACCAAACATGTGTGTGATGCAATGCGACCGCGACAGGGGTGTTGTGAGTGTACCGCCTTTTTTTCCTTTTAAACTAGGTGCTCCGCCCCCTAAAAAAAACTTGTTGCTTCGCGCGATCCATCGATACTACTACTAGTAATCCGGTAATCCCGACTAAAACGGCGCGGCCGGGTTTTTTCCCGCGCGATATGATGGGAGGTTGGCTTAGTTGTTTTTTAAGGATGAGTAATGCTACACCTACGTAGTCCCAGTTACGTAATTAACATAATGTGAAACGTGTGAGCTGTTGATTATAGATTGGGGGGAGGGAGGGGCCCACCACCATGAAAATCAGGGGAGGAGAGAGAGAGAGGCAATTTACGTTAACCCTTTTGTAGGTTCCCGTAGATGTGAAATGCGTGAATGTGCATTTGCAGATAAGGCCTTCCCTCGTTCATCCTTTTCTCCCACAAGATCTTGATCTTCCGTGCAACGCACGGGCATCTTGCTAGTACTCCTACAATATACTATATTATTGTGAAAGTTCATATACACCGGCCGAGATTAATGCAAACACGGCAGCTTTTCATAACATTTCGAACTTTTATAGGACAGAAAAATAAAAGAAACCCGACCCTAAACCTATTCTATGACGGCGACCGACGTCCTCCATCTGCAATCTCCATGTACGGGGGCGGGGTTCAAGACCAGCGAAGTGAAGGTGCGGTCTCCGGCGAGGAAAAGTAGAACACGGGAGACGGACCAGCCAGTTGGCACACCATGCCCTGCCGCCTCCCATGCCCTACTCATCCTCGGAGGAGTCCCCGACCTCGGCATTGCCGGAAGTTGGACGACGGAAAGTAGGACGCGTGGCTGACGGTGCTCCCGTCGTCGGTCGCCAGCATGGCCACCGCTTGTGCGGCGACTTGAGCGAGGGCGGAGATCTCGAGCTCCATCCCCGAAGAGAAGCTCTCCCGCAGAGCGTTCGCGCTTGCGGTCATGGCGGATGTGGTGCCAGGTAGGAGGACGATGCGCTATGGTGTGGAGGTTAGCTGGGCGTTGCCGCTTTAAGTAGCGCATTTTGATGAGGCCAAGCGTCCTGGTGCGTCATTAATTCGCCGGAGTTGGTTCCTCGGGCACCGAGCCTCTTAAGGACGGCATACGGACGGACGACATGAATGCGGGAAGCTGGTGCCGGCTGGGAACGCACCATGCGACGGCGCGAGGGATGAGGGTTTTAGGTGTGCCAGGGTAGTCAGCTGCGGTCGTGGCAACATTGGAGATGCCCTTTGCTCACATGCGATCGACGCATGTCATTGAAAAAGCAAGACGACCCGACATGGTCTCAGGTCCCGAGGATGCAGTTGGCCGTGCTACACCACTCTGCGGACGCGTCCCGATGTCTCATGCATCCTCGACGAGCCGGGTGTTGGCGTGTGTTTGGATTGTGGCCAAAGTGCACCTTACCAAAATTTTGGTCATGACCCAAAGATTGGTCTTTGTTTGGATGGTTGCCATTTTTTGGCATGCCAATGAACTCTAGCTAACTCTAGTTCATTTTTCTTGCTGATGTCGGCCAAATCATGGGCAGCCAAAACCTCATCCAAAATTTTGGCTACCCAATGCTTTGATGGGGCAACCTTGGGCACAAACCAAACATACTGTTGGTCGTGCCATAGCACTAACGCCACCGTCAACACACTGAAACCGACCGTGTCTAGTGACGATGAGCGTGTCGCTCACCGCGGTCGCCGTGTCCAGAGGCGGTGCTGGAGCTGCACCACGTTGTTGGCCCCCACGACCCACATGAACGGTTGCCGGTGGCGAAGAGGTCATGGGCCAACTCCTCCATTGGACTAGTTTGTGCTACGTCGTCCCGACAGGTGTGCCCCACATGTCGGTTTCCTTGTTTTCCCGGCCATATTCGAGCATCTGTGCTCCGCGTTGCGCATTAGGCCTTTCACTATGTAGGCCCAGCGAGACAACTTATTGTTTGTTTGAGCCGTTCAAGTATAATCATGTGGCGTTTGCTTATTTCTCATTCCTCTCCATCGATCATGTCGCCCTCCGGTCGAGTCCATCCTCCCGCTTGCCTCATTTGAACATTCCGCCGAGTATCATTCGCATGTGGGCCTAGACTATGCTTGTATTTCCAATGTTTATTTGTAATTTGTACGACATGCATACAAACAAACGGTTCGTTTGAAGTTTCACTTTGCCTCCACTACGTGTCGCTTCACGTCTTAGTTTTGATATCCCAATTGGTTCATGTTGATGAGATCGATAGATGACATGGCAATTTCTTATAGCCATCGAGTGGCTATATTATTAACCATGCTCTAATGCGTTTTTCAAAACCGCATTTGACTATTGACAAGCTTAATAGTACATGAGATGTATAATGTGAAAATTATATCATTGTAAGCTCCTTTCACATACGTATCCGTGCCTTACCCTCCCTTTCGGTCACTTACTAGCGGACCCCATGCTTGCTAGGCCCCGCATGTCAGTTACTCAATGGGTTCGGCCACGTCAGGGGATCCTCATCCGTAGTATACTCCCTCTGTTTTTATTTACTCCGCATAAAATGACGCGGGCGGGGGAGGGGGAGGGACATCGGTTTGCTCTCAACTACGGTCCCACAAGCGAGCGAAAACGCAAGACGAAGCGCGTTCCATTCGGTGAGTGACGTGGAGGGTCCAGCGTGCCGGGCTGCAACGCGAACGCGACAAGAGCGATGTACATTCAAAACCGATTGACCGGTCGTCACCGGAACCACTAATCACACGAGAACCTTCGCTGCTCGGCCTACTCCAGCCCCTTCCCCCACCTTTCGATCCCCTAGCCCGCATCAAGCGTCCCCTAGTTTGCCGGAAAGCCATGGTGCACCGCAAGATCACGTACTACAAGATGTTGACGCCAGAGCGCCATGCAGAAATCACGGCGGCGGTCGGCGCCAGAGACCTCCGTTCCCAAGCTCGCTTTGCGGCGGGCCAATCCCCGAATTCTCTGGAGCCAAGCTACGAGGAGGAGGAAGCCGATCCAATGTTCATGGCGGAGGTCGCAGCGCAGAAGGCCCCCGATGGGTATGAGACGATGGACATCGACTTCGTGCCGGCGTCCGAGTCCCCCATGGTGCAGGCGGACCAACGGTTCAACCTGGCGATACTAAAGGAGGATCCGGAGGCAGATGCTCAACTCGACGCGAAACGCGCACATGCCGCTGCAATCGAGGCTCTCCTGCAGGCGGAACCGGATGTCGTGGATGTGAACCGGTCGGCGGAGGCTCAACTTGAGGCGGAGCGCGCGGATGCCGCTGCCATCGAGGCCCTCCTGCAGGCGGAACCGGACGTCCTGGACTTGAACCGGGCGGCAGAGGTGTAATGCCCAGGATGGAGCTATACCGCCTACATGTCGAGGCACGAATTAAAGGCATAAGTCCATCCTAGAATGATCTCAAGTTTGGTAATCTTTGCACATCTCATGTAAAAGAGGGGATTGTAAACATAAATAGTTGGCTTACACTCGCCACGTCACACAAATACAATACATGTCTCAAACATCATACATTAAGAACATCACAACCCTCTAAGGGCAAAATCCAAATGTCAAGATACCAAACTTAAATAACATCCACAGGTCGGATCGAATCCTAGTAGAAGTCTCCACTACTGATCATCAGGATAACGAACATAGTATCGACTTCGCTCCTCGTCGTACTCCCAATCTAGCTCGGTGCCATCACCTGGATAGCTCACAACTGTACCTGCATCTGGGGGTGGTGAAGTAACTGTGAGCCACAGAGGACTCAGCAATCCCGTTCCCAGGTAACAAGACTATTTAAGCCTTGGGAGAGGATAAGGCTGAAGAAAAGAATAAGTGTCTGCAGCAGCAACTAGCAACTAGCTTACGTGAGAGAGAGCGAGAAGAGAAAGCCTGGGTCGAGAGATGATCACGAAGTGATCCTAGCTAAAGCTCAACAAACATAACCCCACCGTGTTCAACTCCCAAATCCCTATTCGGAAATTGACAGTCACGGAACACACGCTGGTAGTGTATTAGAAACATTGTGTCAAGTTATCTACAACCGGATATTAACAAGCTCCCATCTGCCACATAACCACGGGCACGGCTTTCGAAAGTTCATAACCCTGCAGGGGTGTTCCAACTTGACCCATTACAAGCCCACGATCCGCGGAGTCGCAACTCCAAAGTGGAAAGACCCGAGTATTCTCGGAATCCCGTGCTCAAGATACTCCGAACTAAGGTAAGGCTAATCCAGCAAATCCTCCCGGCGTGTCGACACCCTGATAGTAGCCGCGCGTATTTAAGTCTCAGGACATGACCGGATGGGTGAAGCTACGGGTTTTTACCAGCCCTTGAGTTTCCTCGAGGTGGCCCCGCAGGCTCCCCGTTTCGGACCAACACTCATGTGGAACACTGGCCCGGGGTTGTTGAATTAAGAAAGAGGGTTAATTACTCCCTATGCAAGTTTAATTTGTTATTAGGCAAATAGTAGCAATGTTGGGACTTGCTAAAAAAGACTTATCACTTAGCGGTTTATCGAGGGGGTCCCATACACCCCAACCGTGTTAGGAACGCATAATCAAGGAACATAACACCGGTTTATACGGTTCCTAACGACATGAGTGGAACAAATCACCAAGCAAAAGGCTTAGCCTTCCACCCTTGCCAATATATAGATGATTTCATTTTAAGCATTTATATAGTGTGATATAACCCAACAAACTTCAACATGAAGCAAGCATCTTCGATCTTCACCTGCAACTAGCAATGCTATAAGAAGGGCTGAGCGAAGCGTACTTAGCCAAGCAACGGTTTGCATAGGTAGGGTGGTTAAACATGGTGATGGTTACAAGTAGGAGGCTGACAGGAAGAACATGGGCATCGAGGCAAAACTATAGAGCGGAACTACTAGCAATAGGCAAAGATAGTAATGTTATCGGGGTTCGGTCATCTTGCCTGAAGAGTAGTCGTTCGGATCGTAAGAAGGGTCCTCGTGCTCAACCTCGTTGGTAACCTCGTGCTCGTACTCGTACTCGGTCTCAGCTTCCGGCTCTAAACAATACAATGACACAAGGCACAAATCAACAAGATGCAATGCGCACTCGAAAAATGATGGATGCACTAAGGATGCACACGGAGCACGGAAAATAGCACTCAAGCAAAACACCTCAAAACATGATAACAATAAGATATTATGAATCTACACAGAAAATCAATCAAGTTTCATATAAGACTCGCTGAAATCGGAGCTACGGGCTAAAAGTTATGCCCGAAACAAGAAATGAGCGAAAGCTGAAAATTACAGCAACATAGCAACTTCGGAGCTCAAAATAATTAAGCTAAAGCACTCAAACATCATGGAAAAGGACATGAACATAAACTAGACATATCCTACAGCAAATAAGTCCAAAGGTGCACCCCCAAAGGAGCCACGGAACAATAGCAATAAGCTTGGACATATTGAACTTGACAATAAAATTCTGGCAGCAGAATTTTATTGAAACTTTGGAGCAAAAGTTAAACATGCTACAACCACTTAAATAAGCATGTGAGAACATAAATGGGAAGCCAACAATATATACTACAAGGAACAATCAAGATCCACTCCAAAACTAACATGGATTGTCCTAGAACATCACACGAACATGGCATCGGAACATTACAGATTTCAGACTTAGTGAAAATCCACTAAGTCCTAAAACAGCAGTTTCATCATGGCATCTAAACGAGCAAGTTTAAGTCACCTCGAAACTAAACATGGCAAGTGGTAAGCACCACATTAAAGTACACATGATGGTGATCCCGAAACACACAAGCATGCTTCATGGAGATAAACACAACGATAGCAACGAGCTCAACAAGATGGCATTTCATAACAAGTGAAACAACATCACAACCACATGGCACTTTGCAACGAAGATATACATGGCAAGAATAAATCTATCATGCAACCTAACACAAGCAACATGTAGAGCATGGCAAGACGAACACGTGGACATGTCATTTGCATCATTCGGACAAACGAGCTAAAAGATATCACATGGCAAAGATGACATACAAACATCACATAACAGTCATTATTTCGGGATGCACTCTTGCAACGGGAAAACAAGCATCTAGATGACTTCTAACATGCATGACACCAAAAGATAAAACGTAGTGCTAATCACCACGAACGTCTGGACATGCTATTTGCGCGAAACGGACAAACACACTAAAAGTTATCAGCAGTTGAATATTGCATCACAGAACAAAAACATCAGGGACTAGGGTTAGAAAAGAGGTAAACCTCAGGAGATCTGAAAAAAAATAAGCAACGGCCCGGGAAGCAGATCTGGCCCGATCTGGAGGAGGACGCGGTCTGGCCCGGCTCGGGTGGCTGGAAGGAGAGGCCCGTGGGAGGCGAGGCAGGCGGCCCGGGGTGGCGACGCGAAGTGGGCCGGCGGCGCCCGCGAACTGGCGGCGGCCCAGCAGCTCGGTAGCGGAGCGGCCAGGGGGCTCGCGGTTGGCTGGGCCCTGGAGGTGGCGGCGCGGCCCAACACGGAGGTTGTGAGGCGAGGCGGCGGTGGCTGCCCGCGGATGGGCCCTGCAGCCCGGCCGATCGGAGACGGAGTGCGGCGCGGCTGCAGATCGGGAAGTGGCGGCCCAAGAGGAGGGGCGGCCCGCTCTGCGGTGGCGTGGCCTGGCGGATCGACGGGCGATCGGGCCTCCGCGAGCGGCGCGCTGGCGAAGTGGTCCTCGCTGCGCGGGAGGCGGCGGCCGATCGAAGCGAGGGAGTGGGCCGGCGGGATCGATCAAAGGGAAAAATCCCAGCGGGGCGGTGCGTTGACTTGGCGCCGTCGGCTGGTTCCCAGTCGGTCGAAGGGACGGCGGCTGGATCGAGGGGAGGATCCAGGCGCTCGATCCCAGGAACGAGAGGGAAGGCCAAGTGGAGAAGGGAGGCTGGCCAGATCCAGATTTTTAGGGGGGAAGGGGAGAAGAAAATTAGGGATGCCAAAAATAGACTAGGGGGTCTATTATATAGCAGATTTTTAGGGTTAGGGGATTTAGGGGTGTTTGGAGCCCTCCGATCGCGATCCGACGGATCCGATCGCGGGGGAAGTTTAGATGGGCCTAGGAGAGGGTAGTGGGCTGCTGTAGGGGTGTTTCCGGGCCACAAAGTAGAGGCACTTTGGACCCACACGAAGAACTGTTGGGATAGCAAACGGAGTCCAACGCGACGAGATTTGAGAGGCGGGTTGCACACAACAAAACAACAACACACGACAAGTCTCGTGGCACAACGGCAACGTTACACGCCCAAACAACAAAGTAGGCCTACGGGACGTCACGGACACGTGAGGGAGCTCCAGAATGCGAAACGGACAACGGGAAGGAACGCGTGGAACCGGATGCAACCGACAACACAAATGCAATGCGATGCACATGTCTATTGATATGAATGAATGCCACACACTCACACAACAAAACGATGAAAACCCAAAAGACAAAGAACCCGGAATGGAAATAGATGAAGCTGGAGATATATTATATACCCAAAAGGGAAAGTATTACATCCGGGGCATTACAAACTCTCCTCTACTACAAAAAGATCTCGTCCCGAGATCTAGGACTGGAAAAAGGAAGGGTACTCGGAACGAAGATGATCTTCTCGTTCCCAGGTAGCTTCTTGGTCGGTGTGATGTGACCACTTGACTTTCAAGAATTTGATGGACTTGTTGCGGGTCTTGTGTTCGGTTTCTTCGAGAATAGCAACTGGATGCTCTCGGTAGGACAGGTCTTGTTGAAGATCAATCTCTTCAAACGGAATCATGCGCTCAGGTGCCTTGAAGCATTTGCGAAGTTGAGACACATGGAACACATCATGAACATTGGCGAAGTTGGAAGGGAGCTCGAGTTGATAGGCTAGATCGCCTCTTTTGCCAAGAATCTTGAAAGGCCCGACGTATCTAGGAGCAAGCTTTCCTTTGATACCGAATCTTTGGGTGCCTTTCATCGAAGACACACGGAGATAGACATGATCACCAATGTTGAAGGCCAAATCACGATGCTTGCCGTCATAGTAGCTCTTCTGACGCGACTGAGCGGCCTTGAGATTCTCACGTATGACTTTGCACATTTCTTCGGCTTCTGAGATCAAGTCATTGCCAAGAAGTTGACGTTCGCCTGTTTCAGACCAGTTGAGAGGGGTACGACACTTTCTGCCATAGAGGATTTCAAACGGAGCTTTGCCGGCACTTGCTTGAAAGCTGTTGTTGTACGAGAACTCGGCAAATGGAAGGCAGTCTTCCCATTTCATGCCAAAGGAGATGACACAGGCTCTGAGCATATCTTCTAGAATCTGATTCACTCGCTCGACTTGACCACTAGTCTGAGGGTGAAAAGCAGTGCTGAACCTGATCTTAGTGCCCATGGCGGACTGAAAGGAGTCCCAGAACCTTGAAGTGAACAAACTTCCACGGTCTGAGGATATAACTTGAGGAATGCCATGTAAGGACACAATTCTGGAAGTGTACAGCTCTGCCAATTGAGCTGCATTGATGGATTCTTTGACTGGAAGAAAGTGAGCGACTTTGGTAAGCTTGTCAATCACCACGAAGATAGAATCATTCCCTCTCTTGGACTTAGGAAAGCCAGTGATGAAGTCCATTTCAATGTGGTCGAACTTCCACTCAGGAATGGGAAGAGGTTGGAGAAGACCGGCTAGATGTTGATGTTCTGCTTTCACTCTTCTGCAAACATCACATTCGTTCACGAATTGGGCAATCTCCCTTTTCATGCGTGTCCACCAGTAAGACTGCTTGAGGTCTTGGTACATCTTGGAACTGCCAGGATGAATGGAAAGGAGAGAATCATGTGCTTCTTCCCTTATGAGCTTCCTGAGATCACCTTTGGGAACAACGAGTCTGTCCTCGAAGAACGAGGTATCTCTCTCATCAACACGGAAGCACTTGTATTTTGGAGTGCCCTTTGCAATACCATGTTTCACCTTCTTCACCATGGTATCACTGAGTTGGGCCTCACGGACCTGATCTTCCAAGGTAGGAGCAACTTGAAGATTTGCAAGAAAACCCTGCGGAACAACTTGGAGGTTGAGTTTCCTGAATGCTTCACAAAGCTCAGGCTGGATCGGCTTGATAAGAAGGCTGTTGCAATATGCCTTTCTGCTCAAAGCATCTGCAATCACATTCGCCTTGCCAGGAGTTTATTCAATGCTGGGATTGTACTCTTGGATCATTTCAACCCAACGAGTCTGGCGGAGGTTCAGATGCGGCTGTGTGAAGATGTACTTCAAGCTCTTGTGATCGGTGAAGATGTCGACTTTTCTGCCCAACAACAGATGTCTCCACGTAATCAAAGCATGTACCACAGCTGCTAGCTCGAGATCATGTGTGGGATAGTTCTTCTCACTTGGCTTGAGCTGACGAGAAGTGTATGCCACAATTCTCTTATCTTGCATAAGCACACCACCAAGACCTTGAAGAGAAGCATCACAGAATACTTCATAGGGCTTGGATTCATCTGGAGGAGTCAGAACTGGAGCAGAGACAAGCTTTTCTTTGAGAGTTTTGAATGCCACTTCACACTCTGGAGACCAAAAGTATTTGACATTCTTCTGAAGCAAGTTTGAAAGAGGCTTGGCAATCTTGGAGAAGTTCTCAACGAACCTTCTGCAATAGCTGGCAAGACCCAGAAAACTGCGGAGTTGCTTGACGTTCTGAGGAGCTTCCCAGTTGACAATTGCTTCAACTTTCTCGGGATTAACCGCAATACCGTCAGCTGAGATGATGTGGCCCAGGTACAAAACCTTATCGAGCCAAAATTCGCACTTGGAGAACTTGGCATAGAACTTATGCTCTCGGAGTCGATCAAGAACCAGACGTAAGTGATTTTCGTGATCTTCTTCATTCTTGGAAAACACCAGAATATCATCCAGATACACAAGCACAAACTCGCTAGTATAGGGGTTGAAGATGTAGTGCATCATCCTCGAAAAGGTAGGAGGAGCATTGGCGAGACCAAAAGACATGACGGTATACTCGTATGAACCATAGCTTGTTTTGAAGGCCGTCTTGGGAATGTCTTCCTCGCGAATGCGAATTTGATGATAGCCCATTCGGAGGTCAAGCTTAGAGAACACTTTAGCTCCTTTGAGCTGCTCGAAGAGTTCGTTGATGTTGGGGAGCGGATACTTGTTCTTTATTGTCTTCTTGTTCAATGGGCGGTAATCAACGCATAGACGCTCCGTGCCATCTTTCTTCTTGACAAATAAGACACCACAGCCCCATGGAGACATACTAGGCCTGATGAGACCCATACTCTCCTGTTTATCAAGCTGCTTCTTCAATTCCTTCAATTCATCCGGAGAGAGCTTGTACGGACGCCGGCATGCTGGCTCAGTACCCGGCTCGAGTTCAATAACGAATTCCACCTGGCGGTGTGGAGGCATGCCTGGAAGTTCTTCAGGAAAGACGTCTTGATATTCGTTCACCACCGGAATTTGAGATATGGCATTAATTTTGCCCTTATCATTGAGAGAGAAAAGCCTGATAGTGTTATCCCTGGAGGCGAAGATAATCACATCTTCATCAGGATGAGTCATCTTGACTTCCTTCTGAGCACAATCAATGTGAGCATCATGCTGAGAAAGCCAATCCATTCCGAGGATGAGGTCGATGTCAGAATTACCAAGAACCACCGGTTTAGCCAGAAAGCGATAATCTCCCATGCGAATAGAAACATCTGGAGCAAATATGTTGGAAGTCATGCGTCTCCCCGGAGAAATGACTTGCAACTTCTGAGGCAGACTTTGGACGTCAACATTATACTTGGATGCAAATGGTTGAGACATGAAAGAACATGAAGCACCCGAATCAAATAACACTTTAGCAGGAAAAGAGTTCACTGGAAGGTTACCCAAAATGACATCAGAAGAATTCTCCGCTTGCGCTGCACTCATCAGATTGACCCTTGCTTGCTTGGGGTTATGCTTGACAATAGCTGAACTCACAGGCGGAGGAGGTGGAAGACGCTTCGGGTTCGGACATCTGTTGGCATAGTGACCTTTCTGAGTGCATTTGTTGCAGACCACTTCTGAAACAGGACGGAAATGAGAACCACTTGACTTTGAGCCTTGAGACTGAAACTGGTTCTTCGACTGGTTGCTCGGGTTGGGTGGGTGGGAGAAACCACGTCCACCAGAGTTCTTGTTGCTGTTGGAGTTGTTGGAGTTGTTGTAGGGAGCTCGAATCACTGGAGGAGGAGGAAGCCAGAATTTCTGATGCTTCGAGACCATCTAGGACGATGAGGAAGAGTGAACGGCATCTCGAATTCTCTTTTTAGAAGCCTTCATCTTAAGCTGAGCTGCTTCTTGTTTCAAAGCCATGTTATAGAACTTGTCGAATTCATCCGGCTCGAACAAGGTGAGAGCAAGTTGAAGTTCATCTTTGAGACCTCCACGGAACTGGTAGATTTTGCTCTTGGCATCAGGAATGTCTTGCTTAGCATAGCGGGCGAGGTTTTGGAACTTGACATTATACTGATAGACTGTCATAGAGCCCTGCTTCAGGTTGCAGAATTGCTCACGCATACCCTCGATGACACTTGTAGGAATGTGGTGCGAGCAAAAATCCTTGCAGAAACTCTCCCAAGAGATCACTTGACCTGGCCTGAAGTCTTTGTACTGCTGCCACCAATCAGCTGCTTGATCTTTGAGTTGGAATGCTGCGAATTTCACATAATCCTCTTCCTTCACGTTACTGCACTCAAAATGCTTCTTTATGTCGGTTAACCAATCTTCAGCATCAAGAGGGTCGACACAGTAACTGAAAGCTTTTGGATTATTGGCCAAGAACTGGTTGAGAGTAGCATGGTGCTGCTGGTTGAAGAAGTTGCCTTGATTCCCTGGAACACCCTGATTAGCTTGATTAGCTTGCATCTGTTGCATCATCTGCATCAACATCTGGGTGTTCTGAGCTGTAGTCTGCATAATCGCTCTCCAAGCCTCAGGCGGAGGAGGAGGGGAAGGAGGACGATCTGGGACCTCTTCCGCCTCTGGGTTAGCGTCGGGAACCCTTTTCGGAGCCATCCTGAAAGAGATGACCACGAATCAGCAATTGATTGACAGAAGGTATAAGCTGAATCAATGGAATGAATTGCAACAAGTCTTCACAATAATCATTCGAACAATAGGAACGAATGAAATCATTCGAACAAGAGGAACGAATGAAATTCTCAGTTAAATGATAACATCAATCTTCACGAGAAGCCACATAGGGGACAAAAGGTAAAATAAGAAAACAACAAGGTACAGACGGGAACAAACACAAGGTAGGAGCTTCATTCTAACATCTTTGTGCTGAAAGCATATGAACGCGTTACGAAAAGGTTTTGCAATCCCCGGATCAGCATAGCCAAGGACCCTTTAAGATGCAACTCCTGATAGTAACATCGGTCATATAACCCCTTCACTCAATGTAGAACCCCGAATTCACTAACCTGCATTCGCTGGAAGAATGCCTACGATCTACTGGATAAAACCCACTTATGAATTTCCGAAAGATTCCAGTTATGCAATCAGGTGTTGGGGATACACGGGAAGCACCGCGCAATCAACTCTAAACCTACATCCAGGTGTATCCATCCTTCAACACATAACCAGTCTTTCTCGGAAACTGTGTACCTCGGACCTTCGAAAAGCATCCACTATAACAAGCTATGGCAATACTCCCGAACTACCTCCCCAGTACTGGGTGATGTCGGGGTTATCTTGCCACCGGCCATATAGGAGAGATTTTCGATGTCGGCCGTCTTAAGTATTTAGTACTGCCGCGATATGCTTGTGACGACAATACCCCGAAGCTCAACTCCCCGGGACACTGCCACAACCCCTAATGTCAGGAGGCATCGAGAACAATATCCTCGTCACAAGAACATCGAAACAATCCCAGAATACTCGCGGGATTCCTAAAAAAAATTTGGTGCAACTTTGAAGATAGGAGAGACAAGAGTAGCCGTCAGGAGTCCTCACCAGAGAGAAAGGGGATGAGAAGCAAAGAAATCCTACTCTCCGATATAATATATAGGACTCAAAACCTTTTCGGTGTGTGCCTAGACTGGACCGTCAACGATTCGATCAAACAGTGGGGGCTCCTAGGTCGGAGAAGGCTCTGATACCAACTTGTAATGCCCAGGATGGAGCTATACCTCCTACGTGTCGAGGCACGACTTAAAGGCATAAGTCCATCCTAGAATGATCTCAAGTTTGGTAATCTTTGCACATCTCATGTAAAAGAGGGGATTGTAAACATAAATAGTTGGCTTACACTCGCCACGTCACACAAATACAATACATGTCTCAAACATCATATATTAAGAACATCACAACCCTCTAAGGGAAAAATCCAAATGTCAAGATACCAAACTTAAATAACATCCACAGGTCGGATCGAATCCTAGTAGAAGTCTCCACTACTGATCATCCGGATAACGAACATAGTATCGACTACGCTCCTCGTCGTACTCCCAATCTAGCTCGGTGCCATCACCTGGATAGCTCACAACTGGACCTGCATCTGGGGGTGGTGAAGTAACTGTGAGCCACAGAGGACTCAGCAATCCCGTTCCCGGGTAACAAGACTATTTAAGCCTTGGGAGAGGATAAGGCTGAAGAAAAGAATAAGTGTCTGCAGCAGCAACTAGCAACTAGCTTACGTGAGAGAGAGCGAGAAGAGAAAGCCTGGGTCGAGAGATGATCACGAAGTGATCCTAGCTAAAGCTCAACAAACATAACCCCACCGTGTTCAACTCCCGAATCCCTATTCGGAAATTGACAGTCACGGAACACACGCTGGTAGTGTATTAGAAACATTGTGTCAAGTTATCTACAACCGGATATTAACAAGCTCCCATCTGCCACATAACCGCGGGCACGGCTTTCGAAAGTTCATAACCCTGCAGGGGTGTTCCAACTTGACCCATTACAAGCCCACGATCCGCGGAGTCGCTATTCCAAAGTGGGAAGACCCGAGTATTCTCGGAATCCCGTGCTCAAGATACTCCGAACTAAGGTAAGGCTAATCCAGCAAATCCTCCCGGCGTGTCGACACCCTGATAGTAGCCACGCGTATCTAAGTCTCAGGACACGACCGGATGGGTGAAGCTACGGGTTTTTACCAGCCCTTGAGTTTCCTCAAGGTGGCCCCGCAGGCTCCCCGTTTCGGACCAACACTCATGTGGAGCACTGGCCCGGGGTTGTTGAATTAAGAAAGAGGGTTAATTACTCCCTATGCAAGTTTAATTTGTTATTAGGCAAATAGTACCAATGTTGGGACTTGCTGGAAAAGACTTAGCACTTAGCGGTTTATCGAGGGGGTCCCATACACCCCAACCGTGTTAGGAACACATAATCAAGGAAGATAACACCGGTTTATACGGTTCCTAACGGCATGAGTGGAACAAATCACCAAGCAAAAGGCTTAGCCTTCCACCCTTGCCAATATATAGATGATTTCATTTTAAGCATTTATATAGTGTGATATAACCCAACAAACTTCAACATGAAGCAAGCATCTTCGATCTTCACCTGCAACTAGCAATGCTATAAGAAGGGCTGAGCGAAGCGTACTTAGCCAAGCAACAGTTTGCATAGGTAGGGTGGTTAAACATGGTGATGGTTACAAGTAGGAGGCTGACAGGAAGAACATGGGCATCGAGGCAAAACTATAGAGCGGAACTACTAGCAATAGGCAAAGATAGTAATGTTATCGGGGTTCGGTCATCTTGCCTGAAGAGTAGTCGTTCGGATCGTAAGAAGGGTCCTCATGCTCAACCTCGTTGGTAACCTCGTGCTCGTACTCGTACTCGGTCTCAACTTCCGGCTCTAAACAATACAATCACACAAGGCACAAATCAACAAGATGCAATGCGCACTCGAAAAATGATGGATGCATGATGGATGCACACGGAGCACGGAAAATAGCACTCAAGCAAAACACCTCAAAACATGATAAAAATAAGATATTATGAATCTACACAGAAAATCAATCAAGTTTCATATAAGACTCGCTGAAATCGGAGCTACGGGCTAAAAGTTATGCCCGAAACAAGAAATGAGCGAAAGCTGAAAATTACAGCAACATAGCAACTTCGGAGCTCAAAATAATTAAGCTACAGCACTCAAACATCATGGCAAAGGACATGAACATAAACTAGACATATCCTACAGCAAATAAGTCCAAAGGTGCACCCCCAAAGGAGCCACGGAACAATAGCAATAAGCTTGGACATATTGAACTTGACAATAAAATTCTGGCAGCAGAATTTTATTGAAACTTTGGAGCAAAAGTTAAACATGCTACAGCCACTTGAATAAGCATGTGAGAACATGAATGGGAAGCCAACAATATATACTACAAGGAACAATCAAGATCCACTCCAAAACTAACATGGATTGTCCTAGAACATCACACGAACATGGCATCGAAACATTACAGATTTCAGACTTAGTGAAAATCCACTAAGTCCTAAAACAGCAGTTTCATCATGGCATCTAAACGAGCAAGTTTAAGTCACCTCGAAACTAAACATGGCAAGTGGTAAGCACCACATTAAAGTACACATGATGGTGATCCCGAAACACACAAGCATGCTTCATGGAGATAAACACAACGATAGCAACGAGCTCAACAAGATGGCATTTCATAACAAGTGAAACAACATCACAGCCACATGGCACTTTGCAACGAAGATATACATGGCAAGAATAAATCTATCATGCAACCTAACACAAGCAACATGTAGAGCATGGCAAGACGAACACGTGGACATGTCATTTGCATCATTCGGACAAACGAGCTAAAAGATATCACATGGCAAAGATGACATACAAACATCACATAGCAGTCATTATTTCGGGATGCACTCTTGCAACGGGAAAACAAGCATCTAGATGACTTCTAGCATGCATGAAACCAAAAGATAAAACGTAGTGCTAATCACCACGAACGTCTGGACATGCTATTTGCGCGAAACGGACAAACACACTAAAAGTTATCAGAAGTTGAATATTGCATCATAGAACAAAAACATCAGGGACTAGGGTTGGAAAAGAGGTAAACCTCAGGAGATCTGAAAAAAATAAGCAACGGCCCGGGAAGCAGATCTGGCCCGATCTGGAGGAGGACGCGGTCTGGCCCGGCTCGGGTGGCTGGAAGGAGAGGCCCGCGGGAGGCGAGGCAGGCGGCCCGGGGTGGCGACGCGAAGTGGGCCGGCGGCGCCCGCGAACTGGCGGCGGCCCAGCGGCTCGGTGGCGGAGCAGCCAGGGGGCTCGCGGTTGGCTGGGCCCTGGAGGTGGCGGCGCGGCCCAACACGGAGGTTGTGAGGCGAGGCGGCGGTGGCTGCCCGCGGATGGGCCCTGCAGCCCGGCCGATCGGAGACGGAGTGCGGCGCGGCTGCGGATCGGGAAGTGGCGGACCAAGAGGAGGGGTGGCCCGCTCTGCGCTGGCGTGGCCTGGCGGATCGACGGGCGATCGGGCCTCCGCGAGCGGCGCGCTGGCGAAGTGGTCCTCGCTGCGCGGGAGGCGGCGGCCGATCGAAGCGAGGGAGTGGGCCGGCGGGATCGATTGAAGGGAAAAATCCCAGCGGGGCGGTGCGTTGACTTGGCGTCGTCAGCTGGTTCCCAGTCGGTCGAAGGGACGACGGCTGGATCGAGGGGAGGATCCAGGCGCTCGATCCGAGGAACGAGAGGGAAGGCCAAGTGGAGAAGGGAGGCTGGCCAGATCCAGATTTTTAGGGGGGAAGGGGAGAAGAAAATTAGGGATGCCAAAAATAGACTAGGGGGTCTATTATATAGTAGATTTTTAGGGTTAGGGGATTTAGGGGTGTTTGGAGCCCTCCGATCGCGATCCGACGGATCCGATCGCGGGGGAAGTTTAGATGGGCCTAGGAGAGGGTAGTGGGCTGCTGTAGGGGTGTTTCCGGGCCACAAAGTAGAGGCACTTTGGACCCACACGAAGAACTGTTGGGATAGCAAACGGAGTCCAACACGACGAGATTTGAGAGGCGGGTTGCACACAACAAAACAGCAACACACGACAAGTCTCGCGGCACACCGGCAACGTTACACGCCCTAACAACAAAGTAGGCCTACGGGACGTCACGGACACGTGAGGGAGCTCCGGAACGCGAAACGGACAACGGGAAGGAACGCATGGAACCGGATGCAACCGACAACACAAATGCAATGCGATGCACATGTCTACATGATATGAATGAATGCCACACACTCACACAACAAAACGACGAAAACCCGAAAGACAAAGAACACGGAATGGAAATAGATGAAGCTGGAGATATATTATATACCCAAAAGGGAAAGTATTACATCCGGGGCATTACAAGAGGATCAACTCGACGCGGAGCGCGCGGATGCCGCTCTCATCGAGGCCCTCCTGCAGGCGGAACCGGACGTCCTGGACTTGAACCGGGCGGCGGAGGCTCGACTCGACGCGGAGAGCACAGATGCCGCTGCTATCGAGGCCCTCCTGCAGGCGGTAGCAGACGTCCTCGACTTGAACCGGGCGGTGCTCTAGTCCGTGCAGAGTGCCCGCACGCTCTGCGTGAACGAGTAGCTGGAGGCCGAGGACAACCACAGTGCGGAGACACACGTCGGCAGCTACGGCTGGTTTGCGCCGGCAACCAAAGACGACGAGGCCGTCTCATTCCGCGAGCAGTGATAGTTTTTCTTTATGTTGTTGTTTTATGGATCTTTTGTTGTGTAAAAACATATATTGTTATGCAAGTCGCCTGACTTGGGTCAGTCTACCATTTCAGGCGGTTGGATGAATATCCTACGTCTCCTAACCCTTCTTCCTCACCTCTTCTTCTTCCCCAATAGACCACCACACGGGACGTACGGATACTCCCCAACATGCGGTTGGATAAACTATCGGCGTCCTGGGATCCAGGGTACCCAGACTTGCATGTCTGCAGGCCGCGACGCGCTCCTACCACGGCTTGGGACGGCCCAGCTGATCGACCAGTTGTCCAAGACCCTCGCAAGGGGGCTAAGCCACACGAGGAGAACAACGTCAAGACCCCCTCAGGAGTGGCCTCGGCAAGGTGCTCCGGAGGGGCGGAGAATCCAAGGCCAAGCCTGCCTCAGGAGGAGGCAGTGACGTAAGCAGTGACGCACCGCGCCAGCGGGTGCCAGCGCCCGCCAGTGGTGTAGTTGCCGTTTCGGTGCAAAGGAGGCAGCGCAGACGCAGGTTCCCGAGAAGCGGGACAAAGGTTTCCCCTTTGGTGCAACAAGACCGAAGACCGCAAGGACGACAATGAGGATGTCACCGCCGAGTCCACCACCGCGTCACCGCCTGATCCTTGTGCAAGCAAAGACTGCTTTTGTCAGGGTTGGAACGTCCTTGTGTTCCCGCTCAAAAATGGCCATTGTGGGATCCCTTCTCGCCTAAACGTTTCGGGGGAAGAGGACCCTTGCCGCCTAAGGCAATCTCGTCCAAACTGCCTCATGATCAAGATATGCAAGCTCAAAACAATGTTTTATCTGCGCTCCAGACACAAGTCCATTCCCTAACAGAGACCCTTTGTGAAACAAGGAGAGACATTGTTCGATGTTGTCAAGATATGCATGGTTTTGAAACCAGACTATCAGATATTTTCTATGTTGTTCAGGAGCCTAGGAGAACCGAAGGCGAAGGTTATGGTGCTCCATCGGATAATACATTATGAAAACATATCAGTAAGGTCAAATGAACTGAGCTTCTGAACTTCTGGTGGTGCATTTATCTGCTAGACTATTAACTTTTATGCCAACCTTCCTTTTGTTTTATAGTTGTAATTTGTTTTGGTGCGATACAAAATTTGTTCTTAATGCGTAGCCACCGGCTGAAGAAAACATCAAGCCATTTTTGTATACCGTAGGGTGTTCCCTATATTTGCACCGATGGCGAACTTTGATGCCCACCGGCTGTAGTCAACATGGGCCTCCTACGGCCCGTAGAAACAATGGGCCTTCTAAGGGCCGTAGAAACAATGGGCCTTCTTTCTTTCAAAAAAAAAACAATGGGCCTTCTACGTGGCATAGAAACAATGGGCCTTATATGGGCTATAGTCGCAATGGGCCTTCTATGGGCCATATCATCAATGTGCCTTCTACGGGCCGTATGATCGGTTGGCCAAACATGGGCCAATCACATACCACATTATGGCCGTAAATGGGCTAGAGTTGAAATCGTCCGTTCATGGGTCCACCATAACGGGCCGTCGTTAATCGGCCGTATTTTGATGATGCTATGAAAACGGCCCAACGTACTAACGGGCCACAAACGGGCCGACTTGTAATGCCCCAGATGTAATACTTTCCCTTTTGGGCAATATATATATCTCTGGCTTCATCTATTCCATTCCGGGTTCTTCGTCTTTCGGGTTTTTCCGTCGTTTTGTCGTGTGTGTGTGTGCATTCATCCATATCATGTAGTCATGTGCATCGCATTGCATTTGTGTTGTCGTTTGCATCCGGTCCCACTCGTTCCTTCCCGTTGTCCGTTTCGAGTTCCGGAGCTCTCTCACGTGTCCGTGGCATCCCCGAGGCCTACATTGGTGTTTGGCCGTGTAACGTTTCCGGTTTGGCCTGAGACTTGACGTGCGATATTGTTTTGTTGTGTGTAACCCGCCTGTCAAATCTCGTCGCGTTTGGAGTTCGTTTGGTGCTCCAACAGTTATTCTCGTGGGCTGAAAGTACCCCCTCTTTGAGGCCCAAGACACCCCTCCAACAGCCCACCAAACCAACCCAAACCCCTCCCTTCATCTAGGCCATCCAATTGTGATCGTGTGGCCGAAAACCTCACCTCATTTGGACAACCCTAGCTACTTGTGCCTATATAAACGTCCATCTCCCCCAATTTTCGCGTCTGAAACCCTAATGCTTCCACAGTTCACCGTCGGTGCTTCCACCGTTGATCCGCGGTGCTTCCACCGTTGAAAATCCGTGCTTCCGACGTCCCAGGAAATCGTGCTTCCGAAGTTCTTCTCCGTGCTTCCGTAGTGCCGGAGCTGCGCTTCCGTTCGACGAGTGGGCCCCCCGCGTCATCTTCTACCTCTAGTCGCCGCCGCCGCCGGAGATCCTCGCCGCCGCCGAGGAGCTCGCCACCGCCGCCGGAATCTTCACCTCCGCCACGGGCCTCGTCGGCACCGCACCCCGCCGGGCTCCCCCGCCTCCTCCGGCCAGGCCTCGCCGGCCGGGCCACCTCCTCCGCACCGCCGCGCCCACCGGGCACCCCGCCGCCCCGATCTCTTTCGCACCGGCCGAGCATCGAGCGCCCCGCTGCATCGGATCGAGGGCGAGGCCGATCGGATCTCCCAGGCCGCGTGGCCCAGTCCCCGCCAGGCCGAGCGGGCCACCTCCTCCCAGCCGCCTCCAGCCGGCCCAGGCAGCCCAGGCCAGCGCGCCACCCTCTCCCTTCGGGCCGGCCCAGGCCGCAAGGCCCAGCACCAGGCGCCCAGCCTCCTCTGCCGCCAGTCGCCAGCGCGTGGGCCGAAGCCGCCCCGCAGGCCCACCTCCCTCCGAGCCGGCCCAGCCGCCCCAGGCCTGCCCTGCCTCCAGCCTCCTCTTCTTTGGGCCTCAGCCCGTGGTGAGCAGCCCAGATCTCGCCCGTGTGTTTTTTTCCCTTAGTAGTTTTTTCCTGCTAAGTCCCAGTTAACTCATAATCTGATGCATACTTTGACTGCTAATAACTTTTTGTGTGGTGGTCCGATTTGAGCAAATGATATGTCAAAATGTTCGTGGTGACTTGTACTATGTTTTGTTCCATTGTGCCATGCATGTTTGAGGTCATCTAGAGGCTTAAATATCTGTTGGAAGAGTGCAACTTGTTATAAACTGCTGTTAGCAGTTGTTTTCATGCCATGTTTGCAATGTGATATCTTATTGCATGTTTATCCAAATGAAGCAAATGATATGTCCACATGTTCATCATGTTATGCTCTACATGTTGGTTGCTTTAGTTTGCATGATAGATTTCATCTTGCCATGTTTATCTCCTTTGCAAAGTGCTATGTGGCTGTTATGTCGCTAAACTTGTTACGAGATGCCTCGTAGAGGAGCTCGTTGCTATTGATGTGGGTGTCCCCTTGATGCATGCTTAGATGTTTTGGATTCACCATCATGTGTACTTTGCTGTGGTGCTTACCACTTGCCATGATTTGCTTTGAGGTGACTTAAACTTGCTCACAAAGATGCCATGATGTTACTGCTGTTTTAACAGTTAGTGAAATTTCACTAATTCTGGAATCTGTAATTTCCAGATGCCATGTTTGCTTGTTATTCTAGACAAATCCATGCTAGTTTTGGGGTGACTCTTGATGATTCCTTGTTGTATAAGTTGTTGGCTATCCATTCATGCTCTCACATGCTTATTTGAGTGGCTGTAGCATATTTAGCTCTTGCTCCCAAGTTGCAACAAATTACTGCTGTCAGGTTTTTGTTGTCAAGTTCAAAATGTCATAGCTTGTTGCTATTGATCCATGGCTCCTTTGGAGATGCTCCAATGGATTTGTTTGCTGTAGGATATGTCTAGTTTTTGTCCATGCTCATTGCCATGATGTTTGAGTGCTGTAGACTATTTATTTCTTGCCCCGAAGTTGCTATGTGGCTGTTATTTTTAGCTTGTCCATGTTTATTGTTTCGGGTGTATCTTTTTGCCCGTTGCTCCGTTTTGAGCAAGTCCTATATGTAACTTGTGTGTTTTTGCATGTAGATTCATAATATCCTATTGTTATCATGTTTTGAGGTATTTTGCTTGAATGCAAATTGTCATGCTCCTTGTGCTGTAACACTGTGCTTCCTAAGTAGACTTTCTATGCTTCCATAGTGCATCTGTTTTGCTTCCATAGTGCATCAGTCATGCATCCAGTAGTTTTTCGTGCATTGCATCTTGTTGATTGTCGTGCCTTGTGTGTTTGTGTTAAGTAGAGCCAGAAGCTGAGTAAGAGTACGAGAACGAGGTTACTACCGAGGTTGAGAACGAGGAGCTCTCTTACGATCCCATCGACAACTCTTCAGGCAAGATGACCGAACCCCGATAATATTACTATCTTTGCCTATTGCTAGAAGTATCGCTCTATAGTTTTGCCTCGATGCCCATGTTTTTCCTGTCAGCCTCCTATTGTAACCATGAACCTGTTTAACCACCCTACCTATGCAAACCATTGATTGGCTATACGTAGGCTTCGCTCAGCCCCTCTTATAGCATTGTTAGTTGCAGGTGAAGATCGAAGATTCTTGCTTCTTGTTGAAGCTTGTTGGGATATCACACTATATTAATTATTAAATGAAATCATCTATATATTGGTAATGGGTGGAAGGCTAAGCCTTTTGCTTGGTGATTTGTTCCACTCATGCCGCTAGGAATCGTATAAACCGGTGTTATGTTCCTTGATTATGCGTTCCTCACACGGTTGGGGTTATCGGACCCCCTCGATAAACCGCTAAGTGCTAAGTCTTTTGCAGCAAGTCCCAACATTGGTACTATTCACCTAATAACTAAAAACTTGCATAGGGTCTTTCAAACCCGAGTTCTTAATCGACAACCCCGGGCCAGTGCTCCACATGAGTGTTGGTCCGAAATGGGGAGCCTGCGGGGCCACCACGAGGAAACTCCAGGATTGGTAAAAACCCGTAGCTTCGCCCATCCGGTCGTGGCCTGAGACAAGATACGCGCGGCTATTGTCAGGGTGTCGGCACGCCGGGAGGATTTGCTGGATTAGCCTTACCTTAGTCGGAGTATCTTGAGCACGGGATTCCGAGAATACTCGGGTCTTCCCACCTTGGAGTTGCGACTCCGCGGATCGTGGGCTTGTCATGGGCCAAGTTGGAACACCCCTGCAGGGTTATGAACTTTCGAAAGCCGTGCCCGCGGTTATGTGGAAGATGGGAGCTTGTTAATATCCGGTTGTAGAAAACTTGACACCATGTTCGAATACACTACCAGCGTGAGTACCGTGACGGTCATTTTCCGAAAGGGATTCGGGAAGTGAACACGGTGGGGTTATGTTTGACTTGCTTTAGTTAGGATCACTTCGTGATCATCTCTCGTCCGAGGCACCTTCTCTTCTCGCTCTCTTTTACGTAAGCTAGTGCTAGTGCTGCTGCAACCTCTTGTTCTTTTCTTCAGCCTTGTTCCACACCCAAGGCTTAGATAGTCGTGTTACCCAGGAATGGGATTGCTGAGTCCTCTGTGGCTCACAGTTACTTCACCAGACCAGATGCAGGTACGATGGTGAGATACACAGGCGAGGGCACTGAGCTAGACTGGGAGTACGACGAGGAGCGTAGCCGTTACTATGTGAACTATCCGGTTGATCAGTAGAGCTTCTACTAGGATTCGATCTAGACCTGTGGTTTAATGTTATGTTTGGTATCTTGTCATTTGGATCTTTACCCTTAGATGGGCTGTGATGTTTATTTGAATGATGTTTGGACATGTAATGAATTTGTGTGACGTGGTGAGTGTAAGCCAACTATCTTTTCAGCTTCCATCCCTATTTTTACATGAGATGTGCAAAGGTACCAAACTTGCGATCATTCGAGAATGGGCTTATATCTTTAAGTCGTGCCTTGACACGTAGGAAATATAGTCCCATCCTGGGCATTACGAGTTGGTATTCAGAGCCTTCTCCGACCTAGAAGCCCCCACTGATTGATTGAATCGTTGACGGTCGAGTCTAGGCACACACTTAAAATGTTTTGAGTCATATATTTATATCGGAGAGTAGGATTTCTTTGCTCCTCATCTCTTTTCACTCTAGTGAGGACTCCTGACGACTACTCTTGCCTCTTCTACTTTCAAAAATCGCACCAAATTTTTTTTTAGGAATCTCGCGAGTATTGTTTGGATTGTTTTGATGTCTTTGTGACGAGAATATTGTTCTCGATGCCTCCTGACATTAGGGGTTGTGGCAGTGTCCCGGGGAGTTGAGCTTCGGGGTATTGTCGTCACAAGCATATCGCGATAGTACTAGAATACTTAAGACGGCCGACATCGAAAACTCTCCTATATGGTTAGTGGCAAGATAACCCCGACATCACCCAGTACTGGGGAGGTAGTTCGGGAGTATTGCCATAGCTTGTATAGTAGATGCGTTTCGAAGGTCCGAGGTAGACGGTTTCCGAGAACAACTGGTTATGTGTTGAAGGATGGATACAGCTGGATGTAGGATTAGAGTTGATTGCGCGATGCTTCCCCTGTATCCCCAACACCTGATTGCATAACTGGGAACTTTCGGAAATTAATAGGTGGGTTCATCCAGTAGATCGTAGGCATTCTTCCAACGAATGCAGGTTACGGAGTTCGGGGTTGTACATTGAGTGAAGTGGTTTTATGGCCGATGTTCCGATCGGGAGTTGCATCTTAAAGGGTCCTTGGCTATGCTGATCCGGGGATTGCAAAACCCTTCCGTAACACGTTCCATAAGCTTTCAGCACAAAGATGTCGAACGAAGCTCCTATCTTGTGTTTGTTCTATCTGCACCTTTTTGTTTTTCTTATTTACCTTTTGTCTCCCAGTGGCTTCTCGTGAAGATTGATGTTATCATTAAGCTGAGAATTTCATTCGTTCCTCTTGTTCGAATGATTCTTGTGAAGACTATGTTGCATTTCTATCCGTTGTTTCAGCTTATATCTTCTTTCAATCAATTGCTGATTGGTGGTCATCTCTTTCAGGATGGCTCCGAAACGGGTTCCCTACGCTAACCCAGAGGGTGAAGAGGTTCCAGATCGTCCTCCTTCCCCTCCTCCTCCGTCTGAGGCCTGGAGAGCGATTATGCAGACTACAAACCAGAACACGCAGATGTTGATGCAAATGATGCAGCAAATGCAAGCAAATCAAGCAAATCAGGGTGCTCCAGGGAACCAAGGCAATTTCTTCAACCAACAGCACCATGCTAGCTCAACCAGTTCTTGGCTAATCAACCAAAGGCTTTCAGTTACTGTGTCGACCCTCTCGATGCTAAAGATTGGATTACCGATATCAAGAAGCATTTTGAGTGCAGCAACGTAAGGCCTGAGGACTATGTGAAATTTGCAGCCTTCCAACTCAAGGACCAAGCAGTTGACTGGTGGCAGCAGTTCAAAGACTCTAGAGAAGGGCGTGTGATCTCTTGGGATGATTTCTGCAAGGACTTTCTCTCTCACCACATTCCAACAAGTGTCATCGAGGGTATGCGTGAGCAATTCCGCAACCTGAAGCAAGGCTCTATGACTGTCTACCAGTATAATGTCAAGTTCCAAAATCTTGCCCGCTATGCCAAGCAAGACATACCAGATGCCAAGAGCAAGATCTATCAGTTCCGTGGAGGTCTGAAAGATGAACTTCAACTTGCTCTCACCTTGTTCGAGCCTGATGAGTTTGACAAATTCTATAACATGGCGCTTAAGCAAGAGGCAGCCCACAAGATGGAGGCTTCCAAAAAGAGGATTCGAGATGCCGTTCACTCCTCCTCATCTTCTCAAGTGGTCGCGAAGCAACAGAAATTTTGGCTTCCACCTCCTCCTGTGATCTGAGCTCCCTACAACAACAACAACAACAAGAATGCTGGTGGTCGTGGTTTCTCCCACCCACCCAACCCGAGCAAGCAGTCCAAGTCGCAGTTCCAAGCTCCAAGACCAAGTGTTCCTCCTACTCGTCCTCTGTCTGAGGTCACTTGCTACAAGTGTGGCCTGAAGGGTCATTATTCCAACAAGTGCAACAACCCAAGGCGCCTTCCGCCTCCTCCACCTGTCAGTACAGCTATTGTCAAGCATGATCCGAAGTCTGCAAGGGTGAATCTGATGAATGGAGTGCAAGCGGAGAATTCTTCTGATGTCATATTGGGTAACCTTCCAGTGAACTCTTTTCCTGCAAAAGTGTTGTTTGATTCGGGTGCTTCATGTTCCTTCATGTCATATCCATTTGCATCCAAGCACGATATTGCCACCAAAATTTTGCCTCAGAAGTTGCAAGTTATTTCTCCGGGGAGACGTATGTCTTCTAATATATTTGCTTCAGATGTATCTATTCACATGGGTGATTATCGATTTCTGGCCTCTTCGGTGGTTCTCGGCAATTCTGACATCGATCTTATCCTCGGAATGGACTGGCTTTCTCAGCATGATGCTCAAATTGGCTGTGCACAGAAGGAAGTCAAGATTACTCATTCCGATGATGATGTGATTATCTTCGCCTCTCGGGATAACACAATCAGGCTTTTCTCTCTCAATGACAAGGGCGAGATGAATGCCATATCTCAAATTCCGGTGGTTAACGGATACGAAGACGTCTTTCCTGAAGAACTTCCAGGAATGCCTCCACACCGTCAAGTGGAATTCGTCATTGAACTCGAGCCTGGTACTAAGCCAGCATGCTGGCGTCCGTACAAGCTCTCTCCTAAAGAGTTGAAGGAGTTGAAGAAACAGCTTGATGAACAGGAGCGTATGGGTCTGATCAGGCCTAGTACGTCTCCTTGGGGCTGTGGTGTCTTATTTGTCAAGAAAAAGGATGGCACGGAGCGCCTTTGCGTCGATTATCGGCCATTGAACAAGAAGACAATAAAGAACAAGTATCCGCTCCCCAACATCAACGAACTGTTCGAGCAGCTCAAAGGAGCTAAAGTGTTCTCAAAGCTCGATCTCCGAATGGGTTATCACCAAATTCGCATTCGTGAGGAAGATATCCCCAAGACTGCCTTCAGAACGAGCTACGGCTCATATGAGTATACAGTCATGTCCTTTGGTCTCGCCAATGCTCCACCTACCTTCTCGAGAATGATGCGCTACATTTTCAACCCCTACACCGGCGAGTTTGTGCTTGTGTATCTGGATGACATTTTGGTATTTTCCAAGAATGAAGAAGATCACGAAAAGCACCTCCGTCTGGTTCTCGACAGACTCCGAGAACATAAGTTCTATGCCAAGTTCTCCAAGTGCGAATTTTGGCTCGATAAGGTCTTGTATGTGGGCCATATCATCTCTGCTGACGGTATTGCGGTAAACCCCGAGAAAGTTGAAGCAATTGTCAACTGGGAACCTCCTCAGAACGTCAAGCAACTCCGAAGTTTCCTTGGTCTTGCCAGCTATTGCAGAAGGTTCGTTGAGAACTTCTCCAAGATTGCCAAGCCTCTTTCCAACTTGCTGCAGAAGAATGTCAAGTACTACTGGTCTCCAGATTGTGAAGTGGCATTCAAAACTCTCAAAGAAAAGCTCGTCTCTGCTCCAGTTCTTACTCCTCCAGATGAGTCCAAGCCCTACGAAGTATTCTGTGATGCTTCTCTTCAAGGACTTGGTGGTGTGCTTATGCAGGACAAGAGAATTGTGGCTTACACCTCTCGTCAATTGAAGCCAAGTGAGAAGAACTACCCCACACATGATCTTGAACTAGCAGCTGTGGTACATGCTTTGATTACGTGGAGACACCTTCTGTTGGGCAGAAAAGTCGACATCTTCACCGATCACAAGAGCTTGAAGTACATCTTCACACAGCCGAATCTGAACCTCCGCCAGACTCGTTGGGTCGAAATGATCCAAGAATATGATCCCAGCATTGAATACACACCTGGCAAGACAAATGTGATTGCAGATGCTTTGAGCAGAAAGGCATATTGCAACAGCCTTCTTATCAAGCCGTTCCAGCCTGAGCTTTGTGAAGCATTCAGGAAGCTCAACCTCCAAGTTGTTCCGCAAGGTTTTCTTGCAAATCTTCAAGTTGCTCCTACCTTGGAATATCAGATCCATGAGGCCCAACTCAGTGATGCTCTGGTGCAGAAAGTGAAACATGGTATTGCAAAGGGTACTCCTAAATACAAGTGCTATCTCGTTGATGAGAGAGATACCTTGTTCTTTGAGGACAGACTTGTGGTTCCCAAAGGTGATCTCAGGAAGCTCATAATGGACGAAGCACATGATTCTCTCCTTTCCATTCATCCTGGCAGTTCCAAGATGTACCAAGACCTCAAGCAATCTTACTGGTGGACACGCATGAAAAGGGAGATTGCCCAATTCGTGAATGAATGTGATGTCTGCAGAAGAGTGAAGGCAGAGCATCAACGTCCAGCCGGTCTTCTCCAACCTCTTCCTATTCCCAAGTGGAAATTCGACCACATTGAAATGGATTTCGTCACTGGATTTCCTAAGTCCAAGAGAGGGAATGATTCTATCTTTGTGGTGATTGACAAGCTTACCAAAGTCGCTCACTTCCTTCCAGTCAAAGAATCAATCAATGCAGCGCAACTGGCAGAATTGTACACGTCCAGAATTGTGTCCTTACATGGCATTCCTCAAGTTATCTCCTCAGACCGTGGAAGTTTGTTCACTTCTAAGTTCTGGGACTCCTTTCAGTCTGCCATGGGCACTAAGATTCATTTCAGCACTGCATTTCACCCTCAGACTAGTGGTCAAGTCGAGAGAGTGAATCAGATTCTAGAAGACAAGCTCAGAGCCTGTGTCATATCTTTTGGCATCAAATGGGAAGATTGCCTTCCATTTGCCGAGTTCTCTTACAACAACAGCTTCCAAGCAAGTGCCGGCAAAGCTCCGTTTGAAATCCTCTATGGCAGAAAGTGCCGTACCCCTCTCAACTGGTCCGAGACTAGTGAACGTCAACTTCTTGGCAATGACTTGATCTCAGAAGCCGAAGAAATGTGCAAAGTCATACGTGAGAATCTCAAGGCCGCTCAGTCGCGTCAAAAGAGCTACTATGATGGCAAGCATCGTGATTTGGCCTTCAACATTGGGGATCATGTTTATCTCCGTGTTTCTCCGATGAAAGGAACCCAAAGATTCAGTATCAAAGGAAAGCTTGCTCCTAGATACGTCGGGCCTTTCAAGACCCTTGGAAAAAGAGGCGACCTAGCCTACCAACTTGAGCTACCTTCAAACTTCGCCAATGTTCATGATGTGTTTCATGTGTCTCAACTCCGCAAGTGCTTCAAGACGCCTGAACACACCATTCCGTTTGAGGAGATTGATCTTCAATAAGACTTGTCTTACCGAGAGCACCCAGTTGCTATTCTTGAAGAAACTGAGCGCATGACCCGCAACAAGTCAATCAAATTCTTGAAAGTCAAGTGGTCACACCATACCGACCGAGAAGCTACGTGGGAACGAGAAGATCACCTTTGTTCCGAGTACCCTTCCTTCTTCCAGTCCAAGATCTCGGGACGAGATCTTTTTGCAGTGGAGGAGAGTTTGTAATGCCCCGGATGTAATACTTTCCCTTTTGGGCAATATATATGTCTCTGGCTTCATCTATTCCATTCCGGGTTCTTTGTCTTTCGGGTTTTTCGTCGTTTTGTCATGTGTGTGTGTGCATTCATCCATATCATGTAGTCATGTGCATCACATTGCATTTGTGTTGTCGTTTGCATCCGGTCCCACTCGTTCCTTCCCGTTGTCCGTTTCGAGTTCCGGAGCTCTCTCACGTGTCCGTGGCATCCCCGAGGCCTACTTTGGTGTTTGGCCGTGTAACGTTTTTGGTCTGGCGTGAGACTTGTCGTGCGATGTTGTTATGTTATGTGTAACCCGCCCGTCAAGTCTCGTCGCGTTTGGAGTTCGTTTGGTGCTCCAACAGTTATTCTCGTGGGCTGAAAGTACCCCCTCTTTGAGGCCCAAGACACCCCTCCAACAGCCCACCAAACCAACCCAAACCCCTCCCTTCATCTAGGCCATCCAATTGTGATCGTGTGGCCAAAAACCTCACCTCATTTGGACAACCCTAGCTCCTTGTGCCTATATAAACGTCCATCTCCCCCAATTTTCGCGTCTGAAACCCTAATGCTTCCACAGTTCACCGCCGGTGCTTCCACCGTTGATCCGCGGTGCTTCCACCGTTGAAAATCCGTGCTTCCGACGGCCCAGGAAATCGTGCTTCCGAAGTTCTTCTCCGTGCTTCCGTAGTGCCGGAGTTGCGCTTCCGTCCGACGAGTGGGCCCCGCGCGTCATCTTCTACCTCTAGTCGCCGCCGCCGCCGCCGAGGAGCTCGCCACCACCGCCGGAATCTTCACCTCCGTCGTGGGCCTCACCGGCGCCGCGCCCCGCCGGGCTCCCCCGCCTCCTCCGGCCAGGCCTCGCCGGCCGGGCCACCTCCTCCGCACCGCCGCGCCCACCGGGCACCCCCGCCGCCCCGATCTCCTTCGCACCGGCCGAGCATCGAGCGCCGCCGCTGCATCGGATCGAGGGCGAGGCCGATCGGATCTCCCAGGCCGCGTGGCCCAGTCCCCGCCAGGCCGAGCGGGCCAGCTCCTCCCAGCCGCCTCCAGCCGGCCCAGGCAGCCCAGGCCAGCGCGCCGCCCTCTCCCTTCGGGCCGGCCCAGGCCGCAAGGCCCAGCACCAGGCGCCCAGCCTCCTCTGCCGCCCGTCGCCAGCGCATGGGCCGAAGCCGCCCTGCGGGCCCACCTCCCTCCGAGCCGGCCCAGCCGCCCCAGGCTTGCCCTGCCTCCAGCCTCCTCTTCTTTGGGCCTCAGCCCGTGGTGAGCAGCCCAGATCTCGCCCATGTGTTTTTTTCCCTTAGTAGTTTTTTCCTGCCAAGTCCCAGTTAACTCATAATCTGATGCATACGTTGACTGCTAATAACTTTTTGTGTGGTGGTCCGATTTAAGCAAATGATATGTCAAAATGTTCGTGGTGACTTGTACTACGTTTTATTCCATTGTGCCATGCATGTTTGAGGTCATCTAGAGGCTTAAATATCTGTTGGAAGAGTGCAACTTGTTATAAACTGCTGTTAGTAGTTGTTTTCATGCCATGTTTGCAATGTGATATCTTGTTGCATGTTTATCCAAATGAAGCAAATGATATGCCCACGTGTTCATCATGTTATGCTCTACATGTTGGTTACTTTAGTTTGCATGATAGATTTCATCTTGCCATGTTTATCTCCTTTGCAAAGTGCTATGTGGCTGTTATGTCGCTAAACTTGTTACGTGATGCCTCGTAGATGAGCTCGTTGCTATTGATGTGGGTGTCCCCTTGATGCATGCTTAGATGTTTTGGATTCACCATCATGTGTACTTTGCTGTGGTACTTACCACTTGCCATGCTTTGGTTTGAGGTGACTTAAACTTGCTCACAAAGATGCCATGATGTTACTGCTGTTTTAACACTTTGTGAAATTTCAAAAGTCTGGAATCTGTAATTTCCAGATGCCATGTTTGCTTGTTGTTCAAGACAAATCCATGCTAGTTTTGGGGTGACTCTTGATGATTACTTGTTGTATAAGTTGTTGGCTATCCATTCATGCTCTCACATGCTTATTTGAGTGGCTGTAGCATATTTAACTCTTGCTCCCAAGTTGCAACAAATTACTGCTGTCAGGTTTTTGTTGTCAAGTTCAAAATGTCATAGCTTGTTGCTATTGATCCATGGCTCCTTTGGAGATGCTCCAATGGATTTGTTTGCTGTAGGATATGTCTAGTTTTTGTCCATACTCATTGCCATGATGTTTGAGTGCTGTAGACTATTTATTTCTTGCCCCGAAGTTGATATGTGGCTGTTATTTTCAGCTTGTGCATGTTTATTGTTTCGGGTGTATCTTTTAGCCTGTTGCTCCGTTTTGAGCAAGTACTATATGTAACTTGTGTGTTTTTGCATGTAGATTCATAATATCCTATTGTTATCATGTTTTGAGGTATTTTGCTTGAATGCAAATTGTCATGCTCCTTGTGCTGTAACACTGTGCTTCCTAAGTAGACTTTCTGTGCTTCCATAGTGCATCTGTTTTGCTTCCATAGTGCATCAGTCATGCATCCAGTAGTTTTTCGTGCATTGCATCTTGTTGATTATCGTGCCTTGTGTGTTTGTGTTGAGTAGAGCCGGAAGCTGAGTACGAGTACGAGAACGAGGTTACTACCGAGGTTGAGAACGAGGAGCTCTCTTACGATCCCATCGACAACTCTTCAGGCAAGATGACCGAACCCCGATAACATTACTATCTTTGCCTATTGCTAGAAGTATTGCTCTATAGTTTTGCCTCGATGCCCATGTTTTTCCTGCCAGCCTCCTATTGTAACCATGAACCTGTTTAACCACCCTACCTATGCAAACCATTGATTGGCTATACGTAGGCTTCGCTCAGCCCCTCTTATAGCATTGTTAGTTGCAGGTGAAGATTGAAGATTCTTGCTTCTTGTTGAAGCTTGTTGGGATATCACACTATATTAATTATTAAATGAAATCATCTATATATTGGTAATGGGTGGAAGGCTAAGCCTTTTGCTTGGTGATTTGTTCCACTCATGCCGCTAGGAACCGTATAAACCGGTGTTATGTTCCTTGATTATGCGTTCCTCACACGGTTGGGGTTATGGGACCCCCTCGATAAACCGCTAAGTGCTAAGTCTTTTCCAGCAAGTCCCAACATTGGTACTATTCGCCTAATAACTAAAAACTTGCATAGGGTCTTGCAAACCCGAGTTCTTAATCAACAACCCCGGGCTAGTGCTCCACATGAGTGTTGGTCCGAAACGGGGAGCCTACGGGGCCACCACGAGGAAACTCGAGGATTGGTAAAAACCCGTAGCTTCGCCCATCCGGTCGTGGCCTGAGACTAGATACGCGCGGCTATTGTCAGGGTGTCGGCACGCCGGGATGATTTTTTGGATTAGCCTTACCTTAGTCGGAGTATCTTGAGCACGGGATTCCGAGAATACTCGGGTCTTCCCACCTTGGAGTTGCGACTCCGCGGATCGTGGGCTTGTCATGGGCCAAGTTGTAACACCCCTGCAGGGTTATGAACTTTCAAAAGCCGTGCCCGCGGTTATGTGGTAGATGGGAGCTTGTTAATATCCGGTTGTAGAAAACTTGACACCATGTTCGAATACACTACCAGCGTGAGTACCGTGACGGTCATTTTCCGAAAGGGATTCGGGAAGTGAACACGGTGGGGTTATGTTTGACTTGCTTTAGTTAGGATCACCTCGTGATCATCTCTCGTCCGAGGCACCTTCTCTTCTCGCTCTATTTTACGTAAGCTAGTGCTAGTGCTGCTGCAACCTCTTGTTCTTTTCTTCAGCCTTGTTCCACACCCAAGGCTTAGATAGTCGTGTTACTCGGGAATGGGATTGCTGAGTCCTCTGTGGCTCACAGTTACTTCACCACACCAGATGCAGGTACGATGGTGAGCTACACAGGCGAGGGCAATGAGCTAGACTGGGAGTACGACGAGGAGCGTAGCCGTTACTATGTGAACTATCCTGTTGATCAATAGAGCTTCTAGTAGGATTCGATCTAGACCTGTGGTTTAATGTTATGTTTGGTATCCTGTCATTTGGATCTTTACCCTTAGATGGGCTGTGATGTTTATTTGAATGATGTTTGGACATGTAATGAATTTGTGTGACGTGGTGAGTGTAAGCCAACTATCTTTTCAGCTTTCATCCCTATTTTTACATGAGATGTGCAAAGGTACCAAACTTGCGATCATTCCAGAATGGGCTTATATCTTTAAGTCGTGCCTCGACACGTAGGAGATATAGTCCCATCCTGGGCATTGCACGACTATAACCACGGGCTGAATTTGGCCCACAAGCAGAAAATGACATTAACGGGCCGTAACTAAATGAATGTGGAAATGAGCCCAAGAATAAATGGGCCCCAAGAAGGCCGAAAGATAACATGGGCTGGAATCGGCCCAATGGAATAATGGGCCGTTAATGGGTATAAAGTGATACACTGTTCATTACGGGCCAGTTTCACCACGTGCCGTTAATGGGTATAAAGTGATACACTGTTCATTACGGGCCAGTTTTACCACGGGACGTTAATGGGCCGAGAGTAATAAGGTCCTCATATGGGCCGAAAAACTTCATGGGCCATACATGGGCCGGAAGTTAAAACAGGCTGGATTTATATTGGACGGCCCAGATGACGTTACTGGGCCTAATTCGGATAGGCCGTAAATGGGCCCTGGGTTAGCGGGCTGTACATGGGCTATATGCGAATAGGCCGTTAACAGGCTTGCCGTGGGCCGGCCCGCCACCTTTTGACCAAGTCAAACGGGCCGGCCTTTTCACTGGAATGGGCCTCTGTTGGGCCGTGCCACGTGTCAGCGTATCATAGGCGCTTTGGGTCCAATGAGTGGATGACATATGTTCCAACGGCGAGCCGACACGTGTTTCCTCCAGCCAATGATGATTTTACACGTGGAAAATCCCCATTGGTCGGGGCTGTTAACGGGTTATCGGATCCAAAACCAGACCCGATAACTTAATGGCATTCCGTTACTGTGGATGCCACGTGTCGGTCACCCTTGACGAAAGCACTTCTGTGACGCGCGATTTATCGTCATGGAAGTGGACACTTCCGTGATGATAATTTTGGTAATGTCATGGAACACTTCTACGACATCACAGGTATGACTATCTTGATTCTGTCATAAAATCGTCATGGATGTACATGCATGACAGAAAACGTGACCTACTATGACAAACACATAACATCACAGAAGTGTATTTTTTTGTAGAGCTTCGTGCCTGCATCATCGAGTAGAAGCAAAGGAGGACGGGGCATGCCCTCACAAGGGAGCAAAGTCAGGCGGTCCGTTCCCTGCCCGGATTGCCCCCCAAAGAGGATAAGGAGGAGTATGGTGACGGTTCCAAAGCACATGGCCTAAATGGATTTCTGGCTCAGTTTTTCATAATCAATGTGATGTATGCGGGGAGGATGTGACTAGAGTTTTTCTTCGGATTGTTGAGGGGTTCGAAAGATTGGAGGAGGTAAATAACACATTCCTTCTGATAATACCAAAGGCTCCAAATCCTACTTTACTCTCCCAATTTCGACTCATCAGTTTATGTATTATCTTTTATAAGATTGCTTCAAAGGTCTTGGCTAATCTTTTGAAAGTTATCCTACCTGATATTATTTCTGAAGAACAATAAGCCTTTATTTTTGGAAGGCTAATCACTAGTGTCGTGGTTTTGTCACGGCAGATGTCCTAGCAAAAGGACTTAGTCATGAGGCCATCGCTATGGGTTAGCTTAAAGGGGTTAAAGCGGACAAGGACACCGGGATTTTATACGAGTTCGGCCCCTTCGATGAAGGTAAAAGCCTACGTCTAGTTTGGTGTATATTGCTAGGGTTTCGATGACCAGGGAGGGAATCCGCTTTGCCTGTGTCTCGAGCTGTTGTTCTCTGCCTTGAACCGTCGCCGAGTCGTCCCTTTATATAAGAGGTGACGCCTAGTCCGGTTTACAGGATCCCGAGGCCGGCTCATAAACGTGTCCGGCTCGGTCTCTATCCTTTCCTATCTTACATCACAAGTTACACGTCGTACGGTGGTTTACAAATCATAGGCCCTAATGCCTCTTGTGCCTTAAGCTTCTTGGACTAAAGCGTCTTGCTCCATGTCTGGCTGGGCTTCAGTAGAAACAATCTCCACATGCATAAACCGGCCCCTCCTAGGCGGTTTATACCTAATAGTAATATCCCTGACATTAGGCCCCAGATTGATTTTTACGTGTTCATGTCAATCTTCAACGTCTTGTATAAATTTCCCTTTCTGCAGCTTCAAAATGCTTCATAAATCGGCATGATGTCATCTTCTCTGATCGCTTTAAATCACAGTGACGTCATCTGCACATTTAATACTTGTACCTGTTTTTTAATCTTTTATTCATTAATGCTCCGAAGATCGAGGCGAGAGTATCATCCATATCCACTTTTTAGGCTCCTCGATTCCCGTGCCTGCCGTTTTATTCCTTCGGCTTATAAATAGGGCAGAGGGGCACCTCTTTTCCCCCCTTGCCTCTTCTTCTTCCCTCATCTATTCGGGCTCAAGCTCCGCCGCCATTTGTCAAGCCCTGCGTCCTCACCAAGTCTGGCTGCTGCATCAACCTGATTGTTCCACAGATTCGTCGGCGCTTCTCCGCACCCGTCGCCCCAAGTACATCCTCTTCTTCCCCATTCATTGATCTTGGTTTTAGGGTTTCCTCATACAAGCTCGCGGATAGGCCTTTGTTCTTCACAGTTCTTCGTCATAGCCCAGTATCTTTGCCGTAGATCTAAGTCTCCTAGTTGATAACTATAAGAGTAACTCCGCTCCTACATCGTGGCTTTATCTTTCCCAATATGACTAGTTAGATTGCATCTGCTAGGACCTTCATCGCGTCCGCTGAATATAATCTTGAATATCTCTGAATTCTCAACATGTTGTAGATTCGTATTTCACAGCTGTCTGTGTGAAAGCTGTTTTTCATAACTTCAGATCTGCGTCTTGTTTACCTTTGTTGGCGGTTTAGCTTTTTCAGACTCTATAATCCGGTAGATGTCATTGTTATAGCTGTTCCAGATTTTTTAATCCGGTAGATACCATTAGGCTCCTTCCTAAACCGCCGTTTAGACTAGTGCTTTCATAGAGCATGCCGGTTTAAATCTTCTTAGATTACAAACCGGCTCTTCATTGTATTTTCAGCCTTTTCCTTCCAAAAAGATGACCACTCAAGCCAAGCAGTTTGTCTCCTGCAACTGGGTCCAATCCCGGATCACTGAGGAGGAATTGGAGAAAATGGCCTCAATTGGCGGTTTAGGTCCAAAAAACGTCCTTCACTGGAGGGCTCCCAGATTAGAATGTCCTCCAAAGCCCAAAGAGGGAGAGGTCGTCGTCTTCTTTGATCACTTGGCCCGGGGGTTCAACCCTCCTGGGTCAAAGTTCTTCCGCGATGTGTTAGCAAATTTCCAGCTTCATCCACAAGACATTGGCCCCAATTATGTGTCCAACATTTGCAACTTCCAAGTCTTTTGTGAAGTTTATCTGCAAGAGGAACCATCAGTGGAGCTATTCCGGGACTTCTTTCACTTAAAACATCGTACATAATTTCACGATGGTCCTAACACTGAACTCGGCAGGATGTCTATTCAGAAGAGGAAGGATGTTAGTTTTCCTCACGCCACTCTCCACAGCCATCCAAAGGAATGGAACCAGACTTGGTTCTACTGCATAGACACTTCCCCAGAAGGTGAAAATCCGTTGCCGGGTTATTGCTCCCACTGTCTTCTAGAAAACCACCCTTTTCCACGGCGGTTAAGTGCCTAGGAGCGAGCTCAGTATGCCCCTAGCTTGCCTTTGTAGCCAATGGTCTGACTGGAGTTGACTTCGTCCGCTGCTGGCTTTCCTGGAGTGTTCTCCCTCTAAGCCGGCATTCCGGCTTAATGTGTGAGTATACTGGGAATCCCAAGGACCCTTTGCGCCACACAGAGGCGGTGCTATCAGAGACCGAGGTCAATGAATCCGTCAAGAAGCTACTGAACTTACCTCTAGAAGCTTGCAGTCAGACCGGTCTAGCACCCTTCTGTGCGACCAACAAACTACCATCGGTAAGAATCTCTTTTCTGTCATTTTGCTTTGTTTTAATCCGGCCGTAGCACTTGTCTTAAAATGTCTTTATATCTTTCAACAGGACAATGACCCTTTCTGGAAAAGGAAGACCCAAGATAAACCGGCGAAAGCAGCTCGCCAAAAGACCCAAGCTATCAAAAGAAACAAGAAGAAGAACACTGCCGCGTCGGGATCCAAGTGTGAAGAAGATGATTCGGCCTCTGAGGTACCACCTAATTCTTTTGATTTCCTTGCCTTTCCTTTGTCTGCATTTTTATTAACAATGACTGTTCCCAAGGTCATGCTGAAGGCAGTAAAGCAGACGATGTTGAGGTAATCATTCTTTCCTCCGATTCAGAACCGCTGCCACCCCCAAAAATTCGTCAGACAGTCCGAAAATTTCAATTTTCTCATCCTTATGCTTATTTGGATCCAAACTTTCTTTTGAAGAAGCAGCAACATGAAGCTCACCGCACCACTCGCAATAGTGGCCATGCGATTGAATCCACCGGATTAACGCACACTATAGCTCGGAGGCGTCATCCCGAGGTTTTACTCACTCCAACTGCTCTTTATCCCAAAGCAGGTCTTATTCAACAACACCTTAATCCATCTGATTCGAATTATCAGGAAACTCCTCACTCTTCTTCTGGCGAATCAACAGCCACTCAGATTCCTCCCCTCAAGACTGTTCTTGGGTAAGCTGCCTTTTGCTTTTTCTGGTTTAACACTTGTTCTTGACTCTTCTGATTTTCATTATCCTTAACTTTTCGCAGTAAGCCCAAGCCTAGCAAAAAGGCCAAACTGAGTAAACCGGCAGTTGATAATACTACTCCTGAACCGGTAGAAGATCCTGAGCTTGCTGACCCTGCGGAAGATAATGTGGAGATTCCGCATGATGATCCTCCTCCTATGGATCAAGACGTCTTTGTTGATCAGGGGAGTGATCCAATGGATCGTGATATTGAACCGGCCAGCCCTGCCCGGGCTAGTCCCACTCCTGCTAGTCCCCCTAAACAAGCGGCCGCTTCACCTGGGGATGTTGAAATCACTAGGACCGGTTTTACTACCTCGGGGGAGCCTATCGCTTTGTCCAAACATACCGCCAAGGAGGAATTCCTCAACAAGGACAAGGGCAAGTGGAGTACCGATTTGTCCAGCTACACTCAGCTCAGCGCCCAGGAGCTTCATTCCGGATATTTAAACCGGCTATATACCAGCCGCGATTATGAAGCTGGATTGGTAAACTTGATGAAAGAGCGTTATGATGTAACTTCTCCTTTGTCTTGTCCTCTATTTCTGCTTGTGTCTTGTAACTGTATCTTTACTCCATCGTAGCCCCCAAGTGCCGATTTAGCCTTTTAAGGTGAACCGGGACTTCAGTAGATCCAATAGATAGCTTTGTTTTGCACATGTGTAGCCCCCAAGGGCCGGTTTACTTCCTTTAGGATGAACCGGGACTTCTACTTGTATTCAGAATAATGTCACATTAGCCCCCAAGTGCCAAGTATATAACTTGTTTATGTGCTTGGGACTTGTCTGAATAATACCTGTTTTCACTGCGAATATACATTAGCCCCCAAGTGTCAAGTGCATAACTTGTTATGTGCTTGGGACTTTGACTGAAGATGCTTCATGAATATATAATGTACTTTCATTTTGGCAGACTGATTTAAACCGGAAGACCTCTGAAATAATCGAGCTCCGGGATAACTTGAAGTACCAAGAGACTGCTGCTGTCAAAGTCAAGGACGAGCTTACACTTGCTTTAGCAAGTATAGAGAAGCTAAAGAAAGACTTTGAAACAGAGCGGTCAGTCTGGGACGCTAAAAAAGCTGCTTTGGAGAAGAAAACCAGTGGTGCAGAGGCTGCTCTTAATGCGGTAGCAGAGGAGCTGTCCGGATTGAGGCAGCAAATAAATGACATGACGTCCACCATCTTTGGTAAGTACTGTTAACATAACCCCGATCCTTGCCATCCTGTACCGTTTTAATTCATAATTTTAATGCAGGGAGGCCCATCACTCATCTTGGCGATGATGTGCGAAAGAAATTGAAAGCTGCATACACTTTGGTGGAGCAGCTGTATTCCGGCGCTCAGAGGGCTATCAGTGCTATCTCGCACAATGAACCGGCTCCTACCACCATCCAGGGTACCTTGGAGAAGATGTCCATTCTGCGTGCCCGCCTCGTAGAGGTGAAGAAGTCGTTTGCAAGAGTAGGTGCTCTGATGGCTTTGACTGGAGCGAAAGCTTGGGTTCCTGACTTTGATCCGCCGGAGGCGATGAACGGCTACCCAAGCATGAAGGAAGACGGATCAGCCTTTTCCAGTGATGACTTACGCGCCTTAACCAAGGATATGCGGCCTCTGGCTAGCAAACTTGCTGACGAAGCCGATCTATCTAGATATCATCCAGGATACGATGCTGAGAACGTGCGGGTAGAGCGTCCGGCTTATGCGATTGAATATCTTATTCCGCCCGTCCGTAAGCACACCTTTGCTCCTGACATTGATCCGTCAGACCTCATAAATGACGAAGTTTATTTCCGAGCACTGGCCAAGATTGACTGGACCACTATTGACTTCCAACAGCTGGAAGAAACTGTTGGGGAACGTAGTATTTTAAAATTTTCCTACGATCACGCAATATCTATCTACCAGATGCATAGCAACGAGAGGGAAGAGTGTCTCTACGTACCCTCGTAGACCGGAAGCGGAAGCGTCAAATGACGCGGTTCATGTAGTCGAACTTCTTCGCGATCCAACCGATCAAGCACCGAACGTACGACACCTCCGCGTTCAGCACACGTTCAGCTTGATGACGTCCCACGAGCTCTTGATCCAGTTGAGCTTCACAGGAGAGTTTCGTCAGCACGACGGCGTGGTGACGGATATGATTGTTCTACCGGCGCAGGGCTTCGCCTGAGCACTGCGACGGTATGACCGAGGTGTGTTTCTGTGGAGGGGGGCACCGCACACGGCTAGAACAATTCAACTTGTGTGTTTTTGGGTGCCCCCTGCCCCCGTATATAAAGGAGCAAGGGGGGAGGCCGGCCTGCCCTCCTATGGTGCTGCTAGGGAGCAATCCTACTAGGAATGGGATTGCAATCCTATTCCTAGTAGGAGTCCACCAATGAAGGAAGGGGGGGGGGGGAAGGAAAGAGAGGGAGAGGGAGAGGGAAAGAGGGGCCGCGCCCCCTCCCCTAGTCCTATTTGGACTCCTCCTAGGGAGGGGGCGCGCCACCTCCTGGCTGCTGCCCTCTCTCTCCCCTATGGCCCACCAGGGCCCATCATTCCCCCGGGGGGTTCCGGTAACCCCCCGGCACTCCGGTAAATTCCGAAACTTTCCAGAACACTTCCGGTGTCCGAATATACTCGTCCAATATATCAATCTTTACGTCTCGGACATTCCGAGACTCCTCGTCATGTCCGTGATCTCATCCGGGACTCCGAACTACCTTCGGTACATCAAAACTCATAAACTCATAATACCGATCGTCATCAAACGTTAAGCGTGCGGACCCTACGGGTTCGAGAACTATGTAGACATGACCGAGACTCATCTCCGATCAATAACCAATAGCGGAACCTGGATGTTCATATTGGCTCCTACATATTCTACGAAGATCTTTATCGGTCAAACCGCATAACAACATACGTTGTTCCTTTTGTCATCGGTATGTTACTTGCCCGAGATTCGATCGTCGGTATCTCTATACCTAGTTCAATCTCGTTACCGGCAAGTCTCTTTACTCGTTCCGTAATACATCATATTGTGACTAACTCATTAGTCTTTTGCTTGCAAGACTTATTATGATGTGCATTACCGAGAGGGCCCAGAGATACCTCTCCGACACTCGGAGTGACAAATCCTAGTCTTGATCTATGCCAACACCACGAATACTTTCGGAGACACCTGTAGAGCATCTTTATGATCACCCAGTTACGTTGTGACGTTTGATAGCACACAAGGTGATCCTATGGTACTCGGGAGTTGCATAATCTCATAGTCATAGGAACATGTATAAGTCATGAAGAAAGCAATAGCAGTAAAACTAAACGATCATAGTGCTATGCTAACGGATGGGTCTAGTCCATCACATCATTCTCCTAATGATGTGATCCCGTTGATCAAATGACAACTCATGTCTATGGCTTGGAAACATAGCAATCTTTTGATCAATGAGCTAGTCTAGTAGAGGCATACTAGGGACATACTATTTTGTCTATGTATTCACACATGTATCAAGTTTCCGGTTAATACAATTCTAGCATGAATAAAAGACATTTATCATGATATAAGGAAATACAAATAACATCTTTATTATTTCCTCTAGGGCATATTTCCTTCAGTCTCCCACTTGAACTAGAGTCAATAATCTAGATTACAAAGTGATGATCCTCACACCCATGGAGTCCTGGTGCTGATCATGTTTTGCCCGTGGAAGAGGCTTAGTCAACAGTTCTGCAACATTCATATCCGTATGTATCTTGCAAATCTCTATGTCTCCCTCCTTGACTAGATCGCGGATGGAATTGAAGCGTCTTTTGATGTGCTTTGTTCTCTTGTGAAACCTGGATTCCTTTGCTAAGGCTATTGCTCTAGTGTTGTCACAAAAGATTTTCATTGGACCCGATGCACTAGGTATTACACCTAGATCGGATATGAACTCCTTCATCCAGACTCCTTCATTTGCTGCTTCCGAAGCAGCTATGTATTCCGCTTCACACGTAGATCCCGCCACGACGCTCTGCTTGGAACTGCACCAACTGACAGCTCCACTGTTCAATAAAAATACATATCCGGTTTGTGACTTAGAGTCATCCGGATCAGTGTCAAAGCTAGAATCGACGTAACCGTTTACGACGAGCTCTTTGTCACCTCCATATACGAGAAACATATCCTTTGTCCTTTTCAGGTATTTTAGGATGTTCTTGACCGCTGTCCAGTGATCCACTCCTGGATTACTTTGGTACCTCCCTGCTTGACTTATAGCAAGGCACACATCAGGTCTGGTACACAACATTGCATACATGATAGATCCTATGGCTGAGGCATAGGGAATGACTTTCATTTTCTCTCTATCTTCTGCAGTGGTCGGGCATTGAGTCTTACTCAATTTCATACCTTGTAACACAGGCAAGAACCCTTTCTTTGACTGATCCATTTTGAAATTCTTTCAAACTTTATCAAGGTATGTGCTTTGTGAAAGTCCAATTAAGCGTCTTGATCTATCTCTATAGATCTTGATGCCTAATATATAAGCAGCTTCACCGAGGTCTTTCATTGAAAAAATCTTATTCAAGTATCCTTTTATGCTATCCAGAAATTCTATATCATTTCCAATCAATAAAATGTCATCCACATATAATATTAGAAATGCTACAGAGCTCCCACTCACTTTCTTGTAAATACAGGCTTCTCCAAAAGTCTGTATAAAACCATATGCTTTGATTACCTCATCAAAGCGTATATTCCAACTCCGAGATGCTTGCACCAGTCCATAGATGGATCACTGGAGTTTGTACACTTTGTTAGCACCTTTTGGATCGACAAAACCTTCCGGTTGCATCATATACAACTCTTCTTTGAGATATCCATTTAGGAATGCAGTTTTGACATCCATTTGCCAGATTTCATAATCATAAAATGCGACAATTGCTAACATGATTCGGACAGACTTAAGCATCGCTACAGGTGAGAAGGTCTCATCGTAGTCAACTCCTTGAACTTGTCGAAACCCTTTCGCAACAAGTCGAGCTTTGTCAACAGTAACATTACCGTCTGCGTCGGTCTTCCTCTTGAAGATCCATTTATTTTCGATGGCTTGCCGATCATCGGGCAAGTCAACCAAAGTCCACACTTTGTTCTCATACATGGATCCCATCTCAGATTTCATGGCCTCAAGCCATTTTGTGGAATCTGGGCTCATCATCGCTTCCTCATAGTTCGTAGGTTCATCATGGTCTAGTAACATGACTTCCAGAACTGGGTTGCCGTACCACTCTGGTGCGGAACGTACTCTGGTTGATCTATGACGTTCAGCAGAAACTTGATCCGAAGTGTCATGATCATCATCATTAGCTTCCTCACTGATTGGTGTAGGAATCACTAGAACAATTTTCTGTGATGTACTATTTTCCAATTCAGGAGAAGGTACAATTACCTCATCAAGTTCTACTTTCCTCCCACTCACTTCTTTCGAGAGAAACTCCTTCTCTAGAAAGGATCCATTCTTAGCAACGAATATCTTGCCTTCGGATCTATGATAGAAGGTGTACCCAACAGTCTCTTTTGGGTATCCTATGAAGACACATTTCTCCGACTTGGGTTTGAGCTTATCAGGTTGAAGCTTTTTCACATAAGCATCGCAGCCCCAAACTTTAAGAAACGACAACTTTGGTTTCTTGCCAAACCACATTTCATAAGGTGTCGTATCAACGGATTTAGATGGTGCCCTATTTAACGTGAATGCAGCTGTCTCTAAAGCATAACCCCAAAACGATAGTGGTAAATCGGTAAGAGACATCATAGATCGCACCATATCCAATAAAGTACGGTTACGATGTTCGGACACACCATTACGCTGTGGTGTTCCGGGTGGCGTGAGTTGTGAAACTATTCCACATTGTTTCAAATGAAGACCAAACTCGTAACTCAAATATTCTCCTCCACGATCAGATCGTAGAAGCTTTATTTTCTTGTTACGATGATTCTCTACTTCACTCTGAAATTCTTTGAACTTTTCAAATGTTTCAGACTTGTGCTTCATTAAGAAGATATACCCATATCTGCTCAAATCATTAGTGAAGGTCAGAAAATAACGATACTCGCTGCGAGCTTCAACACTCATTGGCCCACATACATCAGTATGTATGATTTCCAACAAATCTGTTGCGCGCTCCATAGTTCCGGAGAACGGAGTTTTAGTCATCTTGCCCATGAGGCATGGTTCGCAAGCACCAAGTGATTCATAATCAAGTGTTTCCAAAAGTCCATCACTATGGAGTTTCTTCATGCGCTTTACACCAATATGACCTAAACGGCAGTGCCACAAGTATGTTGCACTATCATTATTAACCTTGCATCTTTTGGTTTCAATATTATGAATATGTGTATCACTACAATCGAGATCCAATAAGAATAGACCACTCTTCAAGGGTGCATGACCATGAAATATATTATTCATAAAAATAGAACAACCATTATTCTCTGATTTAAATGAATAATCGTCTCGCAACAAACAAGATCCAGATATAATGTTCATGCTCAACGCTGGCACCAAATAACAATTATTTAGGTCTAAAACGAATCCCGAAGGTAGATGTAGAGGTAGCGTGCCGACGGCGATCACATCGACTTTGGAACCATTTCCCACGCGCATCGTCACCTCATCCTTAGCCAATATTCGTTTAATCCGTAGTCCCTGTTTCGAGTTACAAATATTAGCAACCGAACCGGTATCAAATACCCAGGTACTACTACGAGCATTAGTAAGGTACACGTCAATAACATGTATATCACATATACCTTTGTTCACCTTGCCATCCTTCTTATCCGCCAAATACTTGGGGCAGTTCCGCTTCCAGTGTCCAGTCCCCTTGCAGTAGAAGCACTCAGTTTCAGGCTTGGCTCCAGACTTGGGTTTCTTCGTGGGAGTAGCAACTGTCTTGCTATTCTTCTTGAAGTTCCCCTTCTTTCCCTTGCCCGTTTTCTTGAAACTAGTGGTTTTGTTAACCATGAACACTTGATGCTCCTTTTTGATTTCTAGCTCCGCAGCCTTGAGCATAGCGAAGAGCTCGGGAATTGTCTTTTGCATCCCATGCATATTATAGTTCATCATGAAGCCTTTATAGCTTGGTGGTAGTGATTGAAGAACTCTATCAATAACACTATCCTCGTCAACTTTGCAACCAAGTTGAGTCATATGATTGTAGTACCCAGACATTCTGAGCAAGTGTTCACTGATAGAACTATTCTCCTCCATCTTGCAGCTGTAGAACTTATTGAAAATCTCATATTTCTCAATCCCGGCATTTGCTTGAAATATTAACTTCAACTCTTGGAACATCTCATATGGTCCATGACGTTCAAAACGTCGTTGAAGTCCCGGTTCTAAGCCGTAAAGCATGGCACACTGAACTATCGTGTAGTCATCAGACCGCGACTGCGAGACGTTCAAAGCGTCTACATTAGCGGGAGGGGGCTTGTCACCTAGCGGTGCTTCAAGGACATAATTCTTCTGTGCAGCAATGAGGATAATCCTCAAGTTACAGACCCAGTCCGTGTAATTTCTACCATCATCTTTCAACTTAGCTTTCTCTAGGAATGCATTAAAATTCAAAGGAACGGTAGCACGGGCCATTGATCTACAACAACATAGATATGCAAAAACTATCAGGACTAGGTTCATGATAAATTAAAGTTCAATTTAATCATATTAATTAAAGAACTCCCACTTAGATAGACATCCCTCCGGTCATCTAAATGATCACGTGATCCAAATCAACTAAACCATGTCCGATCATCACGTGAGATGGAGTAGTTTCAATGGTGAACATCTTATGTTGATCATATCTACTATATGATTCACGCTCGACCTTTCGGTCTCCAGCGTTCTGAGGCCATATCTGCATATGCTAGGCTCGTCAAGTTTAACCCGAGTATTCTGCGTGTGCAAAACTGGCTTACACCCGTTGTATTTGAACGTAGATATTATCACACCCGATCATCCCGTGGTGTCTCGGCACAACGAACTTTCGCAACGGTGCATACTCAGGGAGAACACTTATACCTTGAAATTTAGTAAGGGATCATCTTATAATGCTACCGTCGTTCTAAGAAAAATAAGAAGCGTAACAAGATAAACATCATATGTAATCAAAATATGTGACATGATATGGCCATCATCATCTTGTGCTTTTGATCTCCATCTCCAAAGCACCGTCATGATCACCTTCGTCACCGGTGCGACACCTTGATCTCCATCGTAGCATCGTTGTCGTCTCGCCAACTATTGCTTCTACGACTATCGCTACCGCTTAGTGATAAAGTAAAGCAATTAAATGGCGATTGCATTTCATACAATAAAGCGACAACCATATGGCTCCTGCCAGTTGCCGATAACATTACAAAACATGATCATCTCATGAAAAATCGTATAACTCATCATGTCTTGACCATATCACATCACATCATGCCCTGCGAAAACAAGTTAGACGTCCTCTACTTTGTTGTTGCAAGTTTTACGTGGCTGCTACGGGCTTAGCAAGAACCGTTCTTACCTACGCATACAAAAACCACAACGATGTTTCATCAAGTATGTGCTGTTTTAACCTTCACAAGGACCGGGCGTAGGCACACTTGATTCAGCTAAAGTGAGAGAGACAGACACCCGCCAGTCACCTTTAAGCAATGAGTGCTCATAACGGTGAAACCAGTCTCGCGTAAGCGTACGCGTAATGTCGGTCCGGGCCGCTTCATCTCACAATACCGCCGAAGCAAAGTATGACATGCTGGTAAGCAGTATGACTAGTATCACCCACAACTCATTGTGTTCTACTCGTGCATATCATCTACGCATAGACCTGACTCTGATGCCACTGTTGGGGAACGTAGTATTTTAAAATTTTCCTACGATCACGCAAGATCTATCTACCAGATGCATAGCAACGAGAGGGAAGAGTGTGTCTACGTACCCTCGTAGACCGGAAGCGGAAGCATCAAATGACGCGGTTGATGTAGTCGAACTTCTTCGTGATCCAACCGATCAAGCACCAAACGTACGGCACCTCCGCGTTCAGCACACGTTCAGCTTGATGATGTCCCACGAGCTCTTGATCCAGTTGAGCTTCACGGGAGAGTTTCGTCAGCACGACGGCGTGGTGACGGATATGATGTATCTACCGGCGCAGGGCTTCGCTCGAGCACTGCGACGGTATGACCGAGGTGTGTTTCTATGGAGGGGGGCACCGCACACGGCTAGAACAATTCAACCCGTGTGTCTTTGGGTGCCCCCCTGCCCCCGTATATAAAGGAGCAAGGGGGGAGGCCGGCCGGCCCTCCTATGGTGCGGTCAGGGAGCAATCCTACTAGGAATAGGATTGCAATCCTATTCCTAGTAGGAGTCCACCAATGAAGGAAAGGGGG
>LR738711.1:560853670-560925869 GCA_902687465.1 Secale cereale | reverse complement strand
GGGGGGGAAGGAAAGAGAGGGAGAGGGAGAGGGAAAGAGGGGCCGCGCCCCCTCCCCTAGTCCTATTCGGACTCCTCCTAGGGAGGGGGCGCGCCACCTCCTGGCTGCTGCCCTCTCTCTCCCCTATGGCCCACCAGGGCCCATCATTCCCCCGGGGGGTTCCGGTAACCCCCCCGGCACTCCGGTAAATTCCGAAACTTTCCAGAACACTTCCGGTGTCCGAATATAGTCGTCCAATATATCAATCTTTACGTCTCGGACATTCCGAGACTCCTCGTCATGTCCGTGATCTCATCCGGGACTCCGAACTACCTTCGGTACATCAAAACTCATAAACTCATAATACCGATCGTCATCAAACGTTAAGCGTGCGGACCCTACGGGTTCGAGAACTATGTAGACATGACCGAGACTCATCTCCGATGAATAACCAATAGCGGAACCTGGATGTTCATATTGACTCCTACATATTCTACGAAGATCTTTATCGGTCAAACCGCATAACAACATACGTTGTTCCTTTTGTCATCGGTATGTTACTTGCCCGAGATTCGATCGTCGGTATCTCTATACCTATTTCAATCTCGTTACCGGCAAGTCTCTTTACTCGTTCCGTAATACATCATCTTGTGACTAATTCATTAGTCTTTTGCTTGCAAGGCTTATTATGATGTGCATTACCGAGAGGGCCCAGAGATACCTCTCCGACACTCGGAGTGACAAATCCTAGTCTTGATCTATGCCAACACCACGAATACTTTCAGAGACACCTGTAGAGCATCTTTATGATCACCCAGTTATGTTGTGACGTTTGATAGCACACAAGGTGATCCTACGGTACTCGGGAGTTGCATAATCTCATAGTCATAGGAACATGTATAAGTCATGAAGAAAGCAATAACAGTAAAACTAAACGATCATAGTGCTATGCTAACGGATGGGTCTAGTCCATCACATCATTCTCCTAATGATGTGATCCCGTTGATCAAATGACAACTCATGCCTATGGCTTGGAAACATAGCCATCTTTTGATCAATGAGCTAGTCTAGTAGAGGCATACTAGGGACATACTATTTTGTCTATGTATTCACACATGTATCAAGTTTCCGGTTAATACAATTTTAGCATGAATAAAAGACATTTATCATGATATAAGGAAATACAAGTAACATCTTTATTATTGCCTCTAGGGCATATTTCCTTCAGAAACTGCCGAAGAACCGGAGCAAGCTGATCCTCAATCTTCACGGCGAGCTGACGCAAAATCTTAAACCAGCGCCGGTTTAACTTTATGTCTCAGTACTTTGAGAAAAACTGATATTCTTTTGGGCCTTCCAGCGCCTTGTAATAGGATAACTGAGATACTTTGTGTTCGTCCCATACTATATTTTGTGAGATTGCTTCAATTGACAACTTCTTAAATATGTCCTGCTTTCAATGCTTTTGACGGTTTATTCTACCTGTTTCTGCATAAAACAATGTTGAAAATGGCCTGGCGCTTTATCGCCGGACGGGTCATAATGCCCAAACACATGGTCTAAGTTTTGAACTTGAACAGTGTATAAAATACAAAATAAGTATCATACCTGTGATTAAGTGTATTATAATGAACCTTAATCCGGCAGGGAGAGATAATGATCCTAGGTGCAAGTGCTGATGACTCCCTTGATTGTCTGTCGGTTCATCATGAAAACCGTACCGGGTTATGATGAACTCCGGTTTAGCTGTAGTTAGTACAGGTGTTTGTAACCCAGACTAGAACTCTGTAAATGCAGATGTAGTGGCAACTTATAGTCATCCACTCCCTGAATCGATGGACTTTGTTAAAAACCAATGACCTTGAAGATAAATATTTGATAAAACATATTTTTTTTGGGAAAATAAGACCATGTAGTCGAGGCTTTTTATGAGCTGCCAGGCTCCAAATTCGAGGCTTTTTATGAGCTGCCAGCTACTGTCATTAACCATTTTGCAAAGCCTATTAAGATGGTCCTCAATCCTTAACCAAATCGTCAATGTTTAATGCTACCAAGTTCAAAAATCTGTAAAGATTGACTTGTGTAATCACTTGATGATCATCAATTTCACGTTACCAAGTTCAGGGCCTGTAAAGATTGACTTGTGTATACGTTCGACGGGTCGTACCAGGTTTACTTGGACGGAGTGACTTACTTGATGCAGGCAGGCTAATCCGGGGTTTTAGGTGTATACACCAAGCTTCCAAGCCGTGTTTACTACAAGTGTTGTCAACTCGTTGATGCCTTGCACCAGGAGCCCCCAGGTAGCATTTGAGCTATGCTCATCGGGGCCTATATTTGAGTTATGCGAAGCATCAAACTCTCTTTTGCCCCTCATCATCATGTGGGAATTGCCAAAGCAACCAGATCTGTGCTCTTATGATGGCCTTGATGTGGTCGCCGGTTTAAGAGGCCATGGGAACTCCCTTGCACACAGAAGCCCCCATGTGACAAACTCTTATGAAAAAAGGCGGCTGATACCCCGCTTTATCGGGGGCGCCGGTTTACTATATTGATCATAATATATACATTGTAAAGATATGTACATAAAGCGGATCCTATGGCTCAAGTGTAGTAAGGTCGAAGAAGAGCGATGTTCCACGGCCGTCTGGTCTCCTCCTCCGCCGTACGTGAGTCCTTATGTTCTCGAACGTCGACGAGGTAGCATGATACGTTGTGCAGGTTCTTGCTGACCACAAAGGGTCCTTCCCAAGGTGGGGACAACTTGTGCATGTCTGTCTGGTCTTGGATGAGCCGGAGCACCAGATCTCCATATTGAAATGTTCTGGTTTTAACCTGGCGACTGTGGTACCGGCACAGATCTTGCTGATAAATCGCTGATTGAGCTACTGCCGTGTCCCGTTCTTCATCCAGCCGGTCCAATGCATCTTGCGTTGCTTTTTCGTTATCCGCTTCGACGTAAGCCATCACCCACGGCGAGTCATGACGGATATCACTAGGGAGGACGGCTTCAGCTCCATATATCATGAAGAAAGGCGTGTACCCTGTGGATCTGTTAGGTGTAGTGTTGATGCTCCATACTAGAGAAGGTAACTCCTCCACCCAACAACCCAGTGTCCTCTACAAAGGAACCTTAAGCTAGGGTTTGATGCCTCTCAAGATCTCTTGATTGGCTCTTTCAGCTTGGCCATTAGACTGAGGGTGAGCTACTGATGATACATCAAGACGGATATGCTCTCGTTGACAGAACTCCTCCATAGCCCTCTTGGATAGATTGGTACCATTGTCAGTTATAATGCTGTGTGGAAAGCCAAACCGGAAAATCACCTTTTTGATGAACTGAACCGCCGTTGCTGCATCACATTTACTGACTGGTTCCACTTCAACCCATTTGGTAAATTTGTCCACCGCCACCAAAAGGTGGGTCTTCTTATCTTGAGATCTCTTGAAGGGTCCAACCATATCAAGCCCCCAAGTCACAAACGGCCAAGTAATTGGAATCATCCTCAATTCCTGCGCTGGTATATGAGCACGCTGTGAAAATTTCTGGCAAGCATCACATTTTCTGACCAAGTCCTCTGCGTCGGCGTGAGCCGTCAACCAGTAGAACCCATGACGAAAAGCTTTAGCCACCTAAGATTTTGAACCGGCATGATGACCACAATCTCCTTCATGGATCTCTTTAAGAATATCACAGCCCTCCTCCGGCGACACTCACCGCTGAAACACCCCAGAAACGCTGCGATGAGGAAGTTCTCCATTGACAATAGTCATTGACTTGGATCGCCAGACTATCTGTCTAGCCAAGACTTCGTCCTCTGGTAACTCACCTCGGTTCATGTACGCCAGATAGGGGAGCGTCCAATCCGGAATAACATGAAGTGCCGCGACCAATTTTGCCTCCGGATCAGGAACAACCAAGTCCTCTTCTGAAGGTAACTGTACCGACGGGTTGTGTAATAAATCCAAGAAGGTATTGGGTGGGACCGGCTTACTTTGAGAACCCAGCCGGCTTAATGCATTAGCCGCTTCATTCTTTCGCCTGTTTATATGATCCACCTGATAACCCTTGAAGTGTCCAGCAACAGCGTCTACCTCTCGTCGATATGCTGCCATAAGTGGATCTTTGGAATCCCACTTTCCAGATACTTGCTGTGCCACTAGGTCTGAATCGACAAAGCATTTAACCCGGCTTAAATTCATCTCCTTGGCCACCCGTAGACCATGGAGGAGAGCTTCATACTCAGCTGCATTGTTAGTATAAGGGAACATTAAACGGAGGACATAACAGAACTTATCACCTCATGGGGAAGTTAACACGACTCCAGCCCCCGAGCCCTCCGATTGCTTGGATCCATCAAAGTGAATAGTCCAATATATGTGATCCGGCTTTTCCTCAGGTGCTTGCAACTCTGTCCAATCATTAATGAAATCCACCAATGCTTGGGATTTTATCGCAGTACGGGGCACATACTTCAAGCCGTGCGGGCTAAGCTCAATGGCCCACTTTGCAACCCGACCAGTAGCCTCTCTGTTCTAGATTATATCCGCCAACGGAGCTGAACTGACTACAGTGATTGGATGGCCTTGAAAATAATGCTTTAGCTTCCGATTTGCCATGAAGACTCCATACACCAATTTCTGCCAATGCGGATATCTCTGTTTTGATTCAATGAGCACCTCTCTCGTGTAGTAAACCACCCGCTGAACCAGATATTCCTTGCCTACCTCCTTACGCTCCACCACAATGGCAACGCTTACTGCACGGGCATTAGCTGCCACATATAACAACAATGGCTCATTGTCAACTAGGGCTGCGAGGACCGGTGGCTCTGCCAATTGCTTCTTCAAGTCTTCAAACGCAACATCAGCAGCATCACTCCAGATAAAGCGATCTGTCTTTTTCATCATTTGATAAAGCGGGATAGCCTTCTCCCCCAAATGACTGATAAACCGGCTGAGCGTCGCAATACAGCCCGCCACACGTTGGACATCATTGATGCACGCCGGTATAGCCAAGGATGTAATTGCCTTGATCTTCTCCGGATTAGCCTCAATTCCCCTGTTTGATACCAAGAATCCTAGGAGCTTGCCTGCCAGAACACCAAAAACGCACTTATCCGGATTAAGCATCATTTTGTAAATCCGGAGATTATGAAAGGTTTCTTTCAAGTCTGTTATCAATGTCTCCTCCTTCCTGGATTTCACCACAATGTCGTCCACATATGCATGAACATTCCGCCCAATCTGTCCATGAAGGCAGTTCTGCACACAACGCTGATAGGTCGCCTGGGCACTTTTAAGCCCAAATGGCATAGACACATAGCAGAAGGCTCCAAAGGGAGTTATAAAGGTAGTCTTCTCCTGGTCCTTAACAGCCATCTTGATCTGAGGATAACCTGAATATGCGTCCAAAACACTTAGTCGCTCACAACCTGCCGTAGCGTCAATGATCCGATCAATACGGGGAGGGCAAAGGGATCCGTTGGGCAAGCTTTGTTCAGATCTGTGTAGTCAACACACATTCGCCAAGTGCCATTTTTTTTAAGCACTAGCACCGGATTAGCCAACCACTCTGGATGAAACACCTCAACTATAAAGCCTGCCGCCAAGAGCCTAGCCACTTCTTCTCCAATAGCCTTGCGCCTTTCTTCATTGAAGCGGCACATAAATTGTTTAACCGGTTTAAACATAGGATCAATGTTAAGAGTGTGCTCAGCGAGTTCCCTCGGTACACCTGGCATGTCAGAAGGTTTCCATGCAAAAATGTCCCGATTCTCACGGATGAACTCGATGAGCGCGCCTTCCTATTTTGGATCTAGGTTAGCACTAATGGTGAATTGCTTGGATGAATCGCCAGGAACGAAGTCAACCTGTTTTGTCTCTTCAGCTGACTTGAACTTCAAGGTCGGATCATGCTTTGTGGTTGGTTTCTTCAGCGGAGATATATCCGCCGGATCAACATTGTCTTTATAAAACTTTAGCTCCTCAGTTGCACAAACCGCTTCAGCATAAGCAGCATCACCTTCCTCGCACTCCAACGCAATCTTGCGACTCCCATGGACCGTAATGGTTCCCCTGTGGCCTGGCATCTTGAGCTGTAGATAAACATAACACGACCTTGCCATGAACTTGGCGTAAACCGGCCGCCCGAACAGAGCGTGATACGGGCTCTTGATCTTTACCACTTCAAAGGTCAAAGTATCCGATCTGGAATCATGCTCATCTCCAAAAGTGACCTCCAAATCTATCTTGCCAATTGGATACGCCGATTTTCCGGGCACCACTCTATGAAAAACTATGTTGGACTGCTGAAGCTTCTTATCTGTCAGCCCCATGCGCCTGAAAGTTTCATAGTATAGAATGTTGATGCTGCTGCCTCCGTCCATAAGCACCTTGGTAAACTTGTAGCCACCCACCTGAGGTGCCACCACTAGAGCCAGCTGACCCGGATTATCAACCCGGGGCGGATGATCCTCTCGGCTCCACAGAATGGGTTGTTCTGACCAACGCAGGTAACGCGGCACCGTTGGTTCAACAGAATGCACTGCCCTCTTGTGAACCTTCTGGTCACGTTTACACAAGCTCGTGGTGAACACATGATACTGCCCACTGCTCAACTCCTTCGGATTATTCTGATATCCGAATTGTTGCTGCTGTTGACGCTGTTGATTTCCCTGATTGTTATAACCGCCCTGGCCGTGCTGTTGGTTATGCTGATTGTGCCCGTTGTGGTTGCTGTTATTGCCTTGGTACCCTGAACCAGATCCACTACCTTGATAACCCGACCCTTGAAAACCGGGGCCTGACCCGCCGGATGGCCCGTGATCGTACCGAGACCGGTTCATGAATTCCTGCATAATAAAACAGTCCTTCCAGAGGTGTGTAGCTGGCTTTTCTGCTGTACCGTGCTTCGGGCAAGGTATGTTCATCTGGTTTCCAGATTAATAGGCGGCCTCCCATTTCGTGGGGGCGGTCTACCCTTGCGGCGCTGTCCATCCTCCCGAGCATTAGTGTTGGCCACAAAATCCGAATTACCATCCGCTTTACGCTTACCGTTGTATCCTTGATTCGCCGGGTTGGGCTACGGTGCCTTACCACTCTTGTTTACCTTCCCTGACTTGTCACTATCCGCGTCTGGGTATTTGGTATTATCGGAGTCCGCATACTTCACTAAAGCGCTCATGAGTGCCCCCATGTCATCACAATTACACTTAAGCCGTCCTAACTTCAATTTCAAAGGTTCAAACCGGCAATTGCCTTCCAAGGTTACCATTGCTGTGCTTGGGTTGATGCTATTGGAGGAATGCAGGATCTCTGACACTCGACGCACCCAACTACTTGTAGACTCATGCTCTCCTTGAACGCAGGCAGCTAGATCGACGACATACATTGGCTGCTTGCATGTGTCCTTGGAGTTATTGATAAACCGGCGGCGCAATTCAGCCCATGATCCGACGGAATTGGGTGGCAAGCCCTTCAGCCAAGTGCGAGCTATGCCTTCTAGCATCATGGTGAAGTACTTAGCGCACGTTGCATCATCCACATCCAACATCTCCATTGCCATCTCATAACTCTCAACCCATGCCTTCGGGGACAGATCTGCCGTGTAATTGGGCACCTTGCGCGGTCCCTTGAAATCCTTGGGCAGTTTCACATTGCGCAAAGTGGGAGTAAGGCAGGGCACTCCCAGGGAGCTAGACATAACCCCCGGTTCAACTGTGGTAGATGGACGAACCGGCGTCGCCTGACGGGCTTCGTGCTGTGCTGTTAATTCGGCCTCCCGGCGTTTCCTGCCCTGATCCACTATGTACTGAGCGTTCGCGTCTCCTCCTGCCGGATCATCCCGCCACAGAGGATTACGTCTTCGTGCACTGCTTGACACGGCTGGTTCATCCAGACGCCTAGTGTAACTCCGGCTTGGGCGAGGACTTGAATGAATCCTCTCACGGTTGTGAGAATAAGCTTGCTGTTGAGTTAGCGCCGTCTCCAAAAACTCCCTGGCCCGTCGTGCCTCTACTGCTATAGGGGGTGTTCCTTCAATGGGAAGAGCGGCCAGTCGTGAAGCGGCAGCAACTATGTTATCCAATGGATTAGAGTAATGACCAGGAGGGGTGGGCACATGCTGTGATGGTACAACCTGGCGGGTTGGCTCCACGGCCGGCGGCTGGACTGACGCTCCCGTGCCCGGTGCCCCTCCCCGGTTCACCTCCGGCTGGTTACTGGTTCCTGCTCCTGGCGTGCTAAAGAGGTTTCTTGCCTCATAAACCGGTGGCAAGCGAGATCGCTGCCTCCCCATCATCACCTCGTGTGAAGCGGTCTGATCCAACATGAGTCGATAAGCTTGAGCATCAAGCTCAGCCTGCTTTGCAGCCATCTTGGTTTTCTCAGCAGCTAGGTCCAACTTGGCTTGATCTATCCGGCTCTTCACCTGAGCGACTTCCGCATCATGCTGCTCTTTATTGGCCTGAGCTACCTCTGCTATTTTAACAGCGTTGTCAAAGTATCGACCAAGACGGATAAAGTTTCAGCCGGTGACGGACCAGGACCTCCAGCCCTAGCTCCCACCGTGTCTGATGTTAACGCCGCTGTAGTTGATGATTGCTGCATAGGTTGTGATCCGGCCATAAAGACGGCAACCCGGTTTGGCGGATCAAGGGGGTCCGGAATACTGCCACCATCGGAACAGCCCTTAGATCGGCCGTCCTGCAACAAATATAAGGATTCTGTCTCTCCGAAAGAAGATTCGTCGCCGGAATAGACAACAGTCTCGCCGCTAGAGTCCGATCCGTCCTTGGCTTGCACTCCATGCACTTCTCCAACGAAGACGTGCTTCATGGTGGGCTGAATCCGGGCAGGTCTCGCACGCTGAGCCGGCTCGACGATGTTAGGGAAGATGTCCGGCTCAGGGCCAGGTTCATCGATCTTGCCGATGAAGACATGGATGCCGCCGAAGGGGATCCGGTACCCGTATTCGATTGAATCAGCCTCGGGGCCCCAGCCTGCGTCGTCGATGTAGATCTTGCTGCGATGACTCTTAGTCACCCGGCCCACTGCATAGCCCTTGAGTCCTTCAAAGCTGCCATTCAAGAACTCGAAACCATCGTGCGATAGCCCCACGGTGGGCGCCAACAGTCGTGGTTTTTTCACGACAGATGTCCTAGCAAAAGGACTTAGTCGTGAGGCCATCGCTACGGGTTAGCTTAAAGGGGTTAAAGCGGACAAGGACACATGGATTTTATACTAGTTCGGCCCCTTCGATGAAGGTAAAAGCCTACGTCTAGTTTGGTGTATATTGCTAGGGTTTCGATGACAGGGAGCAAATCCGCTTTGCCTGTGTCTTGAGCTGTTGTTCTCTGCCTTGAAACGTCGCTAGGTCGTCTCTTTATATTAGAGGTGACGCATGGTCCGGTTTACAGGATCCCAAGGCCAGCTCATAAACGTGTCCGGCTCGGTCTCTATCCTTTCCTATCTTACATCCCAAGTTACACATCGTATCACGGTTTACAAATCATGGGCCCTAATGCCTCTTGTGCCTTAAGCTTCTTAGACTAAAGCGTCTTGCTCCACGTCTGGCTGGGCTTCAGTAGAAACAATATCCACTGGCATAAACCGGCCCCTCCTGGGCGGTTTATACCTAATAGTAATATCCCTGACAACTGGTAACATCATATCAGCCTACGAGTGTTTGCATTTTATGAAGTGAAATAAAGCAAAAATAAGTTTCTTGTGCTTTGAAGCTTAACACGATGAAAGCCTATTATCGAGTATACTAGACCTATCTTTGGGCGATCATGACAAAACCGCTGTGATACAAAGATTTATCACTAATGTACATGGATTCCTCTTCTCGGTAGTTAGGTGGCTTGTAACTTATAAGAGCATTGCTCTTGCACTCTTCGTTGGTATGTACTGACTTCGGATGAAACATTTTTTCACCTGTACATAAATGTACAAATTATGTTGTCAATTTTTTATCACCAGATAAAATGAACATGAGATGGCCATATGACAATACAGGTAAATCACCCAACCCTAATCATAGGGTCATCAAGCATGACATGAGTAGCATACTGAGATATGCCTTGTTGATGAGCAACCCTCGTTGTGCCATGACCATCTATTTTTCATTGTTCTAATGTAGGAAAGAAGAAGTCACAATTTACCAATAATCTAGAAGAACAACCAATTAACATATATTGTAAATGGAAAATAATATAAACATTCATTCATCTATGGGCATATTATGTAGAAGGCATGGAATAAAATACGATTTTGGCAAATCGCCTCATGGTAAGTAGCAAGGTAATAGGCGAGTATTAGGAATGGAGCATAGTTGAATTAGAAATAGCCTGTTACAAACCAAATGACGCGAGGGTTTGATAACGGTACCAACAGAGACGGGAACTCCAAATTTCTCCTAGCACTATTAACTTGTGTGAGAAAAATAAATAGCACATCGAGCTTAATTTAAAATAATTAATCATGGATTACTATAAGGAAGAAGTTACCTGGTGACGGGCAATCTATTGGCACCATCATCAACAAAAAAATAGGAATATTATGGTAACCAAATATCGCATATTGGACCAGTACATCTTCACAGTCTAACAATATCATCACTATGGCTACACCATGGCACCAAACATCTATTAGCGTCTATGTAATCAAAGGTCTAAGCAATTTCTTATCACTTGTAATGTACTATTTTTTATGAATAATAACTAAACCAAGACGTATCATCTTTAGGTTTCTATTGAAACTTCAACCCTGAATGAAATCACTACCAAAGTGATCCACGAAATGAACACAATTGTCTAATGGACGACCCTGGCCCAATATCGACGCTTGCCACCATGGCGAAGATGACATTAGAAAAGGTAGGAGCTGTCAAACCCTTTTAGGCCGACGACGATGCAAGCGTGTGATGATGACATCCTCAAACATCAATAGATGCTTTGCGTCCCACCGGTTCTTCTGTACTGTACCTATGGGTGCACAAACCACAAGGCAGAGAGGTCAGATCCAAGCCAGTAGCAGATGCCAAGGTAGGATGGGTGATGTGTGAGAAAGAGGCGTACCATGTGGTCAAACCGCCGATGGGCTGGATCATGGCGAATACGATAACGGAAGTCTGTGGGAAGTTGCCGAGCACAGAGGAGGGCAACACAACGGGCGGTGTAATGCCCAAGATGCGACTATATTTCCCACGTGTCGAGGCACGACTTAGAGGCATAATCGCATGTTAGTATGATCGCAAGAAGGATATCTTCACACATTCCCATGTACAAGAACAAAGGAAAAAAATACATAGTTGGCTTACAATCGCCACTTCACACAATGCATAAATAAGTCCTACATTCATCCAAGTACAATCATGGTCCGACTACGGACAAATCCAAATGAAAAAAAGATAACCACCCACTATGCCCGTTCGGCCCTAGTAGGAACCACTACTGATCGTCGGGAAATGTCACGTACATACACCCACGTTCCTCATCGAACTCCCACTTGAGTTCCTAGCCATCAACTGAATCGTACTCGGTTGTACCTGTACCTGTGTTTGTAGTAAACTGTGAGTCACGAGGACTCAGCAATCCCATTCCCGGGTATCAAAACTATTAAAGCCTTTGGGTAAGGAGAAAGTGTATAAGTGGGCTGCTGCAAGCACTAAGCATAGATGAGGTGGCTAGCTTACGTATCATCAGAGCGAGAAGAGAAGTGAAAGCCATCGGTCGTGAACTAAAACATGATCACTAGATGATCCTGTCTACCTATGATTCATCCATAACCCAGCAGTGTTCTCTTCCCGAACTACCTCGAAAAGAGACCATCACGACTACTCACACGGTAGTGTGTTATGTTTGAGGTTTTGTGTCAAGTTGTCTACAACCGGATATTAAAAAATTCCCATCCGCCACATAACCGTGGGCATGGCTTTCGAAAGACCATAACCCGGCAGGGGTGTTCCTACTTAGCCCATCACAAGCTCTCTCGATCAACAGAGGTAAAAACCCCTTTTCTTAGGGACTACTCGATTAGACTCGGAATCCCGGTGTACAAGATATTTCGACAATGGTAAAACAAGTCCAGCAAGACCTCCTGACGTGCCGACACCTTGATAGGAGCCGCGCGTATCTCATCTCAGGCTACGATTGGATTGGCTAAGTTTTCGGCTGGCACACCCGTTGGTGGCCCAGGCTGCTGCCATTTTGGACCAACACTCATGAGGAGCACTGGCCCGGGTTGTTAATTAAGGCTTCAGGGTAGCTAGTCCCTATGCAAATTTTAATTGTTATTAGGCAAATGGTAAAACCAGGGCCTTGCTGGAGGAGTTTTATTCAAAGCGAACTATCAAGGGGTCCCCATATACCCAACCGCGTTAGGAACACAAAATCAAGGAACATAACACCGGTTTAACGGTTCTTAAGGCGGCATGAGTGGAACAAAACACTGAGCATAAGGCCAAGCCTTCCACCCATTGCCATGTATATAGGTTCATTAATGTAATAATAGATATTGTGTTATGCCCAAAACCCAATCCACATGGAGCACACTTCATCTTCACCTACAACTAGCAACACTATAAGATGGGGCTTGAGCAAAAGCGTAACTTAGCCAAACAAGGGTTTGCTAGGTGGGTATTTAGAGGTTTCATGGCAAAGTGGGGCTGACATGCAAAAGGATAGGTATCACGATAAGCAATAGAGCGAGGCATCTAGCATGGCAACAATAGAGGTGATATGAAGGAATGGTCATCTTGCCTGGTAAGTCGTCGGTGTACTCGGAACATTGCTCTTCGTACTCGAACTTAGCGGTTGTCTCAACCTCGGACTCGAACTCGTCTCCCGGTTCTACCCAACATAACAAGCATCCAATAAACACACTTTAAAAGAAACGAACACATGTTATGCAAGAGAGATGCAAGTATGATGCTACGGAGCTAACGGTATGAAGGGAGATGAAGCCGGGAAGGACATGAGAAGACATGATGGATGTGGGCAAGATCTTGGCAAACCAAGCATGCCACTGCATAGATTGAAAGATTTCGGTCGAAATCGATATAAAGATCATAGGAATCGGATGCACGGTTTGCAGATGGCAAGAAAAACAAGAAGCAATGCAAAACTGAAGTTAACAGTAACATGGCAACTTTGGAGGAAAGTTTAATTATACTACATCACCGAAACATGATGAAAAAAAGGCATGGATGTGAAATAGACATGATTATTAATAAGTATGAACTCAGAGCACACCCAAAAACTTACTGGAACACAATTAAACTAGCATGACAAGATTCAATAAGTTAACATATTTCTCAGACTTAGTGAAATTTTACTGGGCATGCAACCATGAACGATATGTTGCTGCCTTTGGAGGCACACAACAGCAAGAAAAACAACTATAACAAGCACGAAAATTACATGAGCATGGAGAAGACATAATATACTTCCAATTCATCCAAAGAAACAATTCATTCCATGCAAGGGTTGCTTAACATGATCATTGCCAAAGTGAATGTTCTGTTAACAGGCTGATAGTTCAGATTTCAAGCATTTTGAGAGCAAGATAATAACAAGCTACAACAGGGCATATATGCAAACAAAGGCATGGATTTCTATACAATTATATGGACATCAAGACATGCACACTAGTTATTACAAAACATGCTTGGAAAAGATTGTGGCATCAAGTTTACATGGCAACATGTTATAATAGATTTCAGAGTTGGCAGTTTTTCACTAAGTGTAAAAAACAACAACATTGACATGGCATGTTTACAAGCTTGTTGCACTCACCACAGAGCATATCATGGAAAACCAAATGCACCACTTAAAAGATAACATGATTATGCTCCTAAACACGTTGACATGTGGCTCAAAAGAAAATCACACAAAATGCTACGAAAAGACAAATCATCAAGTTATAATAATTTCAGCAACTTAATAGCCACATGCACTTTTACAACAGGATTAAACATCGAATAATGCAACCTAACATGTATGCAAAAGCATCCATCATGAAGAGCATCACAAGACGAACATTTTGGCATATCGTACACTCCATTTGGACCAACACGCACAAAGTTAAGACCTCACGAACATGCACTCATATTGTTAACAAACAACTAGCGCTGAAATAGTAACATCACATAGCAGTTTGGCAACGAAGATTAAGATATCGAGATGAACCCTAATATGCACAATACTGATGCCAACACGTAGAGCACTTCGAGACAAACATTTCCATATATCATATGCGCAAAACGGAGCTACAGGCATAGAGATACGACATGATGAAGGAGGCAACATATTGTAAAGATTTTGAGACTTGGTAGAATTATACCCTCAAGAAAAATTCAACTGGCTCGCGGTTCGGGCCGGACAAAGCGGATCGGACCTAGACGACGCGGATCGAATCCGGACGAAGCGGGTCGGCGACGCAGCTGGCCGGATTCCGGTGAGACCTCACGGCGACGGGGAGAGCGGAGATGGCCGGATCCGGGGCCGGCGGGGCAAGATCCGACCGAATCCGGGAGGTGGCCGAGCTTCGGCAAAGGCGGAGGCCGGCGGCGGCATGGCGGCGCGGTCAGGCGAGGTCGGTGGCGAAGCGAATGCGAGGCGGCGCAGGGCGGCACACGATGCATCGACGGCGGCGGGCGCTCGGCAGCGGCGGAGCAGGACGAGGCGAGGAGGCGGTGGTCGCGCTCGAGCTGGGGGGCCCGATGAGGGCCTTGGCGGGCCCTGGCCGGCGGGAAGTTGGGCGGCGCGGTCTCCCAGTGGCGGCCTACCAGGTGGCGGCGGAGGAGGGAGGCGGACACGTCCGCCGCCTGGTGGACGTGTCCGGCAGCGCGAGGAAGAGGAAGGCTAGGGTTTGCCCGAAATTTCGGGGAAGAGGGGTTATTTATAGGTAGAGGGAGCTAGGAGAGTCCAAATGAGGTGTGGTTTTCGCCCACATGATCATGATCCAACGGCCGAGAGCATGGAGGTGGTTAGGATGGGCTAGTGGGCTGTTGTGGAGGGGTGTTGGGCCAAAAGAGATAGGGCTTCCAGCGAGTTAAGCGGTTAACCATTGGAGTAACAAACGACCTCCAAACGAGACGAAACTTGACAGGCGGTCTACCGGTGATATACCAAGACCACTCAACAACTCTCGGCCCACTCCGAGGATGTTTTTATCCCACTCATGAAACAAAGCTAGAGAGGTGCGACGGGTGCCATGTGAGAGTGTCGGAAACCGGAACGGAAAACGGAGAGGACGGACACAATGCAACTACACACAGATGCAAGTGAGACTATGCCAATGCAATGCACATGATGGAAAAGACATAACGATAGCAACACACGCTTAAAGCAAAAACGTAGAAACCCGAAATGAAGGAAGAGCCCAGAATGGAATTGATTAAGTCAACGATGCATATATTGCCATAAATGGAATTGTTACATCTGGGGCGTTACTAACTCTCCTCCACTACAAAAAGATCTCATCCCGAGATCTTGGACTGAAAGAACTCCGGATATTCAGAACGGAGGTGATCCTCGTGTTCCCAGATAGCTTCTCGATCGGTATGGTGTGACCACTTCACTTTCAGGAACTTGATTGATTTGTTGCGAGTCTTGCGCTCGCTCTCTTCAAGGATAGCAACGGGGTACTCATGATAAGACAAGTCGGCTTGAAGATCAATTTCTTCGAAGGCGGCGGTGCGCTCTGGCATCTTGAAGCACTTGCAGAGTTGTGGCACATGGAACACGTTGTGCACGTTGGAGAAGTTTGGAGGAAACTCAAGTTGGTAGGCGAGGTCGCCTATTTTTCCAACAATCTTGAAAGGGCCCACATATCTTGGAGCTAGCTTGCCCTTGATACCGAACCTCTGAGTGCCTTCATAGGAGAAACACAGAGATACACATGATCACCAATGTCGAAAGCCAAGTCACGATGCTTGCCGTCATAGTAGCTCTTTTGGCGCGATTGCGCGGCCTTGAGATTCTCACGTATGACTTTGCACATTTCTTCGGCCTCTGAGATCAAATCATTGCCAAGGAGTTGACGTTCACCAGTCTCAGACCAGTTGAGAGGGGTACGACACTTTCTACCATAGAGAATTTCAAATGGTGCTTTGCCTGAACTTGCTTGGAAGCTGTTGTTGTAGGAGAACTCGGCAAATGGAAGACAATCTTCCCATTTCATACTGAAGGAGATTACACATGCCCTAAGCATATCTTCAATAATTTGGTTCACCCTCTCGTCTTGACCACTTGTCTGAGGATGGAAAGCTGTGCTGAAGCGGATCTTGGTACCCATAGCTGACTTGAAGGAATCCCAGAAACTGGAAGTGAACAAGCTTCCACGATCTGAGGAGATTACTTGAGGGATACCATGCAAAGAGACAATTCTGGAGGTGTACAACTCTGCCAGTTGTGCTGCGTTGATGGATTCCTTGACTGGAAGAAAATGAGCCACTTTTGTGAGCTTATCAATGACCACAAAGATAGCGTCATTTTCTCGCTTGGACTTGGGGAAGCCGATGACAAAATCCATCTCAATGTGATTGAATTTCCACTTGGGAATAGGCAAAGGTTCGAGAAGTCCAGCTGGACGTTGATGTTCTGCTTTGACTCTGCGGCAGACATCACACTCGTTCACGAACTGAGCAATTTTTCTTTTCATACGAATCCACCAATAGGATTGCTTGAGGTCATGATACATCTTGGAGCTGCCTGGATGTATCAAGAGAACGGAATTATGAGCCTCGTTCATTATGACCTTCCGTAGGTCACCTTTTGGAACCACAATCCGGTCCTCAAAGAATAAGGTGTCCTTGTCATCAATGCGGTAGCACTTGTACTTTGGAGTACCTTTGGCAATACCATGCTTCACTTTCTTCACCATAGCATCAAGAAGTTGAGCTTCATGGATTTGATCTTCCATGGTAGGAGTGACTTGAAGGTTGGCAAGAAATCCTTGCGAAACAATTTGAAAGTTGAGTTTTCGGCATGCTTCACAGGGATCCGGTTGGAACGGTTTGAGGATGAGACTGTTGCAATAAGCCTTTCTTCTCATGGCATCTGCAATCACATTGGCCTTGCTAGGAGTGTACTCAATGCTTGGGTTGTACTCTTGAATCATTTCGACCGAACGAGTCTGACGAAGGTTCAGGTTTGGTTGTGTGAAGATATACTTCAAACTCTTGTGATCGGTGAAGATGTCAACCTGTCTGCCCAACAAGAGGTGTCTCCACGTGATCAAGGTGTGGACAACTGCTGCCAACTCAAGATCATGAGTGGGGTAGTTCTTCTCGGTTGGCTTGAGCTGCCGAGAAGTGTATGCCACTATCTTCTTCTCTTGCATAAGGACACCACCCATACCTTGCAAAGAGGCATCGCAAAACACTTGGTATGGTTTGGATTCATCAGGAGGAGTCAGAACTGGAGCTGAGACAAGCTTCTCTTTCAGTGTATTGGATGCCACACACACTCAGGAGTCCAAGAATACTTGACATTCTTTTGCAATAGGTTGGACAGAGGCTTGGCAATCTTGGAGAAGTTCTCAACGAACCTTCTGGAATAGCTTGCAAGCTCGAGGAAGCTTCAGAGTTGCTTGACATTCTGAGGAGGTTCCCACTTAACAATAGCTTCAACCTTCTCGGGGTTAACTGAAATGCCCTTGGCAGAGATAATATGACCGAGATAGAGAACTTCATCAAGCCAGAATTCGCACTTTGAGAATTTTGCATAAAAGCAGTGCTCTCTGAGCCTGTGAAGGACCAAACGGAGGTGCTTGGCGTGATCTTCTTTATTCTTGGAGAATACCAGAATATCATCAAGATAGACGAGGATGAACTCATTGGTGTATGGGTTGAATATGAAATGCATCATCCGAGAGAAGGTGGGAGGTGCATTTACAAGCCCAAAGGACATGACTGTGTACTCGTAGGAGCCATAACTTGTCCTGAATGTGGTCTCGGGAATATCCTCTTCACGGATATGAATTTGATGGTAGCCCTTTCGGAGATCAAGCTTCGAGAAAACCTTGGCTCCTTTGAGCTGCTCGAACAGTTCATTGGTATTGGGGAGCGGGTACTTATTCTTAATTGTCTTCTTGTTCAATGGCCGGTAATCAACACACAATCGTTCCGTACCATCCGTCTTCTTGACAAAAATAACACCACAACCCCAAGGAGAATAACTTGGTCTGATCAGACCCATGCGTTCTTGCTCGTTGAGTTGCTTCTTCAATTCCTTCAACTCTTTAGGAGAAAGCTTGTACGAACGCTGACAGGCTGGCTCCGTACGTGGTTCAAGTTCAATGACGAATTCAACTGGACGGCTGGGAGGCATCCCTGGCAATTCTTCAGGAAATACGTCTTCATATTCAGAAAGCACCGGAATCTGGGATATGGCATTAACCTCGCCCTTGTCATTGAGAGAGAATAGCCTGATTGTGTTATCTCGAGCTGCGAAGATAATCACGTCTTCGGAAGGATGAGTAAGATTGACCTCCTTGTTTGCACAATCAAGAAGAGTGTCATGCTTAGAGAGCCAATCCATTCCAAGAATAAGACCAGTGTCCAAATTGCCGAGAACAACTGGGGAAGCTAGAAATTTATAATCGCCCATCTTGATAGAGACATCCAGAACCATTAAGTGAGAATTCATCATCAGACCCGGAGAAGCAATTGTCAATGGTCTAGGCAACTGGTCGAGGAAGAAATCATGCTTCGCCACAAATGGTTTTGATATGAAAGAATGTGATGCACCAGAATCGAATAACACTTTAGCAGGAAAAGAGTTAACTGGAGGAGTACCCATGATCACTTGTGAAGAATCTTCTGCTTGTGCTGCATTGGCCAAGTTAACTCTCGCCATCTTGGGACTGTGCCTGCAATGGCGTTGCTTGACGACTTGATAGGAGGAGGTGGCGGAAGGCGCCTCTGGTTGGTGCACTTGTTGGAGTAGTGGCCCTTTAGACCACATTTGTAGCAAGTGACCTCTAAAGCTGGGCGAGGAGGAGGAGCACTTGACCTTGAAGCCTGAGCCTGAAACTTGTTCTGGTTGCTTTGGTTGGTTGGGTGGGAATATCCACGACCACCTGAGTGCTTGTTCTGACTTGGAGGACGAAACACTAGAGGCGGTGGAAGCCAGAACTTCTGCTGTTTAGCAACCACTTGTGAGGAGGAAGAGGAGATGACTGCATTTCTTATTCTTTTCTTTGAAGCCTCACACTTGAGCTGGGCATCTTCTTGCTTGAGAGCCATGTTGTAGAATTGATCAAATTCATCTAGCTCGAAGAGAGTGAGAGCAAGCTGGAGTTCATCTTTCAGACCACCTCGGAATTGGTAGATCTTGCTCTTTACATCGGGAATATCTTGCTTAGCATAACATGCCAGATTCTGGAACTTGACATTGAATTGGTACTCAGACATGTTGCCTTGCTTCAGATTGTGGAATTATTCACACATTCCTTCAATGACACTGGTAGGGATGTGATGAGAACGAAAATCGCGCATAAGTCAGTCCAAGAGATCTCATTACCCGGTCTGGAGTCTTTGTACTGTTGTCACCAATCTGCGGCCTGGTCTTTGAGTTGCAATGCGGCAAACTTGACATAATCCATTGGGTTGACATTACTGCACTCGAAATGCTTGTTTATGTCAGTGATCTAATCCTTGGCATCAAGCGGATCAACATAGTAACTGAAGGACTTGGGCTGATTTGCCAGGAATTGGTTCAGAGTAGCAAAGTGCGGCTGGTTGTTGAAGTTAGCTTCGCCTTGATTCCCTTGATTGTTCTAGTTGTTCTGAATAGTTTGAGAAGCTTGCATCATCTGAGTGTTGGCGGTGGTGGCTTTCATCACAGCCCGCCATGCCTCAAGCGGAGGAGGAGGAGATGGTGGCGTTTCATCATCAACCTCCGGGTTCTGGTTGGGAACTTTTTTAGGTGCCATCCTGATGCGGAGCATCCCACGATCATCCCCATGTTCACTTTGACAAGACCTCAAGTACCCACCATTGGACACAACGTTGATTCGCTCCTCTCCAAACCTTCACTTTCACATGTGAGACATGGCTACTACATCATGCATGGACCTTGTGCATACCCAGGTACATCCGAGATGACCATGGAGAATCCAAGGACCAAGGCCAAGCATGGAAGAGGAGAAGAAAGAAGGAGAACAGACAAGACAGAAGATGCCCGGATGATCCGGACCCCCAGCCGGACGATCCGGACCAAGCCCGGATGATCCGGACCCCCGCCCGGACGATCCGGGTAATGTGCCCGATGATACCTGGAGCCTACACGACGAAGCCAGATCATCCGGACGGCTGCCCGGATCATCCGGGCCATCGACACCCGGATCATCCGGGCCACCATTCGGATCATCCGGACCCCACCTGTGCGCGTGACTTGGGCCGAGCCCGTGTACCCCTTCGCCCCCTCACTTACCCCTTCGTGGCTTAGACTATAAATAGACCCCCTCCTCCTCCATTTGAGGGTTAGCTTAGGTTTAGCTCATTTGAGACATCCACTAGTGGTTCATCTCCTTGGGAGTGACTGCGGCGCCTCCACGGAGAAGATCCACACGGATTCAAGACCTCCTTCACGGAGAAGATCCCGCCGGATTCCCCAAGGCCTCCTCACGGAGAAGAACCGGTTACCCTTTGTATCGTCCCTTGTTGATCATGGATCTTGTATCTCTTTGTGTTTCGAGGATGTAGCATATGTGTGACTTGTTCTTGTTGGTTTGAGTGTTTCTCTCGTGTTTCCCCTCGTGTTCCCCCTCGTGTTCTTCGTGGGATCCCCTCCATTTCGTGAAAGATCGGCCTAGAACGGGTTGACCCCGCATCGTATGGTATCATGAGCCTTGGTTCATCACGAATTTGGAGCCTCCCCACCATTTTCTAGCCTTGTTTTGTTGTGTTCTTCCCCAAATTCGAAAATTCCCCACCAAAAATAGCCCCAAATTTTTTTGTGATATGTTGGTTTGATGAGATTTTTTTGATTTTGATCCATGGATTCGCTTGTTTTCAAGTGGATCTAGCATCTCCACAAGTTTCCCCACATTCCATCCACGAAATCCTCTCAATTTTGAGCCCAAAATCATCCATTTCCGCCCCCAAATTCATCCCCGAGCGGAAAATCCCGAGCAGTTTGACCTGCCCGGATCATCCGGAAGAACACCAGGATCATCCGGATCCTCCGGATCAGCTGAACCATCTCCCGGATGTCTGGATACCACCCCGTGCCCGAAAGAACAGAACCGGAGCTGACGAACCCGGATCATCCGGAAGAATACCCGGATCATCCGGACTAAGCCCGGATCATCTGGACAAACTCCCGGATCATCCGGTTTCACGTGAAACTGACGCGGACAGAATTTTGTTTTGCCCATAACTAATTCATCCGGAGTCCGTTTTCGACATTCTTTAGCTCGTTTTGAAGCTATTGACATCCCTCATCCCACAAAATACTACCATCATTAGTTGACTCCATCAAATTTTGTAAAATTTGGCAAGTTTGTATAGGCCCTCCACCATATCATCCGCATAGCCACCATAGCCTTCCGCAACTTAACCCATTTTGTTCCCCATCACATTTGTGTTTGATTGAATAGTGATTTGAGTCTCCTAAGGTGTTTAGGCTACTTAGGGACAATTTCTTCTTCATCAACCACCACCACCACATCCGCATACACATTGCCCACCATACATTTCCGCCACCCAAACTTAACCCAATTTTGTTGAGCTTGTTTGAGTTGTGGCTTGTGTCTCCTAAGGTGTTTCGGCTACTTAGGGACCATGACTTCAATCCCGACAACGTGTATAGCCCTTCATACACTTCCTCCACCATAACCCATTTTGACCGGGTTTCCACCAACAATTCCGCAACCACCACCGCTTGTCCGCTACCACAATTTGACATTTGTCCTTGAGATTTTGAGTTGTGGGTTTTCCGTTTCCTAAGGTGTTTCGGCTAATTAGGAACGGGTCTACATCAAGAACACCACCTCTCATCATCGACTCGGACGGTAACCTCGACGACATCATTGTATATTACCCTTGCAATTCCATTGTTAACCCCTAGCCCATTTTGCGTCACTTGCCTATCGAGACTAGCCTTTGAGTATTGCCAGCAACGTTACTTGTTCACATTAGTGATCATCCGCCCTTCCATTGCATACATACCATATCACAGTGGTGCATATCTTGGTATCATCTCTTGTGACACAAGGTTGTCATCGCATACACTCAAGTGCTATCTTAGTTCGTGAAGTTTTGAATGAGAAAAGAGCTCAATAGAGAAAGAGCCAAACAAGCTTTTAAGCACAAAGAAAAAGATAAGCAAAGAGCTTTTAAGCAAGAACCATAGCATCATACTACATTAAGATTGTCATACTCGATCATTTTGGATCATACCACCAGAATACCATACATATATCATACTTGGGATATAAGTCATTGCATTTTTCTTAGTAGGTTGTGAACAAGTTCGTATCCGCCTATTGTGCAATCGTGCTAGCGTCTCTCTAGTGTTGTGCAACAAGAGCATTTTCGTGGATTCCACATTTTGGCTCACCCCTTGGTTGCACGACCCCACTTATCTATCCGTGTGTGTGTTTCCGTGTGCCACCCATATTGCTATTGGTCTACTTGTTTCACTTGCGAATTTGTGAATCTCTTTCAACTTTATTGACTCTTGCTAACATTTTGCATCAAATTTTGGTGCCACTATCCTCACCGAGCTCCACCATAAGCTTTACTTGTGTAGGTGTGAGAAACCGACAAGAATTGGTACCAATTGTGCTATTTCCTTGTTCCACATTTGAGTGATCATTGATCCATCTTCAACATCGGTCAAGGTACATTTGGTATAGTTCTTCTCTTTCTCCCACTCATACTTGCTAGCGTCTTGTGATGGATAGGCAAGGCATTTCATCTCCGGTCTTCAACATCGACGGCGCGAATAATGACATCCACGCGAAAACCATCGGACTACAACGAGCAATGCAAGAGCGCTTGGGCAACATCGCCATCAAACTACGACACTCTGAGACAAGGAGAATGGCTTCCTTCAATGACATGTGCGACTCCTTCAATAAACAAATGGCGGAGGTCCGACACTTGGTGGTCGATTACAAGTCGTCTTCCCCTTCGTCATCCTCTCGGTGGCGACGTTCAAGTCACAAGTCTTCGGAGCGCAAACATGATGCAAGTGCAAGTCTTCTACGTCCACACCGCCATGGCGACCATCGACATCGTCATGAAAGGCAATTCACCTCCAAGCATCATGTGCACAACGACGACGAACAACATCTACCAAGAGCTCAAGCACTTCAACGACACCATCAAGATGAAGATGCTCGAGACACACAAACATATAAGTCCGAAGACGCTCTACTTCACGCCAAGCCCAAGCTTCAAGAGAACATAAGAAGACCGCGAAACAAGCACACCCAAGACGGAGCTACGGCTACAACCACCACTTCGGCATCTTCGCCAAGTGCTATCAAGGCATCTTCACCTTCGGACGTACGGCATCTTCGCCTACTTCCCATGAGTTCGCTTACATCGATGTCTTCATCATCAAGGCGATCATCTACGAGCGACGGCGACAAGACGGTCGAGCATGGGCCATCCCCTTCGACCAAGGCGACGAGCATGAACCTCTTCGACACCATGAAGACGGCGCCCATATTGGACTCCTACTCCGGGTCAAGCGACGCAGCAAGCATGAGACCTTCTCTTTGACCTCGGAGGAGCGTGATGGTTTGCCACACCCTACGGCATTCATCTTTGGAGGCGTTACGGATGAGGAAGTTGAGCATGGAGACTATTGCACCTACACCTCTTCGACATCCACATATGACGAGATGCCCCAATTCCCATGTGAGGAGAGCGACCACCACATGAGTGATATGAGTGACTCCACCATATGTGACATTGAGAGTATTTCCTTTAAGAGGATGAGAGTGACAACTACTAGCCCCATACATGAGAGCATGCCACTTCTCCTATGTGAGGTTGAGAGCCATTTGAGTGACTCCACCAACCATACGAGTGAGAGCATCCAAGAGGGAGTGAGTGAGCCACAACACTTAGTGAGTGAGGTAGTTGATAGGGTATGTGAGGCCACTATGATTGCTGACGACTTAACCTCCACTCCGAGTGTGTTTTCTTCGGTGCTAGGTCTCCTACAAGAGGACATGCCTACCCTCGACGAGTCCGTCCCTCCAATGGACAACCCGATGGCCATGGTGGAAGAAGATGCACCACCCACATGGTCCCATCATGATGAAGAAGAGCATGATTGGATCTTGAACACCTCACCTACAACGCATGAGCGACACTCCAAAGGTAAAATAGGTGAAGGTGATGCTCTTGTCCCACTAGTGGACTATCTTGACAATGATTGCTTGCATGATGTTGACACACCTATTGTCATGCTTCATGCAAGTGCGACTTCATCATGTCTTGACTTACCTATTTATGATGAATATGATGATGAGCATGTTGAGTTGCCTAGTTGTGATGCTATGCTCCATAGGATATCATGTGAAAATTCTTTTGGTCACATCATGTTCGAGAACCCTCTAAACTTGTCATATGCTATGAGTGAGATCTCCCATATTGCATCATTTCAATCTCAACATAGTAACTATGCATGCCCGATTAAAGTAAATCCTATTTGCACTTGTGGCATAGATGACAAGATGATGGTCATTGGCTTTTATTTTCCTTGTGATGATATTTCTAAGCTTCCTTTACATGATTTGCGCAATTCATCCACTATGCCATGCCATGAACACATTGTTCCGGATATGCATTGTTTTGGATGTTATCAATATTCTCCATGTGATGTTTCCATTGATGCTCATGAGGAGAACCCCATAGTTTCCCCATACATACTAGGAGATCTTGATGCATTCCATACCTTGCATGATTGCCATGATTGTGTGCACCATATGCATTCCATGAATAACAATGCTCTACATACTGATCATGATGCATTAAACAATTTGAGTCTCCATTATGCCATACATAACAACAAACCTATCATGATGGATGACATGTTTCTATAACACACATCTCATTTTTTCGAGCATTGGCTATTTTGTGCTAACAAACACATGTACGTGCGCATCATGATGGATGATGTGTACATATACCACGCACACACAATTTTTCCTTTGTCTTTGTTTTGTGTAGGTACTCATGAACATTTGTCAACCTCACAATCCCATGAGTTGACAAAACGAGCTCTTGAGAGCAAAAACGATTTGGGATCCCGTGGATTGTCCCTACCACCCTTCTCTTCGCGCAACCACTACACGCATCTCTTTTACTTGGCTCTCACACGACTTTGGGCTATTTACCACTTGTTACATTATGCCCATTCTATCGTGTTCACTTTACATGCTATGCCTCTTGCTATGACTTTGCCATGCAATTGTGACCCTTGCTTGCATTTACCCATGATTCACCATTCTACTACTATGTGTATTTGCATGCTTGGTGGACATACTTGTAGCTATTGCCATGATTTATTTGTGCCCCATGCTATTGATGCTTATTGTGTTGGGAGAGTCATGATGTACCATTCCTATTTACATATTTCCTCTCGCCAATACATTGATCCTATTTTGCTCATATCTTGCTTTTATGCTTGTGCTATGCCATGTGCATTATTCATGCCTACTATTTGCACACATGACATGCTTGCCATGATTACCTCTAGTACGTTGCATCTTCGCACTACTAGTTTGTTTGACTCGATCGCTATGATTGCTTGCTATGTTGCATCACCCTTGTTCCACTCTTACTTGATTTCTTGGGTTGATGACATATATGTTCATGCCATTCACATGATTTACATTGATCATTGTCACTTGTCTTCATTAGTTGCATCTATCATATTCACTTGTATTGAGTGCAACAATGCTATATTTGTTGATCTTGGAGACTTGGACACCATACTTGTGATGCATGCTTGTTTGTTTGAGCTTCATGCCTTTGGTTGTTATCGCATCATATGCTTACATACCATGCCACATTACTTTGTCCTTTCTTATGATAAGAATGCTGCAAGCACTTGTTGGGTATTTTCCCTCACGAATGCTAGGTTTTGCATTCACGCTAACCTCATTTGTTTTTCCGAGTGTTTGTCATGTTCTTTCATTTTGAAGGATTCACAAGGCGGTGACATCATGCAACAACTTGGTCATGCGAAGACATACATGATGTGCAACACCAACATTTGCGTGAATCTCCTAAAGGTGAACTCCTCCCCTTTGAGCCACACTCACTTACGCATATTGGATGGGTCATTCTTTCATTGTTGTCTCCTTCTTCTTGTCTACATGATACATCTATTGGAGGGAGGACCGACATTGGAGATGGACCCTATGGACCTTCAAGATGAGGAGCGCTCGAACTTATTGGATGCAGCTTCGAATTCCACTATTGCCACGACATTGAGCATTGGTATATCAACACTCCTTTGGCACATTGCACCAAAACCTCCATACTACTTGTTGATTGTGTGCCCACATGCCATGCTCCATGGACATATCATACCCATGACAAATTTGCATCTTATGCATGGACTGACTCCCATTAGATTGCCTTGTTGCATCTTGTATCCCCATGTCATCCATGATATTTGAGCTTGTGCATTTCCTTAGCAAATTTGTTGTGATCTTTCTTAATGGCATATTCATACATCATGATCATATTGCCCAACATCAATTGCATGATCACATAGTCATATTGCGCACCCATTGCCATGTTCATGCTCTTGATAAACCATCACACTATGACATCATTTTGCACAATGGTAGAAATTGTAGCTTTGCGCACCATGCCAATTACCCTACCTTTGTGTGCAAGACAAATGAAATTGCTCACATGAATGCTTTACATGTCATTGTACATCTTTTAGATAAGCATCTTGTGCCTTGCCATGACCAAACTTGTCACACGGACTCATTCTTACATGATGGACACTTCGTGTGCGCTAACCATCGTATTTCCAAGTGTACTTTGTGTTTGCTCATTTCGCATGTACCACATAACGGAGACACCTTGGTGTACTTGGATTGCACCATGCCCTCAACTTCGTCCAACTACAAGTCCGTTCATGACAACCGTTTCCATGGTGATGAGATTTTTGATTCGAGGTCGGATCTTTCCCAAGGGGGAGGAGATTATGCGGAGCATCTCACGATCATCCCCATGTTCACTTTGACAAGACCTCAAGTACCCACCATTGGACACAAGGTTGATTCGCTCCTCTCCAAACCTTCACTTTCCACATGTGAGACATGTCTACTACATCATGCATGGACCTTGTGCATACCCAGGTACATCCGAGATGATTATGGAGAATCCAAGGACCAATGCCAAGCATGGAAGAGGAGAAGAAAGAAGGAGAACGGACAAGACAGAAGATGCCCGGATGATCCGTACCCCCAGCCGGACGATCCGGACCAAGCCCGGATGATCCGGACCCCCGCGTGGACGATCCGGGTAATGTGCCCGAAGACACCCGATGCCTACGAAGCCGAATCATCCGGACGGCCGCCCGGATCATCCGGACCACCGACACCCGGATCATCCGGGCCACCATCCGGATCATCCGGACCCCGCCTGTGCGCGTGACTTGGGCCGAGCCCGTGTACCCCTTCGCCCCCTCACTTACCCCTTCGTGGCTTAGACTATAAATATACCCCCTCCTCCTCCATTTGAGGGTTAGCTTAGGTTTAGCTCATTTGAGACATCCACTAGTGGTTCATCTCCTTGGGAGTGACTGCGGCGCCTCCACAGAGAAGATCCACACGGATTCAAGACCTCCTTCACGGAGAAGATCCCGCGGGATTCCCCAAGGCCTCCTCACGGAGAAGAACCGGTTACCCTTTGTATCGTCCCTTTTTGATCATGGATCTTGTATCTCTTTGTGTTTCGAGGATCTAGCATATGTGTGACTTGTTCTTATTGGTTTGAGTGTTTCTCTCGTGTTTCCCCTCGTGTTCCCCCTCGTGTTCTTTGTGGGATCCCCTCCATTTCGTGAAAGATCGACCTAGAACGGGTTGACCCCGCATCACATCCTGGAGATGACGACAATCGTTAGAATCCCAATTGCAAGATATATAAGCTGAATCAAAGGCTAGACATGTTGCAACATAAATCTTCACAATATCATCCGAACATAGCAATGAACGAATGAATTCCATAATCTTAAATGACACATCGACTTGTTGACAAGCCACGTGAAAGATTGAAGAATAAACCAACAAGGTAACAGATGGAACAAGTACATAGTAGAGGTTTCGTCCCACATGTTCGTGCTGAGGCCCCGTGGCACGATGTTACAAAGGGCCTTGCAATCCCCGAGTCAGCATAGCCAATGACTCTTTAAGATGCAACCCCCAGTGTAACAACGACCATGACAATCTCTCCACTAGATGTTGAACCCCAACCTCATATCATGCACCAATTGGAAGATTACCTAAGAGCTACTTGAATCCCACCTATTAATTCCCGAAGCTTTCCGGTTATGCAATCTGGTGTTGGGGATACAGGGGAAGAACAATATCTCACCCAACTAGCAATACCTACATCCAGCTGTATCCATCCGTCAACACATAACCAGGCACCTTCGGAAACCGTTTACCTCGGACCTTCGAAACGCATCCGCTATACTAGTTGTGGCAATACTCCCGAACTATCCCCCCAGTACTGGGTGACGTCGGGGTTACCTCACCACCAGACACGCATAGAAGAGCTTTTGATGTCTGCCACCTATGGTATTCTAGAACTGTAACGATGCACAATGGGACGACAATACCTCAGAGCTCAACTCCCCGGGACTCAGCCTAAACAGACGGGAGGCACCAAGACAAAATTCTCGTCACAAAGATATCAGAACCATCCAAACAATACCCGCGTGATCCTAATTTTTTTTAGTTTAAAACAGGGTAGGAAGACAAAACTTCTACGCCAGGAGTCCTCACCAGAGCGACGAAGGGGATAAGGAGAAAAATAATTCCTACTCTCCGATATATATAATCCTAAGACTCGATTTTTTTTTAAATTCTAGACTCAACATCGGCAGCGGTTCGATCAAACAGTGGCTCCTAGGTCGGGGAAGGCTCTGATTACCAACTTGTAACGCCCAAGATGCGACTATATCTCCCACGTGTCGAGGCATGACTTAGATGCATAATCGCATGTTGGTATGATCGCAAGAAGGTTATCTTCACACATTCCCATGTACAAGAACAAAGGAAAATAAATAAATACATAGTTGGCTTACAATCGCCACTTTACACAATGCATAAATAAGTCATACATTCATCCAAGTACAATCAAGGTATGACTATGGACAAAACCATATGAAAAGAAGATAACCACCCACTATGTGCGATCGTCCGTAGTAGGAACCACAACTGATCGTCGGGAAATGTCACGTACATATGCCCACATTCCTCATCGAACTCCCACTTGAGTTCTTGGCCATCAACTGAATCGTACTCGGTTGTACCTGCACCTGTGTTTGTAGTAAACTGTGAGGCACGAGGACTCAGCAATCCCATTCCCGGGTATCAAAACTCTTAAAGCCTTTGGGTAAGGAGAAAGTGTATAAGTGGGCTGCTGCAAGCGCTAAGCGTAGATGATGTGGCTAGCATAGGAGTCATGAGAGCGAGAAGAGAAGTGAAAGCCATCGGTCGTGAACTAAAACATGATCACTAGATGATCCTGTCTACCTACGAGTCATCCATAACCCAGCCGTGTTCTCTTCCTGAACTCCCTCGAAAAGAGACCATCACGACTACCCACATGGTAGTGTATTATGTTTGAGGTTTTGTGTCAAGTTTTCTACAACCGGATATTAACAAATTCCCATGCGCCACATAACCATGGGCACGACTTTCGAAAGATCATAACCCTGCAGGGGTGTTCCTACTTAGCCCATCACAAGCTCTCGCGATCTACAGAGGTAAAAACCCCTTTTCTTAGAGACTACCCGATTAGACTCGGAATCCCGGTGTACATAATATTTCGACAATGGTAAAACAAGTCCAGCAAGACCTCCTGACGTGCCGACACCCTGATAGGAGCCGCGCGTATCTCGTCTCAGGCCACGATCGGATTGGCTAAGTTTCCGGCTGGCACACCCGTTGGTGGCCCCGACTACTACCATTTTGGACCAACACTCATGAGGAGCACTGGCCCGGGTTGTTAATTAAGGCCTCGGGGTAGCTAGTCCCTATGCAAATTTTAGTTGTTATTAGGCTAATTGTAAAACCAAGGTTGGGCCTTGCTGGAGGAGTTTTATTCAAAGTGAACTATCAAGCGGTCCCCATATACCCAACCACTTTAGGAACGCAAAATCAAGGAACATAACACCGGTTTATCGATTCTTAAGGCAGCATGAGTGGAACAAAACGCCAAGCAAAAGGCCAAGCCTTCCACCCATTGCCATTTATATAGGTGCATTAATGTAATAATAGATATTATGTTATGCCCAAAACCCAATCCACATGGAGCAAACTTCATCTTCACCGGCAACTAGCAACGCTATAAGAGGGGGCTTGAGCAAAAGCGTAACTTAGCCAAACAACGGTTTGCTAGGTGGGTAGTTAGAGGTTTCATGGCAAAGTGGGGATGACATGCAAAATGATAGGCATCACAATAAGCAATAGAGCGAGGCATCTAGCATGGCAACAATAGAGGTGATATGAAGGAATGGTCATCTTCCCTGGTAAGTCGTCGGTGTACTCGGCACCTTGCTCTTCGTACTCGAACTAAGCGGCTGTCTCGACCTCAGACTCGAACTCGTCTCCCGGTGCTACCCAACATAACAATCATCCAATAAACACACTTGACAAGAAACGAACACATGCTATGCAAGAGAGATGCAAGTATGATGCTACGAAGCTACCGGTATGAAGGGAGATGAAGCCGGGAAGGACATGAGAAGACATGATGAATGTGCGCAAGATCTTGGCAAACCAAGCATGCCACTGGATAGATTGAAAGATTTCGGTCGAAATCGATATAAAGATCATTGGAATCGGATGCACGGTTTGCAAATGGCAAGCAAATCAAGATGCAATGCAAAACTGATGTTAACAGCAACAGGCAACTTTGGAGCAAAGTTTAATTATGCTATAGCACCCAAACATGATGAAAAAAGTCATAGATGTGAAATAGACATGATTCTTAACAAGTATGAGCTCAGAGAACACCCAAAAACTTACTGGAACACAATTAAACTAGCATGTCAAGATTCAATAAGTTAAGAGATTTCTCAGACTTCGTGAAATTTTACTGGGCATGCAACTAGGAACGATATGTTGCTGCCTTTGGAGGCACACAACAACAATCCAAAAAAGTATAACAAGCATGAAAATTACATGAGCATGAAGAAGACATAATATACTTCCAATTCATCCAAATAAATAATTCATTCAATGCAAGGGTTGCTTAACATGAGCTTTGCCAAAGTGAATGTTCTGTTAACAGGCTGACAGTTCAGATTTCAAGCATTTTGAGAGCAAGATAATAACAAGCTACAGCAGGGCATAGATGCAAACAAAGGCATGTATTTCTAGAAAAATATATGGACATCAAGACATGCTCACTACTTATTAGAAAACATGCATGGAAAAGATTGTGGCATCAAGTTTACATGGCAACATGTTATAACAGATTTCAGACTTACATGGCAACTAAGTGTAAAAACAGCAACATTGACATGGCATGTTTACAAGCTTGTTGCACTCACCACAAAGCATATCATGGAAAACAAAATGCACCACTTAAAAGATAACATGATTATGCTCCTAAAACATGTTGACATGTGGCTCAAAAGAAAATCACACAAAATGCTACGAAAAAGACAAATCATCAACTTATAACAATTTCAGCAACTTAATAGCCACAAGCACTTTTGCAACAGGGTTAAACATGGCATAATGCAACCTAACATGTATGCAAAACCATCCATCACGAAGAGCATCACAAGACGAACATTTTGACATATCGTACACTCCATTTGGACCAACATGCACAAAGTTATGACCTCACAAACATGCACACATATTGTTAACACACAACTAGTGCTGAAACAGTAACATCACATAGAAGTTTGTCAAGAAAGATTAAGACATCTAGATGAACTCTAACATGCACAAAACTGATGCCAACACGTAAAGAACTTCGAGACGAACATTTCCATATATCATATGCGCAAAACGGAGCTACGAGCACAGAGATACGACATGATGAAGGAGGCAACATATTGTAAAGATTTCGAGACTTCATAGAATTATACCGTCAAGAAAAAGTCAACGGGCTCGCGGTTCGGGCCGAACAAAGCGAATCGGATCCGGACGAAGCGGGTCGGCAGCGAGGCTGGCCGGAATCCGGAGTGACCTCACGGCGGCGGGGAGACCGGAGATGGCTGGATCCGGGGTCGGCGGGGCAAGATCCGGTCGGATCCGAGTGGTGGCCGAGCTTCAACGAAGGCGGCGGCGTGGCAGCGCGGTCAGGCGAGGTCGGTGGCGAAGCGGAGGTGAGGCGGCGCAAGGCGGTGCACAATGCAGCGGCTGCGGCGGGCGCCCGGCGGCAGCGGAGCGGGACGAGGTGAGGAGGCGGCGGTCACGCGCGGGCCGGGGGGCTGATCCGGGCCCAGGCGGACCCTGGCCGGCGGGGAAGTGGGGCAGCGTGGTCGCCAAGTGGCAGCCTGCCACGTGGCGGCGGAGGAGGGAGGCGGACACGTCCGGCGCCCGGTGGACGTGTCCGGCGGCGCGAGGAAGAGGAAGGCTAGGGTTTGCCCGAAATTTCGGGGGAGAGGGGTTATTTATGGGTAGAGGGAGCAAGGAGAGTCCAAATGAGGTGCGGTTTTTGCCCACACGATCATGATCTAACGACCGAGATCATGGAGGTGGTTAGGATGGGCTAGCGGGCTGTTGTGGAGGGGTGTTGGGCCAAAAGATATAGGGCTTCCGGCGAGTTATGCGGTTAACCGTTGGGGTATCAAACGACCTCCAAACGAGATGAAACTTGATAGGCGGTCTACCGGTGATGTACCAAGACCACTCGAGAACTCTCGGCCCACTCGGAGGATGTTTTTATCCCACTCATGAAACAAAGCTAGAGAGGTGCGACGGGTGCCATGTGAGAGAGTTGGAAATCGAAACGGACAACGGAGAGGACGGAGACGATGCAACTACACACGGACGCAAGTGAGACTATGCTAATGCAATGCACATGATGGAAAAGACATCACGATCGCAACGCACGCTTAAAGCAAAAACGTAGAATCCGGAAATGAAGGAAGATCCCGGAATGGAATTGATTAAGTCAAATATGCATATATTGCCATAAATGGAATTGTTACATCTGGGGCGTTACAGGCGGTGAGGCGGCGTCTCCCTCCGACGCCTGCCTGCATCAAGAAGCTTTGAGGCTACCTCCTCCTTGAGATCTACACCGGCAGGAGACGGGTGCTCCAATTCTTATAGGAGAGATCAACTTCATCCATTACTCTTGCAATTATTGGTGCAGAAGACAAAGAGAAATGGGAGTAATTTTGGCTGTAGAAGAAGAAGAGATTATCTTCTTATACTTATTAATTGGGGAGGTTGGCGGCCGCAACACTACAGCCGAAGAGCCGGTCAGCCAAGTCTTCGTTTGTGGGCTCTATAGCTCGCTCCAGAAGCCCATGTCAGAACAGTAAAATGAGAAGCGGTTTCTAGGAGCAAGAAGTGGAATTATGCACGCATCCAGCTGGGGTCTCAGGTTCGTGTGAGATCGAGAGGCACGCCCGTTTTTCTACGGACTACGTCTGTTGGGCTACACAGTTGGATGAACTGTATGTGCGTGTACATTTGAGAAATGATGTTGATTCTAAAGAGAGAGAGAGAGAGAGAGAGAGAGAGAGAGAGAGAGAGAGAGAGAGAGAGAGAGAGAGAGAGATAGAGAGAGAGAGAGAGAGAGAAATGTTGCTGATGTGTAATGAGTGCTGAGTTGGAATGGCTGCATGTTTTGATGAGGTGGATAGGGTGCATGTTAAGAGAAATAGGATAGTGGTGATGAACTATTTAGGTATTATAGATATGTATCAATACGACCGAGATTCAATAAGAATAGACCATTCCTCAAGGGTGCATGACCATAAAAGATATTACTCATATAAATAGAACAACATTATTCTCGGACTTAAATGAATAACCGTCTGGCATTAAACAAGATCCAGATATAATGTTCATGCTCAATGCTGGCACCAAATAACAATTATTGAGATCTAAAACTAATCTGAAAGGTAGATGTAGAGGTAGCATGCCGACGGCGATCACATCGAGCTTGGAACCATTCCCGACGCGCATCGTCACCTCGTCCTTAGCCAATCTTTGTTTATTCCGCAGCTCCTGTTTCTTGTTACAGATATAAGCAACCCAACCAGTATCAAATGCACAGGCACTACTACGAGCATTAGTAAGGAACACATCAATAACATGTATATCAAATATACCTTTGTTCATTTTGCCATCCTTCTTATCCGGCAAATTCTTAGGGCAGTTCCGCTTCGGGTGATCACTTCCTTTGTAGTAGAAGCACTCAATTTTAGGCTTAGGTCCAGCTTTGGGCTTCTTCAAGGGATCGGAAACTTGTTTGCCATTCTTCTAGAAGTTCCCTTTCTTTCCCTTGCCCTTTTTCTTAAAACTAGTGGTCTTGCTAACCATCAACACTTGATACTCCTTCTTGATTTCTACCTCTGCCGATTTCTGCATCACGAAGAGCTCGGGAATTATTTTCTCCACCCCTTGCATATTATAGTTCATCATGAAGCCTTTGTAGCTTGGTGGTAGTGATTGAAGAACTCTGTCAATAACACTCTCAACCGGAAGATCAGTTCCCAGCTGAGTCAAATGGTTATGATACCTAGACATTTTGAGTATGTGTTTACTGTCATAGCTATTCTCATCCATCTTACAGCTATAGAACTTGTTGGAGACTTTATATCTCTCAACCCGGGCATTAGCTTGAAATATCAATTTCAGTTCTTGGAACATCTCATATGCTCCATGATTTTCAAAATGCCATTCAAGTCCCGGTTCTAATTCGTAAAGCATGGCACACTAAACTATCGAGTAGTCATTAGATTGAGCTTTCCAGACGTTCATAACATCTGCGTCGGCTCTTGCAGCAAGTTTGTCACCTAGTTATGCACCAAGTACATAATTCTTCTATGCAGCAATGAGGATAATCCTGATGTTACAGACCCAGTCGATGTAGTTGCTACCATCATCTTTCAACTTAGCTTTCTCTAGGAATGCATTAAAATTCAGTGGAACGGTAGCACGGGCCATTGATCTACAACATAGACATACAAAACTATTAAGACTAAGTTCATGATAAATTAAGTTCAATTAATCAAATTACTAATGAACTCCCACTAAAATTAACACCCCTCAAGTTATCTAAGTGATACATGATCCAAATCAACTAACCCATGTCCGATCATCACGTGAGATGTGGTAATCATCAATGGTGAACATCTCTATGTTGATCATATCTACTATATGACTCATGTTTGACCTTTCGGTCTCTAGTGTTCCGAGACCATGCCTGTACATGCTAGGCTCGTCAAGTTTAACCCAAGTATTCCGCGTGTGTAAATCTGGCTTACAACCGTTGTATGTAAACATAGAGTCTATCACACCCGATCATCACGAGGTGCTTCGAAACGACGAACTTTAGCAACTGTGCATACTCGGGGAGAATACTTTTATCTTGAAATTAAGTGAAGGGATCATCTTATAATGCTACCGTCATTCTAAGCAAAATAAGATGCATAAAGGATAAACATCACATGCAATCAAAATATGTGACATGATATGGCCATCATCATCGTGTGCTTTTGATCTCCATCTCCAAAGCATCATCATGATATCCATCGTCACCGGCTCGATGTGACGCCCCCGATTTGACCGTACGCTCACAGGGAGATATCACAACACAACTCTAGACACAAATTGAAGTAATACAAGCTTTATATTACAAGCCAGGGGCCTCGGGGGCTTGAATACATCAGCTACAATACATAAGAGTCAGCGGAAGCAACAATATCTGAGTACAGACATGAGTGAAAGAAGTTTTGCCTCAAGAAGGCTAGCACAAACATCAACGACCGAAGAGGCAAGGCCCATGACTGGGACCTCCTAACTACTCCTGGTCGTCGGTGGTCTCCACATAGTAGTAGGCTCCGTCGAGGCAGTAGTAGTAGTCGGCGGGGGTGGCATCTGGCTCGCGGGATCCGCCATCTAGTTAGAACTACCGAAAGAAGAAAGAAGGGGGGTATTAAAGCAACCATGAGTACTCATCCAAAGTACTCGCGAGCATCAGATGTGGACTAAGTATGCATCAGTATCAAAGGAATGAGCTGTATTTGTGGACTAAATTGCAGAATGCCAGAAAAGAAGGAGAAAGGCCTAGCCTATCGAAGGCTAGCATCTTTTGGAAACCACCATCCTGCAAAACTTATAAGAGTAAAGCATATCATTTTATAATTAACAAGCATGTTCTAACAATATCACCCAGAGATTCTTCCATGACTTCTTGCAAGAAAACAATCCTGGAGCCAACATATCCATATCATGTCTCAAGTATCTAGTTATAGTTGTAAATAGATCAGGATACACCTCCGAGCATCCATTACCATGGACATGGGTATTCGAATAGATAACTTCCCTGCAGGGATGCACCACATTACCCAACACGCCTGATTACTCTGGTTGGACACACTTTCCTGGGTCAATGCCCGGCCTCGGAAGATCAACACGTCGCAGCCCTACGTAGGCTCAGCAGAGAGATCCCTGTCAGTCTACATCCTAAGCACTCCGGAGTCTTGGGCCCATCACCCGTTGCACTCAGGGCATTGTGTGCATGGTGGATACCAACACCACCCGTGTCGTGGATGGCACGATCCGACCATGCCACAATGCTGATCTGGACGTGTGACAAAGCTTCGGTGATACTATGATGCCGAGGCCCGTAACTATTCTCGCGTGGCGGTTAGCGCGTATAGGCCAGTGCCCAACTCAGAACAAATACTCAAATCTGTTAGTGCATTAAGAATTAGAAGTAATGATGACCATCGGGACAAGTCCGGAGCTACCACCACCTCCTAGGCGATATCGCTAAACGGCCAGCCGCAACCGTAACTCTCGCGGGTGCTCTCCGGGCCTGCCCGACTTTCACAAGGAACTGAAGTAAAGTCAAGGTAACCGTGTGTCCAAAACATCAAGGTGGAAAACCCGAGGAATCAACCTCGACGAACTCCACTCGATGTGACCGTCAAGGCGAACTAAGAGGAATCACCCTCGAGGTTCACACTTGAGGGGTTGCATGACAAAGTCATATCGAGAGTGGTGAAGGAGGAATCACCCTCGATGACCACACCTGAATAGCTACACTACAGAGATCTCACCAGAACTGATGTACAAGGTATCACCCTCGGCACTCGATAGTTACTCTGCAGATTTGTACAACTAAAGGTGGGTGAGGTGCTGTGTCAGTCTCTGGTCATTGATCAACAAGCTGGGACAACTAGGACACGGGGGGAGGGGGGTCACTAGTGAAACACCAACCAACCTATACTAAGAAGCTTAGGATAAGCAGGTAAGGTACATCAACAAGTATGAAAGCATGCTATGCATTAGAATAGGAGCAATCAATTATAGAAGCAAAATCTAATGCAAGCATGAGAGAATGTAATGGGCGATATCAGAGTGATCAAAACAGGGGTGCTTGCCTGGAAGCTCCGCTAAAAGGGAAGAAGAATCGTCGGTGACGTAGTCGATCACAAGGGCATCGGCAGCATTCATATGGTCTATCGAAGAAGGAGGATGGAGAAACAAATAAATAACTGGCAAACAAATGTACACAAAGCATGACACGAAAATACACGGTGTTAGGGGTGACCTAACACAGTACTAGGTGATATTGGCAAAGGGGGAAACATCCGAGAATGTTTTCCTGTTAAATGTTCGCTTTTCTAGGGGCATGTGCCAGATGAACGGATTGACTATTTGGATTCTTCATATTTTTCTAAGCAACTTTCATGTATAAAACTTTTTCATCCGAGTTATAGATTATTTTCTACGAATTTCTAAAGTTTTAGCAATATTCTGAAATTATTATTAAATAAAAAATAATGATTAAATGCTAGGTGCACCCAACTCTGTGTACACAACATTGTACACAGAGGATGACATGTGGGTCCAGGGGGTCCCAGTTGACCAGTCAACGTTGACTGGTCAACAGGGGTTGGGCCCCCCTGCCATACGCTAATCTAACTAATTATAGATTAGATAGTTAATTAGCAGGTTAACTACTGTTAATTAGCAGGTTAATTATAGATTAGATTAGATAGTCATATCGAGAGTGGTGAAGGAGGAATCACCCTCGATGACCACGACCGAATAGCTACACTACAGGGATCTCATCAGAAGTGATGTATGAGGTATCACCCTCGGCAGTCGATAGTAACTCTGCAGAGTCGTACAACTAAAGGGGTGAGGTACTGTGTCGGCCTCTGGTCATCGATCTTGTTGATCGATTCATCGGTCAACAAGCTAGGACAACTTGGACAGGGGGAGGGTCGCTGGTGAAACACCAACCGACGTATACTAAGCAGTTAAGGATAAGAAGGTAAGGTACAATAGCATGTACAAAAGCAAGCTATGCATCAGAATAGGAGCAATCAATTATAGTAGCAAAATCTAATGCAAGCATGAGAGAATGGAATGTGCGAGATATCAGTGTGATTAAAAGGGGGGCCTATCGGAGAAGGAGGAGGGATAAACAAATAAATAGCTGGCAAACAAATGTACACAAAGCATGACACGGCAATACGCGGTGCTAGGGGTGACCTAACACAGTACTAGGTGATACTGGCAAAGGGGGAACATTCGGGAATGTTTTCCCGAAATTTGGCATTTTCGGACAGGTGAAACGGAGGAGATGGTTCAATGTTCGCTATGCTAGGGGCACTTGACACATGAACGGACCGCCCATTCAGATTCGTCATATTTTTCTGAGCAACTTTCATGTAGAAAACCTTTTCATGTGAGTTATAGATTATTTTCTACAAATTTCTAAAGATTAAGCAATATTCTGATATTATTATTAAATCGAGAATAATGATTAAATGCTAGGTGCACCTAGCTTTGTGTACACAACAGTGTACCCAGAGGATGACATGTGGCTCCAGGGGTCCCAGTTGACCAGTCAACGTTTACAAGTCAACAAGGGGTGTGCCCCCCTATCATACGCTGATCTAACTAATTACAGATTAGATAGTTAATAGGTAGGTTAACTACTGTTAAGCTAATTAAGCCAATTTTAATTAAGTTAACACGGGAGATGGAGAGGGAGCGTGTGCCTTGATACGTCTCCAACGTATCTATAATTTTTGATTGTTACATCCTGTTTATATTATCTTTCTTGGATGTTTTACAATCATTTTATAACAATTTTATATAATTTTTTGGGACTAACCTAATGACATAGTGCCCAATGCGAGTTGCTGTTTTGTGCTCGTTTTTTTACATCGCGGAAAATCAATACCAAACAGAGTCCAAATGCAGTGAAACTTTTTGTGGATTTTTTTGGACCAGAAGATATCCAGTGTGCGAGAGAAGCACCTGGGGGTGCCCCAGGGGGCACAACCCACCAGGGCGCGCCTGGGCCCCCAGGCACGCCCAGGTGGGTTGTGCGCACCTCGGTGGCCTCCCGTGCCGCCTCTTTGCTCCGCAAATACTCCTATATTCCAGAAACCCTAAAGGAGTCGACGTAATTTTATTCCAGCCGCCACAAGTTCCAGAACCACGAGATCCAATCTAGAGCCCTTTTCTGGCACTCCGCCAGAGGGGATCACGATCATAGATGGGTACATAATCCTCATTGGTGCCTCTCCGATGATGCATGAGTAGTTTACCACAAACCTACAGGTCCGTAGGCAGTAGCCAGATGGCCTCTTCGCTCTTTGTATCTCAATACAATGGTCCCTTGGAGATCTGTTTAATGTAATGACTTTTTGCGGTGTGTTTGTTGGGATCCAATGAATTGTGAGTTTATGATCAGATTTGCCTTGATTTAATATCCATTCTTGATTATTATAGCCTTGTATTTCTTCTTTGATATTTGGTTTATGTTTGGCCAACTTGATCTATTTATCTTGCAATGGGAAGATGTGCTTTGTAATGGGTCCGATCTCGCGGTGTCCTTTCCTAGTGACAGAAGGGGCAACAAGGCATGCATGTATCATTGCTATTAAGAATAAAATGATGGGGTCTATTCCTACATGAATAGTTCTTGTCTACATCATGTCATCGTTCTTATTGCATTACTCCATTTTTCATGAATTTTCTACACTAGATGCACGTTGGATAGCGGTCGATGTGTGGAGTAATAGTAGTAGATGCAGGCAGGAGTCGGTCTATAATCTTGGACGTGATGCCTATATACATGATCATTATCTTGGACATCGTCATAATTATTTACTTTACTATCAATTGCTCAACAGTAATTTGCCTACCTACCATATGCTATTTTCTCGAGAGAAGCCACTAGTGAAATCTAATGTCCGCGCGTCTATTTTCCTGTCATATACTTTCCGATCTATATTGCCATTTGCCTTTTCCTTTATTTGCAACTTTTATTTTTAGATATATATTATCAAAAACACAAAAATACCTTGCTTCATTTTATTTGCTTTTGTTTGCATCTTTCAAACTACTACAATTTTATTCCATCAACACGTCAATTTCTCGCATCGTTACCCGAAAGGGATTGACAAGCCCTTTAACCCGTCGCGTTGCAAGTATTTGTTCTTTGTGTGCAGGTACCGTTTACATAGTGTTGCGTGGTTCTCCTACTGGTTCGATAACCTTGGTTTCATAACTGAGGGAAATACTTACCGTCGATGTGCTGCAAAATCCCTTCCTCTTTGGGGAAATACCGAAGCATCTCAAGCGCACATCAAAGGAATTTCTGGCGGCGCTACTGGGGAGACATCATCAACATCTATCAGGTTTCGAATCACAAATCTCATCTCCTTTCAATTTACATTATTTGCCATTTGCCTCTCATTTTTGTCTCCCCCACTTCACAAAAATTTGCCGCTTTTATTCGTCCTCTTTTTCGTTTACCGTTTTCTTGCTGGGTCTATTCGCGTTTTTGCTTTCTAGTCACGATGGCTAGTTCTCCCCTCATCATTTTCACCCCCGAGAATGAAGTTCTCAATTTTAAGCAAAGAGGGGGAGAAAGTGTAAAAGATGCTTGGTATAGGATTTGCAATGCTAATAACAAATCTATTCATAAGAAATCCACTATTGTTCTTCTTCGAATTTTTTACGTGGGAATCACCACTTGGCTTAGATTTGTTCTTGATACCATTAATGAAGGAATTTTCTTAAGTTGTCCTCCTCTTGATGCTTTGAATGCTATGAATTTTAGTGGGTTCGCCTCCTATTTTTATCAATGAAACAGTTTTGACTCTTGAGCATGTTATGCAAATATTAGATTCTATTAAAAAGGGAATGCTCACTAAAGAACATATTGAAAATTTGGATAAAAAGATGCATAATCTTGCTAATAAATTTTGGTCGAAAGTGGGTGATGTTTTTAAATTGTTAAAAGAGAAGGAACCCACAGTCGATGAAAGAATTAAAGGAAGTCCTTCTCGAATTGATAAATTGGAAGAAAATTCTAGTAACTTGAGCACTACTTATTATTCCGTTAATAGTATCGAAAAACACCCGTAAAAAGTCGCAAGACTACTCAATCACTAAGAACAAGGGGGCTACTTCTAATAGCAACAAAGGGGATCTTAAAATGATTAGTATTCATCCCAATTTTATTGAAGTAATAAAAAGTCCCCTTTACAAAAGCAAATTCCTTGATCTTGTCCCTAGAAGTATAATTGTTGAGGAAATGTATGCCAAATCTTTGAAGAAATGTTTGATTGAGGAGTTAGAAAACAAGGATGACAACACTTGAGATCTTTGTATTATGCCTAGCTAAGGGCGTAAAATGATGGCGCTCGTTGGGAGGCAACCCAACTTGTATCTTTTTGCTTTTTGGTTTTCTTGCTGTTTTCAATAAAAAAACAATTATAACTCTGTTTAGATGTGTTTTTGTAGTTTAAATAAGTGTTTGTGTCAAGCAAAGCCTTTGGGATGATTTGGTTGATACTTGATTTGATTGTGTTGAAATTCGGAAACTTTTGTGTCTAGAGTTAGAATTTCCGACGATTACTGGAATGCGATAAATATTTGATTTTTTTACATGTTATCAATATATAAATTGCCCATGTTATCTTAATGTTTTAGAATTTTCAGAGTTACAGAAGTATGATAAAAATCGCATCTTTACAGACTGTTATGTTTTTCACACATTCTGTTTTCGTTGTGTTTTGTGCTTGTTTTGATTGATATATGGTTTCTGTTAAAGATTTTTTGCCATAGAAAAGTTAGAATATAATATATATAATAAAATTACAAAATATGAATTGGTTTGATACAATACTTACTGTAAACATTGGTTTTGTTATACTAACGGATCTCATGAGGTTTTGTTGAGTTTTGTGTGATTGAAGTTTTCAAATTTTGGGTGAGATCACGCTGGATGAAGGAATAAGGAGTAGAAAAAGGCTAAGCTTGGGGATGCCCGAGGCGTCCCAAGATAATGTTCAATAAGTATCAAGCAACTAAGCTTGGCGATGCCCCCGAGTGGCATCCCCTCTTTCTTCTAACCACCATTGGTATTTTACTTGAGACTATATTTTTACTCGTCACATATTATGAGTTTTGCTTTGAGCGTCTTGTATGATATGATTCTTTGTTTTTTTATATTAAATTTCAATAAGGATCCTTGCTGTACACACCCATTTAAGAGAGCCGAATTATGCTATGCTAGCTCCTATGCTTCACTTAAATTTTTCGAGGGCTATGGAATTGCTCTAGTGCTTCACTTATATCTTTTTGAGTGCGGTGTGCTTTGCTATTTTTGAAGAAATTCTATCATGTTTCACTTAGACTAATTTGAGAGAAGAAAATATTATGCTCATGTTCTTCACTTCTATTTGTTTGAGCTTATTAAAAGCAACATATGAAACTAGTCCCAAAGTGATATATATCCAAGGTGGATATAATAAAAACTTTCATGAAGATCATTGGACAAAACAAACTTGTTTATTTGTAAAAGTTTTGAGATATGATGATGGTGATGTGTGATCCATGTTAATGAGTAATTATGTTTTAGTAAGAATATTGATGTTAAGGTTTGTGATTCCCTATGCAAGCACGAAAGTCAATGGTCATGCAATGAAATTACATCCTACTTGTGTTGCATTATTCGGTGTTAGTTATGTTTAATGTTCTCTTATGATGGTTTTCGTTCCTTGTTTGGTCACTTCTCAATCTCATGCTAGCCTCCACCCTGTAGTAAGTACAAATACTACTTGTGCATCCAAATCATAAAACCCAAGTTGTGCCAAATGAGTCCACCATACCTACCTATATGCAGTATTTCCTTGCCGTTCTACGCAAATTTGTATGTGCCAACTCTAAATTCAAAATAGTTTCTCTTTTGTGTTCCCGTACCGCGGCGATGGGTGGCTAATATTTTTCATGCTAGATGTGTTATTCTCACGATGAGTGTTTATTCACTTGTTATTGCATGAGAGTATGGCGGTAATAGGGATACCCAGTCCCGAAATGAAAAGAAATTTACTTTATGTTCTCAAATAACAAATTCCTTGGAAAGTGTATGGAGGGCACCCGTGGATACGGTTAGCCATGGCTTGTGAAAGTTTGGTGGAAAAAGGAATAAACTTTATTTTATGTTTGGGAACCGCCTATGATATATCTAACATGGAAAGTGTTGGGAACTCTAAGTCATTCTCGTTGGCGAGAAAAGCATGCCACCCAAAATAATTTTATCTCTCAATTTAAGCTTTGAGCTCCGGCACCTCTACAAATCCCTACTTCTCTCTTCGAAGGGCCTATGTTTTACTTTATGCAATTTTTTATTTTTATTAGAGTCTCCATCTTCTCTTATAAAGCACCAACTACAGAACACTATTATCACACTTGAGGATATAGTTAATATTTGGATGTGTTGCATGGATGGATCAATGGTTGAGCATGATGGGCTAAGAATAACTTGCTTTAGTATTGATATTTTCAAAGACATGGTTGTTTGTTGATATGCTTGAGTATTAAAGTCTTCATGTCAAAACTAGACTATTGCTTTGAACCATATAAAAGTCCAAATGTCCATGCTATAAAGAAAATAATATGTGATTAACATGATAGGCAGCATTCCATACCAAAAATTCTGTTTTTATCATTTACCTACTCGAGGACGAGCATGAATTAAGCTTGGGGATGCTGATACATCACCAATGTATCTATAATTTTTTTGATTGTTCCAAGCTGTTATATTATCATTCTTGGATGTTTTACAATCATTTCATATCATTTCTTAGGACTAACCTATTAACACAGTGCCCAGTGCCAGCTGCTGTTTTTTGCTTGTTTTTTACATCGCAGAAAATCAATACCAAACGGAGTCCAAATGCAGTGAAACTTTTTGTGGATTACTTTTGGACCAGAAGACATCCAGTGGGCCATAGAAGCACCTGGGGGTGCCCCAAGGGGGGGCACAACCCACCAGGGTGCGCCTCGGTCCCCAAGCGCGCCCAGGTGGGTTGTGTCCACCTCGGTGGCCTCCCACACTGCCTCTTCGCTCTATAAATACTCAAATATTCCAGAAACCCTAGGTGAGTTGACTAAATTTTATTCCAGTCTCCGCGAGTTACACAACCACGAGATCCAATCTAGAGCCCTTTTCCGGCACTCCGCCGAAGGGGGACACTGTCGGTGTACAAAAGTAGGGGCACTCCTTTGTACCCCTTACTAGTGCACGACCAATCAGAGCAACGCCTGCGGCCACGCTTAACAAGGCAGAGGAGGGAAACCAAAGCACAAGACTACCAGAGCAGTGCCAAGACAGTGGCACAAGAAGGCCAAGCAAGAAGGCATGCTTCCCCCGACAAGACCCTTGCCGTGGCGGCCTACACGACCCAGGCAAGAACCCTTGCCGGGGCAACTGACCCAACGCCTCCGTTGCAGCCACCCTTGAGCCTAGGGGCTCCGACACCGTCAACAATGTTGGAACCAAGGCTCGGGAAGCGCCTGCGTGATGGCATGCAGATCTTGGTGAAGACAAAGGGTATGCGTATCCTAAGATAAGAACCAGAAGACAAGACCACCGCAAGGCTCCTTGCCGAGGATGCCCACGAGGCCCCGACAAGGCTCCTTGCCGAAGACACCCCCGAAGCCCCGGCAAGCCTCTTGCTGAGGGTGCTCACAAAGGCCCCAGGAACAGACGCAAGATCGCGGCAAGCCCTTGCCACCCTATCGTCGCCTTAGCTCGGTGGCCGACCCACTAGCTCAGGCAAGTACCCACGTGGCAGTACGTGGTTCCTGATCCAGCTAGTCAAGCACCTGCGTGGTGGCATGCAGATCTTCGTGAAGACCGTACCACCACGCCATCGCAGCTACCTGCCCCGCTGGCCTGGACGCGCGTCGCAACTAGACGGAGCGACAGCGGACGGGAAGGGCCTCGTTCTCGTCCCCGATAAAGCAAGTGGACACCTAAGTAGCGCATTTAATGCGTCTTGTCCCGTAATGGCATGAGATAAGCTTGTACACTGTGTACCTTTCCACCTCTCGTGTGCCACCGTGGTAGCCCCTTTTGACTATAAAAGGAGGCCCGAGGCATACTGGAGGAGGATTCGGATCTTTTGACCTAGACATGCACTACAGCTTGTTCAAGAACTCAAGAACACTCAAATACACACCAAAGCAGGACTAGGGTATTAGGCATCTTTGCGGCCCGAAACTGGGTAAACGATCCTTGTGCTGACTCCTAGACCCACTCTTTGCACAACCCCGCGCCCATCAACCGTAGAAGGGATTCTTGTGATCCCATAGGTGTCGTTTCCCCCGACATCTTTGGCGCGCCAGGTAGGGGGCACAGTTGTGAAAATCCGGTCTAGCGGTTAGTTTAGCAGTTCTTCATCGCCATGGTTTCCAAGGAAGAAGATGACCAAGCGTGCGGCATCATCAGCGAGTGCAATGGACGCCCATGCAACTACAGAAAAGATAAGTCATGCAAAACTTTGAGTAATTCCTCTTTATATAAGGTTATTCTCCTTGGAGATCTTGCTCTCTGTATGATAAACCTGTACGCACTGGAGCCCTTCCACTATTGGCAACACCATCGTCCTGTTTCGAGTCTGCTCAACAGTTCAAGCGGCCGCGTCGAGAATGGCAGGGTAGCCTTTCCTTTACTAGCAACACTTTTGTCCTGTTTCGAGTCCACTCAATAGTTCAAATGGCCGCGCTGAGAACGATAAGGTGGTTTGCCTGGCAGCAAGCACACCCGGCAGGCTATTGAGGATCCGTCCTCAAAGCACCGCGGCTTGGGTTTGCGTGCCGGCAAGCCTATCCAATTAAGCGTAGGGTGGACATACAAAGAAGGATCGAAAAGGAAAATAGCGTGCATCACTTCAAAATACTACAGACTTATATTACATCAATTGTGGCTGCGGTTCTAACTAAAGATAAAAATTGTCTTGGTGTTGGACCTGCAGCGGCGAGAAATAGGGCGCCTAATCCGGACACTTGCCTTCTATCCTCTGAATTCCGTCGACGCGGCTGATGATGGGCTTGATACGCTCCTTGAGCACCGTGAGGTCTACATCATCCGGCAAGCTCTCTAGCGCAACTTCAAAGTCGAGGTCGGGGTTCTAGTATGCCACCTTGGTGAGAACCTTGGTCAAGGCACCCCGGCAGAGCCTCCGGGACTCATTCGCCAGATAAACCGCTCGGTCGGAGTGGAGATTTTCCAAGGCGTCGAGGACGCACACGAGGAACACGGTCAAGCTGGCGTTGACGCCGAGGTTTGCCTCCGGGGAGTACTTGAAGTTTGGCATGCCCATGGCGGCCAACTGCGTGGTAAGCTTCTCCATGACACCGACGAGGCGGCTGATCTAGAGATTTTCGCCCTTCACGTAATCCGCGTGATTGGCATCGTCGTTCTTTCGTAGCTGCCTCTCCTCCTCCAGATCCTTGTTCAGGGTCTCCTCTCGAGCCCTGGCCTCCGAAAGCATCCCCTTGAGGCCCTCCAGCTCCAGCTTCAGGTCTTTGATGGAGTCCTGGGCTGTGGAGAGCTGCTCGGCCTTGCCGAGGACTTCGGCCTGCACCTCTGTCAAGGCGGCATTGATCGTATCCTTGTCCTTGGTGAGCCCCAGAACCTGTTTATTCAGGCCGTCCCGCTCCGCCTCCAGCTCCTTCACCTTGCTGGCATGGGACAGAGCTTGAGCATTGAGTGCCGCTTTGTGCCTCTGCTCCAGTTCCTCGGTCCACTGCACGACGAGCTTTTCAACCTCCTCATCCTTGCCGCGGAGTGCAGCGGCAAGCGCCCGCTCACGAACGACGAGGTCTTCCTCCTGGGAATCCAGTCGAGCTTGGCGCTGGTTGTGGCCGGCCTCATCCTTGGCGGCCCGCTCCTTTGCCATCTCCTGGGCCTTCTCAAAATCAGATTGCGCTAGGATAAGCTTTCGGGCGTGCTCGTCCAGCTGATGCTGGGAAGCCCTCAACTCATCACGGGCCTCGGAAAACCAAGTTTGCGTCTGGGCAACGTGCTGGAAGTCTGCCTCTGCCTGATCCACCACCGCCTACTTGGACTTTGCCTTGTCTAGGCGGGCACAGTGAAGCACTTGGAGCTTCTGGAAGTTGGCACCCATGGCCCGAAGGAGTTTCTCTTCTTGAGAACCGTTGCCACCGACGCCCGGTTCATCAACAACCTCAAGCCCGGCGGTGGCGAGTACCTCGTTGTCGAACACCTCCCCCTCGGTTGGCACTCTAGTGCCTGCCGTCCACTGGAGGTGGACAAACAGGTCGTCGCTCACCTTCAAGTAATGGCCCGAGCCAGAGGCAGCCGAGGATGGAGGTTGGTCATCAGTCGCCACCTCCTCGGCGGCAGCCTTGCCGGCCTCCTCGGCAGTAGCCTCGCCGGCTCCTCCGGCATGCCCCTTGCCGGCCTCCTCGGCGCTGCCCTCGCCGGTCCCTTCGGCGGGCCCCTTGGAGGCCTCCTCAGCAGTGGTCTTGGAAGCCTCCTCAGCAATGATCCTATTGGCCTCGGCCTCAGTGTCCTTGATGACCTCCTCGATGATGGACTCGACATCCACCCAGTCCGTCAATGGAGGATCCAAGGACCATGAGAAAAGGTGAGACGAAGCTAGAGTTGAGGCTCGACCTGAAGAAGAAAGAACGAGGACAGGGAACAAATAACTTATCCGTACCAGGCTGGGAAGAAGTGGCGCCCTCCCCGCCAACGATCGTTGCCGAGGTAGAGTCACCGGCGCCCAAGTTCATCTCCTCCTCCTCCATAGGCATGGGCTCGGTGGTCGATGTCCTTGCCGGGGACGCCCCTCGGGGCGGCGTAGTTGAGAGGGGCGGCGTGTTAGGGGTGGCCCTCTGCGGCCCCTCCTGCTGCCGCTCCAGTCCTGCAAACCCGGCAAGATCAGCATCGAGGATTCACACCCCAGTATTCATCTGTGGAGGTGTGAGCAATGAACTTACGCTGGGGGCTAGAGTGGGGGCTACGCTGGTGGTTGTAGTCCACGCTGCTCTCCACCAACAACGGCGTACCCGAAGTACCCACCGGGGGCTTGTCGCCCGTTGAGGCCCTGGCCCTCTTCGCTGCCCTCTGAGCCAGCGTCTCCATGTCCCTGCAAAGACAAACATTGAATCAAAGAAAGATAATAAAGAGGTGTAGTCAAGAGGTGATGTGTGGAGCAAAATACATACTCGTTCCCCGCCTCCTCCTCCTCCACTCGCTTCCTCATCCTCCTTGGGCTGAGAGACCCAAGAACGAAGTCAACATCCATGGCGACATCTCCGGGAGGGGGAGAAGGAGATGGGGTCCGGCCACGCTTGGACAAAGAGGAAGAAGTCACCGTCCTCTTCGCCACCGCGGTCTTCCCCGCCTTCTTCACTGCGCGGCCTTCATCGCCCTCGTCTCGTGCATGAGTTGTTCCTGGGGTTGCTGCCGCTGCGTGATCCTACCGGGCCGGACAGGCTTACCAGAGCCAGCCCACCACAGGACGCGCTGCCTCCCCGTGGCCGGAGGGTTGACGGCCTCGACCTACCCTTCGGAAGACTCCTCGAACACATCTTCAATAAGAGGAGCGTCGGCATCGGCGCCGGCGCTGCTGGCCTCCTCAGCGGATTTCGCCCATCCGGCGAGCTCCTCTTCCTCAGTGGCCGAATAGGCCTCGTCTTCCACTTTGCCGGCGTTGCCGGCCTCCAAGGCGAGCGCCGCCTCCGCCGCCCTGGTGGCAATATAATCCAGCTCTGCCTTGGTGGTTTCGTGGATGAGCACCGGCTCTTCGCGAACGTAGCCATCCGACAAGAGGTCGAAGAACTCCTGCACCTGATCCGCTGGCAGCTCGGCCTAGGCCGGGTCAAGGCCATGCGCGTTGAAGTCCGGCATCATGGCGATAATGGCGGACTGGCGAGAGTTGTTGCTCAGCGGGACCACTCCCGTCGGGAATCCAAACAGAGGCCCCTTGACAGCCTTGCCGGCCTTCGCGGCCTTGCCGATCTTCTCGGCCCTACCGTCGCGGTCCACGTCGAGCTGGAAAAGCCTCTGGCAAAGATGGGCATGCCCCATCACCGTGAAGTTGTGCTTCAAACCGGGGCAGAGCCTCATGACGTCAGCCGCATTCTTGAAAAGCCAAGCCGGCCTCCCCTTGTTGTGCAGTGGAGTGATTCGGCGGCGGAGGAAATTGGCCCTGATCATATCAAGGGTGAGCCCGGCCTGAGCGAGACTGTGTATCCTAGTAGTGGAGATCGAGAGCTTCTTGTAATTGACGTCGACTTTTCCCCAGTCCTTGCAGCGAATCGACGGGCTCTGACGAACTCGGCAGAACTCCGATGGGTTATCCTCCTCAATCCATAGCCAGCGGCTCCTCCACTCCTCCCACCTCTCCTTCTGCGCACCCTCTGGATACATATCCTTCTCCTGGGCCAGTGGAAGTCAGGTGACACAGCCGGAGATGGCGTCCCCCGCCTGAATGCGAGGATAGAAGTAGTGGCGGAAGAGCACCATACTGGGAACCATCCCGGCGAAACCTTCGCAGAGATGGGCAAAGAAAGCCATGCACGCCACGGCATTCGGCATAAAATCAAGAAGATGGAAGCCGTAGGTGTGCATAACATCATTGAAAAAATCGGAAAAAGGGAGACAGAGGCCACAGGAGAATTAGTCGACGAAGAAGGGGTACCGATTCGGGGCGGCCTGAGCAAATTTGGTGGGGACGATGCGCGTGGCCGGGTGCACCCCCACAGGGGCCTGAAGTAGTCCCTGATATGGACGGCGTCGACCATCGGGGGTAAGTAGGCGAGCTGCGTCCGAAGCACCGCCAACTCGCTCTCCGGTAACTCCTTCTCCCCCACATCCTCGGCCGCTCCCTTGCCTTTGCCGGACTTGGGTGCCATGGCGGCTAAGGAAGATGCGAGGAATCGAAAGCAAGGAGAGCGCGGCGGTGGCGGGCGGAGGCAAGAGCTTCACCTTTTCGCTTGAAGAAGAAGAAGAGGAATGGCGAACCCGAGATTGGAGAAGCGCGGAAGGTAAATGAGAGGCGCGCCTGCAGTTTTTCCCCTTTTTATGGGGAAGGCGCGGGCCGCCCCCTTTAACATTTACTGCGACGTGACACGGGCGTGCAGCAACCGCCCCATGCACAACCCCCACGTCATGCGCATATCATGGGGAAGCGCAACCACTGGAGGAGTTACTGCAGTAAAAAGAATCCGTCCCCACTGCCCGCACACCTTTCTGGGCCTAGCCCAACAACACATCATGCTTATGTATGGCCCAGGCCCAGGAGCTCCTGTCGGTGTACAAAAGCAGGGGCGCTCCTTTGTACCCCTGGCTTGTGCACGGGCAGTCAGAGCCACGCCTGCGACCATGCTTAACAAGGCAGAGGAGGGAAACCAAAGCACAAGACTACCAGAGCAGCAGCGAGACAGTGGCACAAGAAGGCCAAGCAGTAAGATAGACTTCCCCCGACAAGCCCCTTGCCGGGGCGGCCTACATGACCCCAGCAAGAACCCTTGCCGGGGCAATTCACCCAACGCCTCTGTTGCAACCACCCTTGAGCCTAGGTGCTCCGACACCATCAATAATGTTGGAACCAAGGCTCGGGAAGCGCCTGCGTGATGGCATGCATATCTTGGTGAAGACAAAGGGTCTGCGAATCCTAAGATAAGAACCAGAAGACAAGACGACCGCAAGGCTCCTTGCTGAGGATGCCCACGAGGCCCGGACAAGGCTCCTTGCCGAAGACACCCTCGAAGCCCTAGCAAGCTTCTTGGCGAGGGCGCTCACAGAGGCCCCGGCAAGACCCTTGCCGGGAACAGATGCCAGATCGCGGCAAGGCCTTGCCGCCCCATCGTCGCCTCAGCTCGGCAGCCGACCCACTAGCTTAGGCAAGTACCCACGTGGCAGTACGTGGTTCCTGATCATATGAACATGATGAAAACTAGCTTGACGATATTCCCATGTGTCCTCGGGAGTGCTTTCCTTCATATAAGAGTTTATCCAGGCTTCTCCTTTGCTACAAAAAGGATTGGGCCATATTACTGCACCTTATTTACTTTTATTATTTGTTACTCCTTACAAATTACCTTATCACAAAACTATCTGTTACCGATAATTTCAGTGCTTAAAGAGAATACCTTACGGAAAACTGCCTATCATTTCCTTCTGCTCCTCGTTGGGTTCGACACTCTTACTAATCAAAAGGACTACGATAGATCCCCTACACTTGTGGGTCATCAAGACTCTTTTCTGGTGCTGTTGCCGGGGAGTGACGTGCCTTTGGTAAGTGGAATTTGGTAAGGAAAATTTTATATAGTCTGCTGAAATTTACTGTCACTTGTTACTATGGAACTTAATCCTTTGAGGGGCTTGTTCAGGGTATGTTCATCCCGACCAGTAGAGCAAAGAGTTGCTCCTCAACCTACTGAACCTACTGAAAATGTTTGCTTTGAAATTCCTTTGGGTATGATAGAGAAATTGCTAGCTAATCCCTTTACAGGAGATGGAACCTTGCATCCCGATTTGCACCTAATCAATGTGGATGAAGTTTGTGGATTATTTAAGCTTGCAGGTATGCCCGAGGATGTGATCAAGAAAAAGGTCTTCCCTTTATCTTTTAAGGGAGAGGCATTGACATGGTTTAGGCTATGCGATGATATTGGATCATGGAACTACAATCGACTGAAGTTGGAATTTCATCAAAAGTTCTATCCTATGCATTAGGTTCATCGTGATCGTAATTATATATATAATTTTTGGCCTCGCGAAGGAGAAAGTATCGCTCAATCTTGGGGGAGGCTTAACTCAATGTTATATTCATGCCCTAATCATGAGCTCTCAAGAGAAATGATTATTCAAAAATTCATGCTCGGCTTTCTCTCAATAACCGCTCCATGCTCGATACTTCTTGTACTTGTTCCTTTATGATGAAGACTATTGAATTCAAATGAGATTTATTGGAAAGAATTAAACACAACTCTAAAGATTGGGATCTCGACGAAGGTAAGGAGTCAGGTATAACCCCTAAGTTTGATTGTGTTAAATGTTTTATGTGTACCGATGTTTTTCGTGAATTTAGCACTAAATACGGACTTGACTATGAGATAGTAGCTTCTTTAGGTGAATCATTTGCTACACATTTTGATCTCCCTAAGGAGAAGTGGTTTAAATTTCATCCCCACATTGAAGTAAAAGTAGTTGAACCTGTTAGAGTTGAAGAAAAGACTATCACTTATAATGTTGATCCTATTGTTCCTACCGCTTATATTGAGAAACCACCCAACCCTGTTAGAATAAAGGATCGTGTTATAGCTTCAACTCTGGTTCGTAAGAGTAATACTAGAACACCTACACCCTCTGAGCAAATTAAAGTTGAACCTAGTATTGCTATGGTTAAGGATCTCTTGGCCGACAATATTCATGGGCATGTTATTTACCTCTGTAATGAAGCTGCTAGAATAGTTAGACCCGATACTAAGAATAAACATAGACATGTCGTAGGCATGCCTGTTATTTCTATTAAAATAGGAGATCATTGCTATCATGGCTTATGTAACATGGGTGCTAGTGCTAGTGGCATACCTCATTCCTTATATGAAGAAATTATGCACGATATTGCACCTGCTGAGCTAGAAGGTATTGATGTTACTATTAAGCTTGCCAATAGAGACACTATTTCACCAGTTGGGATTGTTAGAGATGTTGAAGTCTTGTGTGGGAAAGTTAAATACCCTACAGATTTTCTTGTCCTTGGTTCCCCACAATATGATTCTTGTCCCATTATATTTGGTAGACCCTTCTTGAATACTGTTAATGCTAGGATAGACTATGAAAAGGACATTGTTACTTTTGGTTTAGGGGATATGTCTCATGATTTTAACCTTGCTAAATTTCGTAGACAACCCCATGATAAAGAATTGCCTAGTAAGGATGAAATTATTGGTCTTGCTTCTATTGATGTGCCTCCTAATGATCCTTTAGAACAATATCTGCTAGACCATGAAAGTGATATCTATATGAATGAGAGAAGGGAATTAGAAGAAATATTCTTTAAACAGGGACCCTTATTGAAACACAATTTGCCTGTTGAAATTCCAGGGGATCCTCCTCCACCCAAGGGTGATCCCGTGTTTGAACTTAAACCGTTACCTGATAGTCTTAAGTATGCTTATCTTGATGAAAAGAAGAAATATCCTGTTATTATTAGTGCTAACCTTTCAGAGCAGGAAGAAGAGAAATTATTGAAAACTCTGAAGAAGCACCATGCTGCTATTGGATATACTCTTGATGATCTTAAATGCATTAGTCCTACTCTATGCCAACACAAAATAAAATTGGAGAAAGACGCTAAACCGGTTGTTGATCACCAACGATGGTTAAATACCAAGATGAAAGAAGTGGTAAGGAAAGAAATACTAAAGCTTCTAGAGGCAGGTATAATTTATCCAGTTGCTGATAGTCAGTGGGTAAGTCCTGTCCATTGTGTCCCTAAGAAGGGAGGCATTATTGTTGTTCCTAATGATAAAGATGAATTGATCCTGCAATGAATTGTTATAGGTTATAGGATGGTAATTGATTTCCGGAAATTAAATAAAGCTACTAAGAAAGATCATTACCCTCTACCTTTTATCGATCAAATGCTAGAAAGATTATACAAACATACTCATTTTTGCTTTCTAGATGGCTATTCTGGTTTCTCTCAAATACCCATGTCAAAAGAGGATCAGGAAAAGACCACCTTTACTTGCCCTTTCGGTACCTTTGCTTATAGACGTATGCCTTTTGGTTTATGTAATGCACCTGCTACCTTTCAAAGATGCATGATGGCTATATTCTCTGATTTTTGTGAAAAGAGTGTTGAGGTTTTCATGGATGAATTTTCCGTTTATGGAACTTCTTTTGATGATTGCTTGAGCAACCTTGATCGAGTTTTGTAGAGATGTGAAGAAACTAATCTTGTCTTGAATTGGGAGGAGTGCCACTTTATGGTTAATGAAGGTATTGTCTTGGGGAATAAAATTTCTGAAAGAGGTATTGAAGTTGATAAAGCTAAAGTGGATGCTATTGAGAAGATGTCGTGTCCCAATGACATCAAAGGTATAAGAAGTTTCCTTGGTCACGCCGGGTTTTATAGGAGGTTCATTAAGGACTTCTCAAAAATCTCTAGCCCCCTGACTAATCTCTTACAAAAAGATGTTCCTTTCGTCTTTGATGATGATTGTGTAGAAGCATTTGAAATACTTAAGAAAGCATTGATGTCTGCACCTATTGTCCAGCCTCCTGACTAGAATTTACGCTTTGAAATTATGTGCGATGCTAGTGATTATGCTCTAGGTGCTGTTCTAGGACAAATAGTTGATAAGAAGTTGAATGTTATCCAATATGCTAGACAAACTCTAGAAAGTGCCCAGAGAAATTATGCTACTACTGAGAAAGAATTTTTAGCAGTTGTATTTGCTTGTGATAAGTTTAGGCCTTATATTGTTGATTCTAAAGTGACTGTTCACACTGTTCATGCTGCTATTAAATATCTTATGGAAAAGAAAGATGCTAAACCTAGACTTATTAGATGGGTTCTCCTGCTACAAGAATTTGATTTGCATATTACTGATAGAAAAGGAGTTAAGAATTCCGTTGCAAACAACTTGTCTAGGTTAGAGAATATTCTTGATGACCCACTACCTATTGATGATAGCTTTCCTGATGAACAATTAGCTGTCATAAATGCTTCTCGTACTGCTCCATGGTATGCTGATTATGCTAATTACATTGTTGCTAAATTTATACCACCTAGTTTCACATACCAGCAAAAGAAAAAGTTCTTCTATGATTTAAGACATTACTTCTGGGATGATCCACACCTTTATAAAGAAGGAGTAGATGGTATTATTAGACGTTGTGTACCTGAGCATGAACAGGAACAGATCCTACGCAAGTGTCACTCCGAGGCTTATGGAGGACACCATGCTAGAGATAGAACTGCACCTAAGGTACTGCAATCTGGTTTTTATTGGCCTACTATCTTCAAGGATGCCCGTCAGTTTATCTTGCCATGTGATGAATGTCCAAGAATTGGTAATATTAGTAGACGTCAAGAAATGCCTATGAATTATTCACTTGTTATGGAACCATTTGATGTCTGGGGCTTTGATTATATGGGACCGTTTCCTTCCTCTAATCTGTATACACATATTTTGGTTGCTATTGATTACGTTACTAAGTGGGTAGAAGCTATTCCAACTAGTAGTGCTGATCATAACACCTCTATTAAGATGCTTAAAGAAGTTATTTTTCCGAGGTTTGGAGTCCCTAGATACTTAATGACTGATGGTGGTGCACACTTTATTCATGGTGTTTTCCATAAAATGCTTGCTAAGTATGATGTTAATCATAAAATTGCATCCCCTTACCACCCACAGTCTAGTGGAGAAGTAGAACTAAGTAACAGAGAGCTGAAATTAATTTTACAAAAGACTGTTAATAGATCTAGAAAGAATTGGTCCAAGAAACTTGATGATGCATTATGAGCCTATAGAACTACATACAAAAATACTATGGGTATGTCTCCATATAAGATGGTCTATGGAAAAGCATGCCACTTACCTCTTGAACTAGAACATAAGGCATATTGGGCTATTAAGGAGCTCAATTATGATTTCGAACTTGCCGGTGAGAAGAGGTTATTTGACATTAGCTCATTTGATGAATGGAGAACCCAGGCCTATGAGAATGCCAAACTGTTTAAAGAAAAGGTTAAAATATGGCATGACAAAAGGATACAAAAGCGTGAGTTTAATGTAGGTGATTATGTTTTACTATACAACTCTCATTTGAGATTTTTTGCAGGAAAACTTCGCTCTAAATGGGAATGTCCTTACGTTATCGAGGATGTCTATTGATCCGATGCCATAAAAATCAACAACTTCGAAGGCACAAATTCGAAGGTGGTGAACGGCCAAAAAATCAAACATTATATCTCAGGTAATCCTATAAATGTTGGAACTAATGTTATTGAGACCGTAACCCCGGAGGAATACATAAGAGACACTTTCCATAATGATGCAGACTCCAAAAAGGAAGAGGTATGTGGTACGGTAAGTAAACCGACTCCAAAACAGTTCTAATGGAATTTTTTCTCCGTTTTGGAAAATATATAAAAATAGAAAATAAGAAGCAGTCTGGAAAGGACACGAGGCATCCACGAGGGTGGAGGGCACACCCTACCCCCATGGGCGCTCCCCCTACCTCATGGGCACCTTGTGTGCCTCCCGGTCTTTGTTTTCTTGCACATTACTTCTTTTGGTCGGTAAAATTTCACTATATAATCTCCCGGAGGTTTTGACTACCACACTACGCAAAGATCTTCTGCTTTGTTTCGAGCTGTGTTTCTGACAGATCTAGATCACCATGACGTCTTCAAGCACCCCCAAGGACAAGTTCTTCGAGAAGGTCATCAAACCCTACCTCGCGGAGGTGCTGCAACACCCTCAAACCATCGAGGTGCGTGAGGGGGTGCTGCACATCCGGGATGTTGAGGGACCAAGGAGGACCGGAAGAATGGAGACAAGACTTGAAGCCATGGAGCAACAAGTTTTCAAGTGCCAAGGTATGGTGGAAAGAGGACTCAACGCCAAGTCGCCAACCATATGATGATCACGGAGTTCACCAACAACCACAAGCTGGACGCCAAGACCATTGGGGAGGCCATCTTCAATCTCCCCGAGAAAATCGAGCACCTCCAAGCCCAGATCTATGACCTGCAAAACCAAAACTACGAGTATGAATATAGATTCAAGAAGATGAGTTTGGCTGCAGATTTAACGATCGCGGAGACTCGATCATCCTTCTACGATGGTGAGCTCATGCCTTGGAAGATGGACAGAAAGCCCACATCATCAACAACTCCATCATCACCACCTCCAAAGAAAGAGATATAATCACATGGGTATGGGCACTCTCCTTGGCAACTGCCACGCTTGGGGGAGGTGCCTCGTTATCGTATCACCATCACACTCCTATCTTTACCGTTTTTCTTAGTTCGATCCTTTTGGTAATGTCTTGATCTAGTAGTATAAAGTTTAGTATGATCTAGTTGTGAGCTTTGCTTTACGATCCTTATCTTTGTAATCGAGTCCGTGAGCTATATAATAAAGATTAGTTTTGAGTCAAGGGCTTGATTATCTCACTATGATCATGAGAGTACAAAAGAAAAAAGAAAAAGTATCAAAGAGATCATATTGATCTTATGGGAAGTAATGACTTCACATATAAAGAGTATGATGAATAAACTTTGTTGAGAATTGACAAACATAGTTTTGGTCATCGTTGCAATTAATAGGAAGTAATAATGAAAGGGAGGCTTTCACATACAAATATACTATCTTGGACATCTTTTATGATTGTGAGCACTCATTAAAATATGACATGCTAAAGAGTTGATGTTAGACAAGGAAGACAACGTAATGGGTTATGTCTTCTTATATTCGAAATAAAGTACATTGTCATGGATCATCCAACATGTTGAGCTTGCCTTCCCCCCTCATGCTAGCCAAACTCCTTGCACAAGGTAGAGATACTACTTGTGCTTCCATACATCCTTAAACCTAGTTTTGCCATGAGAGTACACCATACCTACCTATGTATTGAGTAAGATCCTTCAAGTAAGTTGTCATTGTTGCAACTCTCTAAAACATGTATGATTTATTAGTGTGGAGAAAATAAGCCTTGCACGATCTTGTGATATGGAAGCAATAAAAGCGACGGACTGCATAATAAAGGTCCATATCACAAGTGGCAATATAAAGTGACGTTCTTTTGCGCTAAGATTTTGTACATCCAACCATAAAAGCACATGACAACCTCTACTTCCCTCTATGAAGGGCCTATATATTATTCTTACCTTATAAGAGTCATGGTGATCTTCACCTTTCCTTTTTACATTTTATCCTTTGGCAAGCACATTGTGTTGGAAAGATCCTGACATATATACCCACTTGGATGTAAGTTATCATGATCTATTACTGTTGACACTACCCTTGAGGTGAAAGGTTGGGAGGAAACATTATAAGCCCATATCTTTCTCTGTGTCCGATTAAAACTCCATACCCATAAGTATTGCGTGAGTGTTAGCAATTGTGAAAGACTAAATTATAGTTGAGTATGTGGAATTGCTTCAATGACCGAGATCATAGTTTGTTAATTTTCAATGAAGTTTATGATTCATACTTGACATTGTGAATGGATTGTTACGTTAGCATAAGAATGATCATGATGCCTTCATGTCCGTATTTTATTTTATCGACACCTCTATCTATAAACATGTGGACATATTTTTTGATATCGTCTCCCGCTTGAGGACAAGCGAGGTCAAGCTTGGGGGAGTTGGTACGTCCATTTTGCATCATGCTTTTAAATTGATGTTTATTGCATTATGGGCTGTTATTGCACATTATGTCACAATACTTATGCCTTTCCTCTCTTATTTTACAAGGTTTACATGAAGAGGGAGAATGCCAGCAACTGGAATTCTAGGCTATAAAAGGAGCAAGCATTGGAGACCTATTCTGCACAACTCAAAAAGCCCTAATACTCCACGAAAGTCAGTTTTCGAAAATATAAAAAATATCTGGCGAAAGAAGTACAGAAGGGGGGCCACCCACCGTCCACGAGGGTGGGAGGCGCGCCCTACCCCCCTGGGCGCTCCCCCTGCCTCGTGGGCCACCTGGCAGCCCCCGATGCCCATCTTCTGCTATATGAGGTGTTTTGACCTGGAAAAAATCATAAGGAGGCTTTCGGGATGAAGCGCCGCCGTCTCGAGGCAGAACCTTGGCGGAACCATTCTAGGGCTCCGGCGGAGCTGTTCTGCAGGAGATACTTGCCTCCGGGAGGGGTAAATCATCGCCATCGTCATCACCAACAACTCTCCCATCTTGGGGAGGGTTATCTTCATCAACATTCTCACCAGCACCATCTCCTCTCAAACCCTAGTTTATCTCTTGTATCCAATCTTTGTATCAAAACCTCAGATTGGTACCTGTGGGTTGCTAGTAGTGTTGATTACTCCTTGTAGTTGATGCTAGTTGGTTTACTTGGTGGAAGATCATATGTTCAGATCCATTATGCATATTAATACCCCTCTGATTATGAACATGAATATGCTTTGTGAGTAGTTATGTTTGTTCCTGAGGACATGGGAGAAGTCTTGCTATAAGTAGTCATGTGAATTTGGTATTCGTTCGATATTTTGATGAGATGTATGTTGTCTTTCCTCTTGTGGTGTCATGTGAACGTCGACTACATGACACTTCACCATTGTTTGGGCCTAGAGGAAGGCATTGGGAAGTAATAAGTAGATAATGGGTTGCTAGAGCGACAGAAGCATAAACCCTAGTTTATGCGTTGCTTCGTAAGGGGCTGATTTTGATCCATATGTTTCATGCTATGGTTAGGTTTACCTTAATACTTATTTTGTAGTTGCGGATGCTTGCAATAGAGGTTAATCATAAGTGAGATGCTTGTCCAAGTAAGGGCAGCACCCAAGCACCGGTCCACCCACATACCAAATTATCAAAGTAACGAACGCAAATCATATGAACGTGATAAAAACTAGCTTGACAATATTCCCATGTGTCCTCCGGAGCGCTTTCCTTCATATAAGTGTTTGTCTAGGCTTGTCCTTTGCTACCAAAAGTATTGGGCCATATTGCTGCACCTTATTTACTTTTATTATTTGTTAGTCATTACAAATTACCTTATCACAAAACTATCTGTTACCGATAATTTCAGTGCTTGCAGAGAATACCTTACTGAAAACTGCCTATCATTTCCTTCTGCTCCTCGTTGGGTTCGACACTCTTACTTATCGAAAGGACTACGATAAATCTCCTACACTTGTGGGTCATTAGTAGCGCATTTAATGCGTCTTGTCCCGTAATGGCATGAGATAAGCTTGTACACTTTGTACCTTTCCACCTCCTACGTGCCACTGTGGCAGCCCCTTTTGACTATAAAAGGAGGCCCGAGGCATACTAGAGGAGGATTCGGATCTTTTGAACTAGACATGCACCATAGCTAGTTCAAGAACTCAAGAACACTCAAGTACACACCAAAGCAGGACTAGGGTATTATGCATCTTTGCGGCCCGAACATGGGTAAATGATCCTTGTGCTGACTCTTAGACCCGCTCTTTGCACAACCCCGCGCCCGTCAACCGTAGAAGGGATTCCAGTGATCACATAGGTGTCGTTTTCCCCGGCAGATACGATCACGGAGGGGTTCATCATCCTCATTGGTGCCTCTCTGATGATGCGTGAGTAGTTTACCACAGACATACGGGTCCGTAGGTAGTAGCTAGATGGCTTATTGTCGCTCTTTATCTCAATACAATGGTCTCATGGAGATCTATTTGATGTAATGACTCTTTGCGGTGTGTTTGTTAGGATCCGATGAATTATGAGTTTATGATCAGATTTTCCTTGATTTAATATCCATTCTCGATTATTATAGCCTCATATTTCTTTTCCGATATTTGGATTTTGTTTGGCCAACTTGATCTATTTATATTGCGATGGTAAGAGGTGCTTTGTAATGGGTTCGATCTTGCGGTGTCCTTTCCGATTGACAGAAGGGACAGCAAGGCACGCATGTATCGCTGCTATTAACGATAAAAAGATGGGGTCTATTCCTACATGAATAGATCTTGTCTACATCATGTCATCGTTCTTATTGCATTACTCTGTTTTTCGATGAACTTAATACACTAGATGCATGCTGGATAGAGGACGATGTGTGGAGTAATAGTAGTACATGCAGGCATGAGTCGGTCTACTAATCTTGGACATGAGGCCTATATACATGATCATTTTCTTGGATATCGTCATAATTATTTGCTTTTATATCAATTGCCCAATGGTAATTTGCCTACCCACCGTATGATATTTTCTCAAGAGAAGCCACTAGTGAAATCTACGCCCCCGGGTCTATTTTCGTATCATATACTTCCCGATCTAGATTCCCATTTGCCTTTTCCTTTATTTACAACTTTTATTTTCAGATCTATATTATCAAAACACAAAAATACCTTGCTGTGTTTTATTTGCTTTTATTTGCATCTTTCAAACTACTACATTTTATGCCATTAACACGTCAATTCCTGGCATCGTTACCTGAAAGGGATTGACAACCCTTTTAACGCGTCGGGTTGCAAGTATTTGTTCTTTGTGTGCAGGTAACATTTACACAGTGTTGTGTGGTTCTCCTACTGGTTCTATACCTTGGTTTCATAACTAAGAGAAATACTTACAGTCGTTGTGCTGCATCATCCCTTCCTCTTTGGGGAAATACCGACGCATCTCAAGCGCATGTTATGCCTGGACCAGCCTAGTGGTCCAGCTGGGCCGAGGCCCAGCGAGGTGGAGTAGGGTTTTGTTTTCCTTTTGTTTAACTATTTTTTTTCTATTCTTTATTTTCCGCTCTGGTTTCATTCAAATTTTAATATATTAGAATTTGTTCCTAAATTAGTATTCCTATTTGTCCAAATGCCACAAAAAGTTTGAAGCAAAATAAAATACTTTGCATAATTTATTATTTAAAAGGCATTTAAATAATAGTGAACACCACTGGTTTAATTATTTTGAGCACTTAAACATTCTATACAAACCTGGTTTCTTCACTAATAATAATTATGAATTATTTGCCAGAGTTTGCACATTTTAGTTTTGAAATTTGAAAACTTTAATTTTCGACTTTGTTTTAAATTTGAATTTGAACCTGTTTCGCAACAATGCGAGTTTAACAACAGTAAACATGGTGATGTGTCATCATTAGTAGAGGAATATTGTAGCTTAATTATTTGAGCGTTACACTTGACACCTTGATCTCCATCGTTGCGTCAGGGTCGTCTTGCCAACTATTGCTTCTATAACTATTGCTAACTCATAGCGATAAAGTAAAGCAATTACATGGCGCTTGCGTTTCATACAATAATTAAGAGACATCCCTAAGGCTCATGCCGGTTGTTGATATTACAAAACATGATTATCTCATACAACAACGTATATCACATAACGTCTTGACCATATCACATCACAACATGCCCTGCAAAAACAAGTTAGACGCCCTCTACTTTGTTGTTGCAAGTTTTACGTGGCTGCTACGGGCTTTTGGCAAGAACCGTTCTTACCTACATCAAAAACCACAACGGTGATTTATCAAGTTTGTATTTTTAACCTTCTTCAAGGACCGGTCGTATTCAAATTCGATTCAAATCCTAATCTCGATCCATGCCAACTCAACAGACACCTTCGGAAATACCTGTAGAGCATCTTTATGATCACCTAGTTACGCTGTCACATTTGGTAGCACACAAGGTATTCCTCTGGTATTCAGGAGTTGCATGATCTCATAGTCAGAGGAATATAAATTTGACATGAAGAAAAAAAATATGTAAGGGCATGTCACCTCCTAAGTGGTTTTGGTGATTGATGACAATGCATTTGCGGACTAATCGTGTGCGTTGAGTATTTCAGAGATTCATTCATCGGCACAAGATGATTCCTTCCCCTCAAAGCTTTAAGTGAAGATGTGTCGTCTCTTTCGTTTTAGTTTTGGTGGATTTGAGTTGTAGGAGACACCGTACAATCAAGAGGGGGTCCGCATTGGAAAGCCTAGGGTGGAATCAACACGCATACTTCATTATTGCACCCCCAGATCCTTTCCTCTCGTTGGAGTCTATCGTTTTGACGGAAGTAGAGACTGTGAGGTGCTTGCGGTAGTACCACCACCAGAGCGGTAGTACCGCCCATGGTCCTCAAGCGCCAGTACGCTGTCCTCAGCAGTAGTACCGCCCAGGGGCATCAGCGGCAGTACCGTCCTGGTTCGGCACAGCTACCGCCTCGATTTGAGGGCGTCTCTCCTTGTGTGGGGTTGTGCGGTAGTAGTAGCGGCAGTAGTAGTGGTAGTACCATTCACAAACGGTAGTACCAGGGCTACCACACCGCTACTAGTACCGCTCAAACCCTCTCTCTCTCTTCTGTTCTCCCTCTTCTGCCTCTGCCTTCAGTCTACGTGGTAGTACCGCTGGAGGTCACGGTAGTACCGCTGCTACCAGCGGTAGTACCGCTCCACTGAGCTGTAGTACCACTCCGTGCTGGCTGAAGTGGGGATAACTGTTGGATTTGTTCCCCCACTATAAAAGGAGGTCTTCTTCTCCAAGAAGACTAACCTCTTCCCTCCCCAAGTTCCATTGTTGCTCAAAGCTCCATTTTCACCCGATCTTTCTCCCTAGCCAATCAAACTTGTTGATTTTCTAGGGATTGGTTGAGAAGGCCCCGACCTACACTTCCACCAAGAGAAATTTGATTCCCCCACTAATCCCTTGCAGATCTTGTTACTCTTGGGTGCTTGAGCACCCTAGACGGTTGATGTCATCTCAGAGCCATATTCCATTGTGGTGAAGCTTCGTGGTGTCGTAGGGAGCCTCCAATTAAGTTGTGGAGATAGCCCCAACCTTGTTTGTAAAGGTTCGGTTGTCGCCTTCAAGGGCACCAATAGTGGAATCGCGGCATCTCACATTGTGTGAGGGCGTGAGGAGAATTCGGTGGCCCTAGTGACTTCTTGGGGAGCATTGTGCCTCCACACCGCTCTAACGGAGACGTACTTCCCCTCAAAGGGAAGGACCTTCGGTAACACATCCTCGTCTCCACCGGTTCCACTCTTGGTTATCTCTTACCTTTACTTGTGCAAGCTTTATTGTGTTGTTACCCTTACTTGCTTGTGTGCTTGTTATTGTTGCATCATATAGGTTGCTCACCTAGTTGCTTATCTAGACGACCTATTTTGATGCTAAGTTTAATTTGGTAAAGAAAAGCAAAAAATTGTTTGTTGCCTATTCACCCCCCTCTAGTCAACCATATCGATCCTTTCAATTGGTATTAGAGACATATTTCTTTATTAAGGACTTCACCGTCCAGGGAGTATGAGTGATACCATAGTCGAGGTGGAGGAACACTCCGATGTGAATCCGTCCTTGGCTACAGCTGTTGGGGGATCCTCGGTCTCTCGTGAGGAGTTCAATGCGGCTTTGGACACATTTAAAACCTCCATGATGACCGAGGTGAAAGGCATATTTAAGGAGTTTCTTGATGGGCTTAAATTATCCACCGCACCGTTGGAAGTGACTCGTCCCACTAACAAGCTGGTGGATGCTCACCCCGATAAGGGGAAGCTAGTAGTGACCAAGTTCCTTTGCCCAACAATTGGAGTGGCACACTACTACAGGATGCTGCTAACGCGACACTACGATCAGAGACCCTTCGACGAAACAGTATGCTATGCCATAATCGCAAACGGGGGTGTAAAAATACCGTCAGAAAAGGTGCAAACCATTTGCGATGGAGGATGCATCAAACACGGTTCATATTTTAGTTGCGTGTGCGATGCAGGGCATACAATTTAGTTCAATTGACTGTTTGCGATGAGGAGGAACAAAAGAAATGGGTAGCCAGATGAAGGTGTGTGCGATATACAGTATACAGTTCACTTGGATGAACTATTTGTGATTAGGAAACACAAAAGAAATGGTCAGCGAGATCAAGGTGTGTGCGATATACGGCATGCAGTTCAATCGGATGAACTGTTTGCGTTGAGAGATGAGAACATAAATGGTTTAACTTAACAAGATGTGTGTGATATGCGGCAAACAAGTCTGAAATCGGAAACGTGTGCGTAGACCTATAACAACACAGACGATCACTGCTAACAAGCAGTGTGTGTTGCGAGCAAATGTTTGCTGGTATACAATTGTGAGTGATTGATGAAAACATCACCGATGGTTTCCATTGTTTAGTCCGTGTGCGATGTGATTTTCTTTGTCCGCACAACATCTACGCTCTGTCTATAGAGCATCAACATATATACTTAAAAAGACAGCATTGCATAACCAAATTAAGCATACAATTACACAAGTGACTACACACATAACATTTCTACACACCAAAGTAAGCAATTACATGCATGCTAAAGTAGGAGAAACGAGGATCTAATCATCTACTTATTCTTGCGATGACGCTTGCCATTTCTCTGCTTCCGGCTGGATCCCTGGCCGTTTTGGGGAAGGAGGCACTTCCTCATGTCAACGATCCGCCTGTACATGTCATAGCTCGTGTACGCCTCCTTGGCCGCTTACAAGACGTGAGCTTCGTCGAGTTTCTCCATCCAGGCCGAGTGCCAGGCACGCTTGTCCTTGTTGCACGAATCCTTCATGTCTCTGTAGTAAGGGTCGATGATGGCCTCGGTGAGGTGAACCAGTGAGTCCTCCTCATGCTCCTTGCTGCCCTAGATCTTGTATTGGCCCTTGATGTCGACAAGATTCTGGCAGGCGATGGCCGAATTCTTGAGTGCCTTTACATCGTTGGTGATATCCACCGTAGCGAACATGTAGTGGGGGCTGTTGACAAACCTAGCGAAACGCTCACAAGGCCTTGTGGCCAGGTAGTAGTGGTAGATGAGGACGTGGTGGCGCACGCACATCTAGGCGACGACGACCTTGGGACAAGACCCGGCACGAGTGCGTGTGTGTTCGGTGTCGAACCTAACCACCTTGTACTTCTCCTCGACAAGCAACAACTCCATGATGTGGATGATGTGCTCCACCCAGACCGGGTCGTTGGTGTACACCACCGAGAGGTCCATGAACCTTCTGTCGGTGTCTAACACGGCACGCATGGTGAACTGCTGCTCGTCGTCGGCAACCGCTCGGAGCGCCATTGGGGCCGTGCAGGATACCCTCTAAGATTTTCTCGTGGTGGGTGTGCTTCTTGCAATGGTGGGGCACGATCGAAAGGTTGGCCACTGCAATAAATGGGGGCCGGCCGGCCTGTAATCATCACGTCTAGTCACGTCGTTCATAGCAGAGGATTCCAGTGCACGCTTGACAACAGCGCACCACACGCGTGGGCTCGAAGAGGCGCCAAATGTATCATTCGTGAGCCTATTCCCGTGCTACCACGCAGTTTACCGCGCAAGGTTCCCGCCCAGCTAGTTTGGCCATGCGTCGGCTAGAAGAGGGACAAATCGTGGGCGTTTATTGGCAAAAAGCTTTGTAAAATGAAGTGTGTGGAATGACTTCGGTCATAAGTTTACCCGTGGGTGATAAGGTCAAAGTTACACAAAAGGGCGATGATGGACACTCGAGTGCGACAATTAATTCTACACTCTACATGGCACACGATGGAAGAAACGAACTGTGTGCAATAATGTCGAAGATCGTAGTCTAGTTAGCTATACAGATTGTGCGATGTGAGATCGACAAGGTAAACAAATTCGAGAATGGTTAATAAAATCTAAGACCATTGCATATTAAGGTCAAAATAGTGCTACCAATATGCGAGTTTCATACGATGCCATTTCAACGATTGTGCCACAAAAGCTAGAAATATTACAAGGTTCAAATTCCAGAGTTATATGGCTCAAATTCGAAGATTACAAGGTTCAAACTAATATTAGAAATGAAATTCAGCTCATAAGCTGCAAACGCTCGCACTGATCCGCTGAACATGGATATCGGAGAGGTTCAAGCTAATATTACCACTTCTTAGTCTGGTTTCGAAACCTCACAATTTTTGCAAATGGGTCAGCCACTTAGAGGTCATGTATGGGGTTGACACGATGACTTCCAATTACTCTGTCATTTGAAGTTCCAAAATGAAATTAAGCATTTTTGGAGCCTATTCCATTCTGCCGCAAGCGCCGGTGCTGATCAACAATCCATTCATTTTTGCAAAATAAATGTAGGGCAAACCTCTTTTCCTTCAGCACCCTTGCTATGAGAACAAAGAACCTGCGAATATAATCTCCAATAAGGTCCCTCGGTAGGAGTTCAAAGTAATTTATGAGAGATACAGATCTAGGCATTCGACGTGATTGTTATATTCTACCACATTATCCACCACTGGGCCTAATCTTATGTGCAAAAGAAGAAAACGTGTTAGTGCCTACATGCGGTTTTGAACATTACTACATGCCTATTTGGTTTGCAGGATTTGTAAAATGCACTAACATGCCATCTTCGATCTGACATGATTAACATGGGCATTTGATTACATTCTTGAAAAATGTAGCCTTCTTCACAAGAGGTTCGAGTGGATGAAAAGTTCTCTATGAAAACTAGTACAAATGAATCCAAAGGAGAAATGCATATTGATTGTAACCATATGGATCAAACAACCAATATGGTGGGGGGATGGAACATGTATGTACTGAAATTCTCCAAAAGGATCCTTCAGAAATCGTAGTACATTGTCATTGTAAACTTGGAAAAAGGTGTCACAAATTGAACTCCCTTATGGTTAACATTTAACAGGAAAGGAACATCACCTGGATATATAGCTTCTCCACGCACGGAAAGCATATCAGGAAACTGACAACTTGCTCCATGTTGGGGACAATAGATTCTAGTGCCAAGACCTTCACTGTTTGTAGTTTCGGGGTCAAGCTTGTCGGAATCATTTTCTGAATGACAGATGAACAAACATCTTCAAAATTACAAATAATGTTAATTTGTAGAAGGAGATGTATAAGGCGGCTATTGTACCTAAACGGGTGTGGATCCAATAACAAGTTCGGAGTATTTGTTGGACGAGTAGCCCACCACTGTCAATTTCAGCGCTGAAATGAGATTGATTCTTGTTGGACCTTCTTGGTCAACTACAAGTAATCTCTCAAGTGCAGGTGTGTCCTCAGTGACCATACCGTGGTACACATCTTGTGATGTCTTCCTGTCACACCAGCGACAAACATAAATAGTCCCGAGAGTCATGGAGGTGATGTGGAAGGTACTCAACCCATTGATCGCCTGAATACGAAGGTACTCGAGTGCAGTACAGGCATGGAGCAGGCGCTCCATGTCACCGTTTGAGAGGCAGACGGCGACGAGCTCGAGGTGTTTTAGTCGTGGTAGAATAAGAGCGGGCACGTCATTAGGGGGAATGGCAATTCCTGAACTAGGCGATGCGCAGCATGGGCGCGAGGCGGAGTGCGGACGTTGGCAACAACCGCATAAGCCCATCACCAAAAGTGAGCTCCTCGAGCTGATCTAGGGCAGGGGATCGGAACCAGTCGTCAAGCTTGGCTCGGTCCTTGCCGTTAGAATGGAACTTGCCCATTCTAAGGCCTTTGGTTAGGCCAAGGTGAGTGCCGAGGATCTTGGAGAATGCATCCAAGCTTTTGCGATAGCCATGGTAGAGCTCGTGGGTGTCGATGAGGTCGAGAGGGATGGAGTTCCATAGGGGGCACCACCGCCGGGAAATGATGGTTGTCTGCGCCCCATATTTGATTGGGAGGAGGGAGATGATGACTGTCAACATACCACCGGGGAGGCTGCTGATGAAGTCTAGGCCTGCTGGAGGCACTTGTGGTTCTAGCTCGCCCCGCCTTCGCTTGTTGGCAGCGCCGTTCTCCACCTTCGGAGTCTCCTTGTCAGCGGCGCTTTCTGATAGAAATGGGAGTACATGGAATATTTAGTTAAAACATGGCAATAGAAAAGTGTATTGGTAACTAGAAGTTATTAGGTAGGAATATAGTAAGAAAAGGGAATAACAATTGGTTGCTTAAATACTACACAATTCATTTGACATTGCTGGGTAAGTCAACATGCAGATAGCTGAAAAGAAAACTTACTTCGAACAAAGTCTGGACGGATGATTTTGTCGGGGAAGTTAGCATATATCTCATGACCAGGCCCTTTTATGCACAGTGCAATTTTAGTGCCAGCTTTCAGTACATAAAACTTAGAAATTTCATTCCAAAAGCTAGTGTCAAAATAGGAGTCACCACGTTCATCAAGTCCTACAATAGAAACGATTGTAAATCCTTGGTTTGTGTGCAGTATGACATCCGTGCAGCCTTGATCTATGTAAAGGGAAAGATTGTGCACTACTTAATCTATTGCATAGCAAGGGATGTGCTGTAGAAAATGGTAGGATTGTTAAAGAAAATATGGTAACATGCAAATATGGGCCCAAATTGAAAGTACTATACATCAGTTGAAATAGAAGGACAAAAATCTATAATTAAACAGAGAGGGTAAACATGATGTCATGGAAATATGAGAGTAATCGAAAGAAAAATACCTCATTAATTTGCCTAATATAGAAAGAAGAGGGGGGAATTCCCCTTTGACATATATGGTGCATGTGGCACCTTTTATCCAAATGTAGCAATATTTAGAATATGTTCAGGAAAGTAGGCCATGCCAATCGATTTAGGGTGAGATTGATCATACCACGCGCGTCATCAAGCTATCTGTATGGTGAGATGGAATCTCTGGCGGAGGTCACAAAGTCCTGATATGTCAGCGCACTGTACATTCTGTGAATGAAAGAAACCCTCAAATCAGCTCGAATAAAAATGAATTCACGATGATTTCCGCCGAGTGATTAAAGGAGGCAGATGAGCTTAGATAAGAGATGAGATAATATCTCATTAAAATAGTTACCTTGTCGTCGATGAGAAAGAACCCTCAGTACGACAGATTCCCCAACCGAGCTAAGCTGGGTCGACCGCGAGCAGCGCCGAGAAAGTCGATGGCGATAGGCGGTGACAAGCGAAGTGGCGAAATGCGGTGCGCTTTGCCGGCAGCCTGGCGGCGGCGGCAGGCGTCGAGAACGCCGTGATAGGCGGTGCCATGGCATAGACGCGAAGGAGCTTGTGCAGATGTGAATGGGGACCGAGGGGGTGGCGGGCCGCGTGAGGGTTTTTGTGACGAGGGGATGGTGAGGGTTTTCTTTTTTCTTTTTTGAATTGAGTGGTGAGGGTTTTCCGTCCCACACAAAATTATGGAGTCGACGGTTTGCTAGAGTGAACCGTGTGTGATTAACGCAACAGGCAAAATAAAAATCATTGCACACAGTTCCAATGTTGGGAACTGTGTGCGATTGACGCAACAGGCAAAATGAAAGTCATTGCACACAGTTCCAATTTTGGGAACCGTGTGTGATTGATGTACTACCTCCGTCCTGGTTTGTTGGTCCCCCTTCGTAATTTTGACCAAATTTTGACCAAATATTTAACTAAGAAATGTTTATGCATGTCACCGAAAATTATATCATTGAACACTATGCTCAAATACCCATCCAACGATATACTTTTTGCTAACATGCACTAACATTTTGTCAGTTAAACCTTTGGTCAAAATTTAACACAAATTAAAAGGGGACCAATAAACCAAGACGGAGGTAGATTCCATCAACCGAACTGGTTGCATCCATATCCCACGGTTAGACATAAGTAAACATAGATTAAACATACTCATACATAGATAATAAGCGTACACGTACATAAGCATAGTTCAACCATAAGTACATAGTTCAGCCGTCATTAAACATTGCTCAAGCATACATAGTTCAATATCTCACATGTCGGCACGATCCTGAAGGTTGTCCAGGTACTCCGCCTACGCGCCGTGCTTCACCCTGCAAGAATACTTCTGCTTGAAGGAGCCAATGGCCCGTGCTCTTGCATGCGCCATAACACTTTGCTACACATCATGAAGCTTGTGATAGCAAAATGGGCATCGATAGCCGCCATTCCAGGTCCTAATACGCCTGTTATGCATTCCCGCATAAAGTTCCCTCGGGATTTGCTTCTTGTACCTCCTTTGGACATCTTCATCATCGTTGTCTACATTGTCAGACAGCACCTATACAAATAGTAAAAAAATGTGGTGTCAAATTAATTGCTACAAACTAATCTCTAGCAAACATTTGGCAGTTGCCAAAAATTGCCATAAAACCAACAATTACATGCCGTGAAGTAGGATTAGGAATTTATGGCTATTTAATTATACATATCGAGAGACTATGGTTCGATTTTTAACACATTTGTCTATGTACAGACCAATCTTGAAGAAAATAATGGCACAAACATATGTAGGTCATTCAAAATCAATTGTCGAGTCCTGGCTAGGAATTATTAGCACGAACACTAACCCTAGTCAGATTACTAGCAAAGATCATTTGCACAGATGAAAAACTAATCACTTATCACTTGTACCATTCAAACAATCAATACACTACAAGGATCTAACGAAACTTACTCAGATTTCTTAGATTGGGAGAGCATAAACATAGGATTTCTATTCCAAAAAGGGGGAGGCAGGAGTAACTAGAGAAAACCTATGATCTATTTAACACATAAATGGGTATAGATGACTAACCAGCTGTTTGTCGTCGTCGAAATCGTCGCCGGAGTGGTCGTCGCCGGGGTCATCACCAGCATAGGTGTGGAACTCCGCCTCCGGCTGTGGAAGCTCGATGCCGTCGACGACTTTAGGGTGCAGTGATAACTCACCGACGGTGACGGCAACCTCTGTCTCCATCTCCACGCCGTGCTCCGATGCTTTAACATCCTCGACATCGCCACTCCCTCTGATGGGGCGCCTCTGGCCTGTCGACTGAAAGTGTGTGTGTGGGGGGGAGCGGG